>JANAVB010013598.1:5266357-5793857 GCA_029216955.1 Iris pallida | reverse complement strand
CCTTATTATAGGATCTTTGCTGGAATTGATAAATAACACTAAGAATTATTTATCCAACTATTTTGATATGAAAGATCTAGGCAAAGCCAACTTGCTCCTAGGAATGCAAGTGTCCCAATGCATAGAAGGCTATACTCTATCCTTAGCACACTCGATCGAGAAAATGCTAAGAAAGTTTGAGTATTTTGGCAAGAAACCTATCCTTACTCCTTATGACAGTAATATTATTCTCAAGAAGAATGAAGGATCACCTATAGAATAACATATATATGTTTACAGATGATAGGTTCTCATATATATACATAACTAACATGACCATACCTGATATTGTATTTGTTATTGGAAGAGTAAGTAGATACACTAATAACTCAAACCAGTCACATTAGATTGCATTGGACAAAGTATTTAGATATTTAAGGGTACTCTAGATTATAAACTTTATTATACTAAACACCCTGATATCTTAAAGGTTACTCAGATGCAAATTGGGTAAGTGATTCACATGATGTGAAATCCACTACTGGATATATTCTTATCGTAGAAGGAGCTGCAATCTCCTAGGGATCATGTAAATAAACTATCATTACTAGGAGTATAATGGACTCCAAAATGATAGCATAGACACTACTTGTACAGAAGCAGAATGACTTAGAAATCTTATAATGCATATACATGTTTCTTTTAGTCCAATTCCTATAGTTTGTATAAAATGTGATAATAAATCTATTATAGAACTACTAAAGCATGATTCTGTGAATGCTAAGATGAATAAGCACCTGTAGCTATGCTTCAAGTCTATAAAAAGCCTATTGGGTAAATATGTGGTTCTTGATTATAAAAAGTCAGAAAAGAGCCTTGCAGACCACTTGACGAAGGGTCTGTCTAGGATTTTAATCCTAAAATCATCAAAGGGGATAGGGTTAAGCCCATAAGTTAGTCACCAGCAGTGGCAACCCAATCGAATCTGACTGGAGATCCCAAGAAGTCAGTTCAATGGATAGGAACAAGCTGGACTTAGGTGACTATTATGGAACACTGACTCTGAGATTAAATTCTCTTGGAATAATGCCCAAGAGGCTATACAACATTGTACATGGATACCTCATTCCTATGGTGACCGTGTTCCGGGGTTATATGGTAAGGATGAGTTTTAACTCTTAATAAGTCCATGTATGATATGCAGGGTTGACTGTTATCACTAACCCTCGAAGACTTACCTATAAGAGAGGTCATGAAGGCCACGACTATACGAGAGGGCGATCCTAGAAAACTCTTATGAATATAGAAAAGTGTGTGTGGCCTGTCACGTTCCGACTCGGGAAATCGTTCGTCCTCGCTTGATTTTACCGAATCGATCATCCTCACTGGGCATGATATCGTACGATTCTGGAGTTGCACTCGTAAAAGGCAAGATAACAAGTTCTCAAAATGGTTATCTTTGACTTGTTATTAGCAGCGGAAGAAACAGATTATACGAAACAATTCTCTTTATTGATAAATGAACTGAGGTTACAAAGGTTTTCAATAGCCCAACTGAATTTTCCTTAGATTGCTTACAACACTCAAGTTCTCTCTTGTCCATAAAGGATTTTACTATTCCATACATCATGTCTTCTATATCTCAGCCGCATTAATCATGTTGCAAGTCCGAGCATCAATGCGGTCGTACGCCTCAAAATGCTACGGCATTCCATGCCTCAGTGCATTCAAGCGAAGCTCCACCGTGAATAGACCATTCCCTGAACCTGTAAGAAATCTGGTGGGAGATCAATACTAATCCTCTCGCGTACTGATCAGAGACCCACTTTACTAAACCAACATTAAGTAGATATATGAATCATGCAGCTTAACTTGTGATCATTCTATATTTGCCTTAGGATAGGTTTCATGGCATATTTGAAAGCAGTAAAACATGTCATCATGGCAAGCATGTTATGTTTGATTCATGTAAGCAAACAGGCAGACAACATATAGCAATCTCGTGTTTGTTTCGTGGCACGACTTTTTGCCAACATCAACGCACTCACTCTTGCTTCGACGTAAGGTAAATACGCCTACCATCTTTTTCTATCATATTATAATTGATCTCTGTGCAGGATCTCTGTGTGCCTGCACTTTCAGCCCATCGTTCTTTAACTATATAAAGATCGTTGGTATATCTGCGCCAGAATGGTACTCTACCTTATTTCTCTTCTCAAATTGGGTAACCCGGCTCCTTCCTTACGGGTTGCTAGCCTCCAAGTATCCGAAGGATGCCGAACTTACCATCAATTATGGCTTATCACATCAGTAGCAGATCGTAATTCATACCCAAAAGATGTGCACCAACAACGATTAACATCCTTCCTAGGCCGAATAGTCTCGGTGCCACGGCTAATAACTTGTTCGAGGGAATCATCACACACCCGCGCACGGGCAATCTCTCAAGTCCATTCGACCTAGCAATATGCCTTACTCAAACAACCAAACATAGTCTTGAGTCTGAAATTCAAACTTCGCATTATCTCGTATTTCACTTTCTTTCAATGTTCGCACTCTTTCTTTCAATATTCTCACTCTTTCTTTCTCTTTCTATGTTCTCACATTCATTGTACAATTTTATTCTTTATTTTAATGTTATATGGCACCATACCCCAATTTAATGTTCGTCAAACGAACGATTCGAAGGTCCCGAACATTCCGAGGCACCATGCCACATTCGACGGTTCTGTCACATTCATGTCACAACTGTCCTCTTCGCAATGAAGCCATCTTTTATGATTCTCGTGCACGTACGCATGCTCTGACATAATTGTTCTCTATTCATTGAGTTGTACATGTGATGCACGCCTCGATACCATATTTTTATGTTCTATGCCTTAGTATTCAATGTTCATAGATCGTATACTAGGGCACTCGCCTCAATTGTCTTTCAATGTGCTGGCCTTCTAACTCGTGCTCGAAGGCACGAACGACTCATGCACGGAGGCACTCGTCGATAAAATTATCCTATGTTCTTATGGCTTGTGCACCGAGGCGCTCGTCATTGCGATGTTTTGATGTTCAATAGCGACTCGTGCATTTGATGCATGTTTTATTTCAATTGTTTTATCTATTGTTCGACACGCACTATGATTTCTCTCGATCAAGCCATGCCCATGGATTCGATAAGTTAACTTTATCATACAATGGTACATTTTACTTAGACATGAAGGAGTAGAAAAGAAGAGTCAAAGTCCTCCAACCTTAAGCCGATATGCCTTATCATTTTGCTGAGTCGATGCGGCTCGATTTCATCACTTTGTTGCTGGCCAACTCTTCTGAATTAGCCATTCAAACACTTCGTGCTTTGTTAAATTATTCAACTGATTTGGCTTACCGTGCCTATGCCTCAGTCTGTTACGATGTGATGATTTGGTTTTGCGGATTCTATTGCAAACAAGGCAAAAATCGACCTCTTATATTTCAGCGTAAACGTATAGTCTGCACATGAAACAAACTAAAACCAATATTCATTCGAATCGGACTTATGCGTTGCATCGATTCGATTTCTTAGAATCTTCGAACCGACTCAATGCTTTCTTTCAGGTCAACTTAACACTTGCATCAATCTTACTCGATGCATTCCTCGGGTCAACATAACTCTTGCATCAATTCACATCGATACATATTTCGGGTCAACGCAACTCTTTGAGTCAAAGACGTAGCATAATTCACCGTGAGGAGTAGGGCATTACATGGCCAATCTAATGTGCCACTCGATAGACCCAAGTACCTCTAGCGTACTCTGTGTGTTATTTTCTAAATTTGGTTCTAGAAGTCAGATTCAATGCATAGTCCATCAAGCACTTATTTAGATAAAGACAATAGTTACTAAGTGAGATTTAAGGTTGTAGTCCATCTCATCTAAGCATAGTATATAACCGTCCAGAAATTCTCAACTCTTTTTCTTCTATTACTTCAGAACTTAACCTTTTTTGGGAGGGGGAGGGGATTGTTGGCTGTGTGTGTATGTGTCCACACACACATGAGCAAAATCTCATGTTCCTCACTACTTTTAGTCCCATATCGGTTGGGCACTAAGAAGGAATGGTGTATATATTAACTTCTCTCATTTGCTCTCTTGGGGAGTTGTGTGGGAAACCTTGGGCCACACGCGTGCGCTGCTGCCGTCGTCATCTAGCCCGGCTCCGTTCGGTTTGGCGCACGTAACGGGTGCTGGTACACGTCCACATCTGTGAACGCTGAATGTCGATCTGATTTCTCTTCTGGTTCGATTGATGCCCTAAAATTCTTTTGCTCCTCTTTAATTTTTGGATCGTTTGTAATCTTCAAATATTTGAACGTTGGACAATTATCACCCATTGAATTTTCACATTAAATCTAAATGTTTCAACACATTTTTTATGTATGCCTTTATCCAGCATCAATTACGTCCTTAGTTCAGCCATCAGTTACAAAGTTTTATACATATATAATGAGCCTTTCTTCTTTTTCTTCTCCTTATACAGAAAATCTCTACAGGAAATCTCTCTCAAATTTTTGTCTTGCCGAAGTTCTTTCTCTTCTTCAGATTCTCGCTCTGGGCAGAGCTAAGTCAGGGTCAATCTTTCCGAGTTGTGTGCGACAACGGGATACCAGTAGAGGGGGGTCTTACCACTAGGAACATTCGAAAAAGTCTGCACATAGACCCGGATTAACTCTTAGGAAAGTGCTTCGTGCGCGAATTCTCCGGAGGCCGATAACTTTAATTTTTGTTATTTTGTTTGCCGATTATATCTATATATATATATATATATATCTATATCTATATATATATATCTATATATTATATATATATATATATATATATATATAGGGGGGGGGGGCGAGGGGCAAAGTGGGGCGTGGATGTATCCGTTGGGAGGGGGCAGGGGGTGGCCGGAGGAAGGAGGGGTGGGAGGCGGGGCAGGAAAACTGGGAGGGACGAGAGAGAGGGGGAATGGGCATGGTATTTTCGTGTTCTTTTTTTATGGTATCATTGAAAAAAAAAGTTTAAGGTATCAAGTTGTACAACAGACATATTTCAGGGTATCAAGTAAAATTAAACCTATATATTCATATAGTCTTTCAGTCTCCTTTTGAAGTAAATGTATCTACGTATAGGAATAGGACAATGTTGTTTTACAACCAAAGGTGGTTGTAAAAGCTTACAACCACCACATGGCGACCTTCCATTGCGCGACCGGAGGGGGGAGACCCGATGGGCCTATGTTAGCAAGGGGGAAGAGTTGATGTAAGATAATTATAGGCCTTTGGATGTAAACTTAGCATTTTTAGTAGGAATAGGACATCTATTATTTACAAGCAACTTAGCGCATACTATGGACAAAAGTCTGTCTCTGCATATGCCTACAAGTGTGGCAATTCAGTAACTCTTGACAAGTATTCTATAGGTAGAATCTCATAAACATTTGGTATTCAAATTAATTCCTTGAACTAAAATTATACGCTTTTGGTTGCTTATACATATGTTATATGCTAAAGGAAACCTTCGTCCCTTTATTTTGTTGCGTGAAAACCGTGACTGTAAAGGTTTGGGTCCGTTTGGATATGCTTTCTAAAATTTTTTTCCGAAAACAATTTTTTGAAAGTAAGTTATAAAGTTGTTTTCGGAACGTAAAATTTTCGGATTTGCGTTTTGTTACTTTCATCTGAAAAATAATTTTATAAAATAAAAGTTACAAATTTTGTTTAGTAAAATATTTTTTGAAAATAATTGAGATTAAATTTTTTTAAAATATTTATATTAAAATAATATATTCGTGTCCAATTTGTGTCTCTACATCTTTTTCGTGTCTAATAAAATATCGTATCATATCCACTCAATTTGTGTCCGACACAGACACTACTCTCCAGATCCCAAATTCTCTCCGGCATATTACGGCCACCGCTGCCGAGCCAACACCACCATCACTATCATCAACATCATCACCTAAACCACCACCGCCACCCATCACCACCACCATCAACTTCGGGATGGTGATGATAGTGTTCCACAAACCCCCATCACCTAAGTCGGGAACGCCACCACCACAGCCCCCGACTTCCACAAACCCCCACCACCAGGAACGCCACCACCACTGACATGTTCCCCCGTCGCGCCCCGCTGACCTACGTCGCGGCGATCGTCTTCGCCGCAGGACCTAGATCTGGCTGGAGGAGCTCTCGGCGGAGGACCTCCCACCGCCGCATCCCCGTCGTGGACAACTCCACTACCGTCCTCGTGCTCGAGGAGGACCTTCGCACAGGGACAGGTCGTAGAGCTTCGTGTTTTCCACCGTCGACGTAGACCACCGCGCTCGTTGACCCAAACGCCGGAGTTGTTGGGCCAGACGAGGCTTCGGGTAGCGGTTCGAGGATGGAGGCGGGAGCGTTGAAGGTGGAGGAGAGATAAGGGAGAGCTGCCGGGTGAGAGAGAGAGAGTTGGAGAGGAGGGAGGTTGCGGTCAGGAGAAGGGGGTCTCCAGTTTTCTTCTTCTGGACTCTGGATCTGGAGAAGCAAAGAAGCAAATGAGGAGAGAGAAAGAGAAAGCAAGAGAGTTGGAAAGGGGGTGAGTGTGGGTAGGGCCCGCAGATTGGGAAAATCTGAGTTTAGAAAACAACTTTCAGCTCCTCTTTGAACGTAACGTTATAAAAGTAGTTTTTTAGAAAAAAAAAAATTGGAAAGAAGTTTTTGAATGTTTGTGTGCCAAACACTATATTTGCTGGATTTTAATTTTAAACAAAAATCGTGTTATAACTTGTAACCAAACATGCCCTTAGTTTACTGGAAAATATCTCTACTATTATAAAAGATTTGAAAATGGCTCAAAAGTACCGTCATAACTAATATTTAACTATATGATATCTTAATTATCCCACCATATATCTATAACATATTTTAATTAAAATAAAGTATATTTAACAAATTCTAGTAAAATAAATATATATACAACAAATTCTAATTAAAATATATTCAATCATAACTATAACAAATCATAATTTAAATTATTTATCAACGTATTAGAAAAAAAAAATTGCATATATGCATAGATATGCACTATCACAAGTAAATATATAATTGTCAACCATGATCACATATCTAGACTTTGTCATGGACTTGCCACTGTAAAACATACATAAAAATGCATGCCAAAAGAAATTAGTATGAAACTCTATACTAGTAAGATTGTTCATCCATACATGAATTTTTATACAGAAATTTGCTGCATGAAAGAATTTATATATGATTGGCTAAACAAAACATGATTTGAAAATTTGGGGATAGAGATAGTTTCCACTAGACAGTCGGTCCTGCCAAAAGTCTAGCGAAATAGTGTGGGTGTGGGTTTTTATTGGCTTGGTTTTTTAATTTGGTTTACTTTTTAGTTTTTAATTTTGTTTTAATTAGTTAGTTTAGTTTGGTTTATTTGGATTTGATTAATTTTCTTCTATTCATATTATTATCAAAAAATCATAACTATCACTAATAATAAATCATAATATTATTATATTCTCTCTCTATTTTATCTTAAAACATTATCTCCACTAAAATCTATCTCTATCTTAAAATTAATATCCATCAAAAATATATTAAAATTATTATAATTAATATTAATACTACTATTTTTAATATATTTTTTTTCTTAAAGATACATTTTTTTAATATAATTATTTTTAGATTCGTTTTGAAAGATAGATTTTTTTAGGTTTGTTTAAAAAAATTAATGAATCTCTATTTTTAAAAATAATTGATAGATAAGACTTTTTATTTAAGACTTTTTTTAACATTTTTAAAATAGATTCATTTCTTTTTTAAAACAAATCTAAAGAATAATCTATCTTTCAAAACAAGAAGCAATATATATTTAAAAAATTATTATATTTTAATGTTAATATTATTTTAAAATAAGAGATTTTAAATATGATAAGATTTCTTTAATATAGAGATAGATTTTTAAAAAAATAGAGAAAGAAATATATATGGATTTGTTATTAGTTATAATTATGATTTTTGACAAGGATCTAAGTAAAAACTCTAAACCAAACAAAATAAACTAACAAAACAATTCAAAACTAACCTATAAACCAAACAAAAATGAACGAACAAACAACTGAACACACACCCTATTTCTGCCAAACTATTGTTTGCCAGACTTACAGGCGGAGCAATATGGAAACTATCTTTATTTCCAATTTTCAAAAAAATTTTCGTTTTAGCCAATTCTTATAAATCTCTTTCACAATAGCAAAAAAAAATTTCTTTACGAGGTAGCCTCAACAGATAGGTACCCCAAAGGTTTGGGGCAACAACTGTCCACCCCCAGTTTTCATGACAGGGGTATTTTTGTCATTTAGTATTTTTCAATATTTTTGAAATTTATTTTATTAATTATGATATTATTTTGGGTTATTTGAGTCGGGTTCGATTTTCAGCTCATTCCGACTTTCGGGACCCGGTAGCTTAGACTCTGATCGGACCCAACTGAACCGACCAACTTGTCATGACCAAATCCAGATATTTAATTTGACTAATCCCATTTGATTTTAGTGGGATTAGGGATTAGAATTAATTTAGAACTTGCAATTAGGATTTTTTAAGTTACCATTTTGACCCCAACTCAAACCACTCATTTCTTTGACTTGGAGGGCATTGTGGTAAATTTTCAAATATCCCCAACCCTCTAAGATGTGGTCGGCCATGTATGGAGGCCTTTGCTTCACTCCAAAGCAACCTCTCTCTCTCTCTATTTTATTTCTTTTTTTTTTGAAGTTTCTTCTCCTTCAGAAGATCAATTAGGTATTCTTTTAAAACCTTCATAATTCTCTTTTGCATTTATTTCCTTCACCATAAATGAGGAGGAATCACCCTCTACATTTTGCCCATCAATTTGTAGGTTTCCCTAGAAAAGTTTTAGGATTAATTGGGGTTTTCCTTTAGAGAGGAGTTAATATGTATATATATGTGTATATATATTATATGTATTTGAGTGTGTGTAGAGAGTGGTGGTGGTGGTATGGTGTCATGAGAATGGTGGTGGTGTCATGAGATTGGTGTAGTGTGTGAGAGAGAGTGTGTGTGTGTTTGTGTGAGTGTCAGAGTGGTGTGTGAGTGTGTTTGAATTGTATTTGAGTGTGTATCTATATATATATTTATGTGTATGTATTTACATATAGACATGTGTATGTGTGTGTAATGTATATATATATATATCTATATATATATATATATATATATAATATATATATTATTTATATATATATATTATATATATATATATATATTGTATTTACATATAGACATGTGTATGTGTGTGTAGTATATATATTATATATATATCATATATATATATATATATATTTTATATAATATATATATATATATATATATATATAATATTGTACCATATAGACATGTGTATGTGTGTATGTATTATATATATATATATTATTTTATATAATAATATAATCTAATATATATATATATATATATATAGGGGAAGAAAGTAGTGAAATAAGTAGAAGAAGATGAAGAGAATAAGCCACAGCCGCAAGCAATAGCACTAGCAGGAGCAGCAGTAGAATGAGAAGGAGAATGAGAATGAGAAGGAGAATGAGGGAAGAAGGAGATGAAGAGGAGAATGCGAAGGAGAATGAGAAGGAGAATGAGAATGAGGAGGAGATAAAGGGATGAAGGAGAATGAGGGGGAGAATGAGAAGGAGAATGAGAATAAGAAGGAGAATGAGGAGGAGAATGAGAATGAGAAGGAGAATGAGAAGGAGAATAGGAATAAGGAGAAGGAGAAGAATAGGAGTTTGAGATGAATCGGATATGGGTTGTAAGGGTTGGTAATGATTAGGAATAGTCGTCTAGACCTAGTCTTGACCTTGGTTGACCACGGTTGACTTGTTAGACCAAAAGTCAACTATGGGTCAACACTTTACCCAATTTAGCTCCAAATTTCATTAGACTTGAACGATTGACCAAAAGTCAACTGTTAGTCACCATTGACCGAGGATTGACCTAGGGTTGACCAGAGTTGACCCGGGTTGACCAGTTGACCAAAAGTTAACTGTATGCCAACTCTTGACCCCGTTTGACTTTCTTCGACTTGTTTTGACCTGCGATGACTGGTATGACCGAGGGTTGACTTGGTTTGACTTGATATAACTTGATTTGACCTAGATTGACTTGACAGGACTTAGTATGACTCAGTAAGACCTAGTTTAACCTAGAATTCATATCATTCATTATAAATCATTCTTAACTTTGTTAAACCTAAATTAACATGCAGTATCTCATCTTTAGGTCTCTGATTACCACTCTGAGCATTGATATACCCTACAGCTCAGGACAGCAGGCGAGTACATTCACTGATAGTTTTTATTGTCTTGATATCTGCTATATCCAATTCAGTTGTAGTGTCTTACTCGATTCTAGTCACAATAGTTCACGGACTAGTATACGTTGGATCATGACATGAGATGTTATTCCTGGATTTTCCTGGTATATATGTACATTTCCTGTCTTGTTCCCTGTACTTGTATAGACACCGATTTTTGAGAGGGAGTAGCTATCCTCTGGGGGAATCCTATGTCATGACGTGTCATGTCCAGATCCATTATACTATTCGGGGGTAGGGAATTATTAGGGGCTATGTGATCAAAGCTCCATGTCACTATATTTATGTGCTTGCGCCACTCTCACCTCACGCAGGGTGTAGCGAGATCTTATTCATGTGCTCGTTATCTAGGTTGGCCGGCATGACCCTTTTCAGATTTTCATGTGATTGTCGGGCCAAGTGGATAACCTGTCCTGTCACTTACCCAAAGCCGATCACATGACGCTCTAATAATTCAAGGCACATTTTATATTTACTTTATCTTATCGTATATCCTGTTCTGTTCTACATACAGTACTTCTCACCATGCATGATATACAGTTACTCACATGCTCTACATGCCTTTACATTGTACCTTGATTGGAGACTAAGTTCTGCTCGGGAGAAGAGTTACAACCCCGGTCCTTGTTTGGTTTAAGGGTTGTAACTCAGCTTTCGAACGGTTTCCAAGTCTTCATATATCTTTGTCTTGTAGTTCATTATACTGTCTCTTATAGAATTTGTCAATTCATATGGAACTGCTGTTAGTGCTTGTACTTGCTCATTTTCCTGACAGGATACCGTTATGATATATTACAGATGACTCTGAGATAGTCTGCTCGACCTATTATGGGCTCGAGTTAGATGGAGTAGTCCAGGACCGTGGCTTGTTAGTAGAGCCACTAGACTTTGTTCTCCCAGAGTAGTGTAGATTAGTTGGGTTGCCTGGCCTGCGAGCCAGCTAGTACTTTTCAGACTGTAGTAGTTATATATATTTTCTGTGACTCTGGGATGTTATGTATAGCTCTGGACTTGTGTGGACCTTGAACTTGTTTCCTGCTTCATCTATCATATTTGCTTTCGTGCTATCTATTCCTAGTTTGTTATGTGATTGAGACTGTATTGCTATGTCACCTCCATTCGGAGTGTATATACTGTACAGGTATCTTTGTACTGTTTAGTATAGTTTTGTAGACAACCTAGACAGCGTTCTACCGCCGATACAGTGGCGTAGGCTGGACGTACCCCCTTTTCGTGCCCTTAATCAGGGTGCGGGTCGTGACACGTTTTTGTGGCGGCCCATGCAGGTCAGTGTCGCAATTAGTGCGATCTCATAATGGTGCTCGACTTAGAGTACTAATTACGAGCCTGCGACTAGGACATAGGATCTAGAATATGATAGGAGTTACTCAATCACATTTTAGAAAAATTCTGATCTTTTGATTACCATGACAACTCTTCTTGCATTTGAATTCAATTGTCCTCCATTTATAATATCTTATCTTGTGCCATATTGATCTCTTGGGTTCAATTCGTCCTCTGGATGGCGATTACTCGCAGTCAGACAGCAGCAGGGCAGAGTGCAGGTTCCAATCTTTCGATCTCATTTTCGCATTTGTCTCCTTATAACTGTTTGAAATTCGATTCCATCTGTACCTTGATTGGTTGATAAAATTTTGTTCTTGTGATGTGATTTTCTTCTGAGATAAGTCGTATGAGCTAGGTCGCCTCGATTATAAGATTATACAATCCTCTAGGGTCATGCTAGCAGGCATAGTGAGGACATATAGTCGGATTATGGTCGTATTTCTCGGGTGTGCGAATTTAAGGTTTTCGCTGCCAAGCATGCGGCAATGCAAAAATTTTAAATACCATAATTCTAGAGGTATGTACCTTAGTCAAGGACTCTGTGATTATCGTAGCCTTGCTCACTAGCATGACGGAGATTCTGAGTATCATGATTCTGGACAGACGCATATGATTGTCAAACTGCATGATTTTCCTATGTTTATTTTGTTTTAATTTTTGAGGATGATTTTTAAGGTGGATAGACTTATAGCACCCAGTTTCTATTTGAGAGTAATTTTAAATTTTATAATTTTAGTCATTTAATTCATGCTTTGATTTTTGAGATTTTAATCATTTTAAATTTTAAGCCATGACATGTGATTTTGATATTTTACTATTGTTTGGTTTTAATTTTGATGACAAAATTTTTTTAAGGTGGATAGATTTGTCACCCCCAGTTTTCAGAAACAGGGATATTTTTGTCATTTTTGTATTTTTAAATATTTTTGAAATTTATTTTATTAATTATGATATTGTTTTGGGGTTATTTGAGTCGGGTTCGAATTTCAGCTCATTCGGACTTGTATCGGGGACCCGGGGTAGCTTAGACTCTGATCGGGACCCAACTGAAACCGACCAACTTGTCATGACCAAATCTAGATATTTATATTTGACTAATCCCATTTGATTTTAGTGGGATTAGGGATTAGAATTAGATTTAGAACTTGAAATTAGGAGTTTTCAAGTTACCATTTTGACCCCAACTCAAACCACTCATTTCTTTGACTTGGACGGCATTTTTGTAAATTGCCAAATGCCTCCAACCCTCTAAGATGTGGTCGGCCATGTATAGAGCACCCCTCTCCTTTGCTTCACTCCAAAGCAACCTCTCTCTCTCCATTTCATTTCCTTTTTTGAAGTTTCTTCTCCTTCAAGAAGATCAATTAGGTATACTTTTAAAACCTTCATTAATTCTCTTTTGCATTTATTTCCTTCACCATAAATGAGGAGGAGACCACCCTCTACATTTTGCCTATAGAATTTGTAGGTTTCCCTAGAAAACTAGTTTAGGGATTAATTGGGGGTTTTCCTTTAGAGAGGAGTATATATATATATATATATATATATATATATATATATATATATATATATATATATATATATATATATATATATATATGTGTGTGTGTGTATATATATTTATATGTGTTTTGAGTGTGTGTAGAGAGTGGTGGTGGTGGTATTGGTGTCATGAGAATGGTGGTGGTGTCATGAGAGTGGTGGTGGTAGTATGTGAGAGAGAGTGTGTGTGTGTGTTTGTGTGAGAGTGTCAGGAGTGGTGTGTGAGTGTGTTTGAATATATATTTGAGAGTGTGTGTCTATATATATATTTATATGTGTATGTATTTACATATAGACATGTGTGTGTGTGTGTGTATTTATATATATATAGAGAGAGGGAAGGAAGTAGTAAAAGAAGTTGAAGAAAATGAAGAGAATAAGCCATAGCAGCAGCAATAGCACTAGCAGGAGCAGCAGTAGAGTGAGAAGGAGAATGAGAATGAGAAGGAGAATGAGAAGGAGAATGAGGGAAGAAGGAGAATGAGGAGGCGAATGAGAAGGAGAATGAGAATGAGGAGGAGAATGAGAAGGAGAATGAGGGAAAAAGGAGAATGAGGGGGAGAATGAGAAGGAGAATGAGAAGGAGAATAGGAATAAGGAGAAGGAGAAGAATAGGAGTTTGAGATGAATCAAATATGGGTTGTAAGGGTGGTAATGATTAGGAATAGTCGCCTAGACCTAGTCTTGACCTTGGTTGACCACGGTTGACTTTTTAGACCAAAAGTCAACTATGGGTCAACACTTTACCCAATTTAGTCCCAAATTTCATTAGACTTGAACGGTTGACCAAAAGTCAACTGTTAGTCACCATTGACCGAGGATGGACCTAGGGTTGACCAGTGTTGACCAGGGTTGACCAGTTGACCAAAAGTCAACTGTAGGCCAACTCTTGACCCCGTTTGACTTTCTTCGACTTGTTTTGACCTGCGATGACTGGTATGGCCTAGGGTTGACTTGGTTTGACTTAGATTGACTTGATATAACTTGATTTGACCTAGATTGACTTGACAGGACTTAGTATGACTCAGTGAGACCTAGTTTGACCTAGAATTCATATCATTCATTATAAATCATTCTTAACTTTGTTAAACCTAAATTAACATGCAGTATCTCATCTTTAGGTCTCTGATTACCACTCTGAGCATTGATAGATCCTACAGCTCAGGACAGCAGGCGAGTACATTCACTGATAGTTTTTATTGTCTTGATATCTGCTATATCCGATTCAGTTGTAGTGTCTTACTCGATTCCAGTCACGATAGTTCACGGACTAGTATACGTTGGATCATGACATGAGATGTTGTTCCTGGATTTTTTTGGTATATATATACATTTTCTGTCTTGTTTCCTATACATGTATAGACACCGATTCCTGAGAGGGAGTAGCTATCCTCTTGGAGAATCCCGTGTCATGACGTGTCATGTCCAGATCCATTATACTATTCGGGGGTGGGGAATTATTAGGGGCTATGTGATCAAAGCCCCATGTCACTATATTCATGTGCTTGCGACACTCTCACCTCACGTAGGGTGTAGCGAGATCTTATTCATGTGCTCATTATCCAGGTTGGCCGGTATGACCCTTTTCAGATTTTCATGTGATTGTCGGGCCAAGTGGATAACCTGTCATGTCACTTACCCAAAGCCGATTACATGACGCTCTAATAATTCAAGGCACATTTTATATTTACTTTATCTTATCGTATATCCTGTTTTATTCTACATACAGTACTTCTCACCATGCATGATATACAGTTACTCACATGCTCTATATGCCTTTACATTGTACCTTGATTGGAGACTAAGTTCTGCTCGGGAGAAGAGTTACAACCCCGATCCTTGTTTGGTTTAAGGGTTGTAACTCAGCTTTCGAACGGTTCCCAAGTCTTCATATATCTTTGTCTTGTAGTTCATTATACTGTCTCTTATAGAATTTGTCAATTCACATGGAACTGCTGTTAGTGCTTGTACTTGCTCATTTTCCTGACAGGATACCGTTATGATATATTACAGATGACTCTGAGGTAGTCTGCTCAACCTATTATGGGCTCGAGTTAGATGGAGTAGTCCAGGACCGTGGCTTGTTAGTAGAGCCACTAGACTTTGTTCTCCCAGAGTAGTATAGATTAGTTGGGTTGCCTGGCCTGCGAGCCAGCTAGTACTTTTCAGACTGTAGTAGTTATATATATTTTCTATGACTCTGGGATGTTATGTATAGCTCTGGACTTGTGTGGACCTTGAACTTATTTTCTGCTTCATCTATCATATTTCCTTTCGTGCTATCTATTCCTAGTTTGTTATGTGATTGAGACTGTATTACTATGTCACCTCCATTCGGAGTGTATATACTGTACAGGTACCTTTATACTGTTTAGTGTAGTTTTGTAGACAACCTAGACAGCGTTCTACCGCCGATACTGTGGCGTAGGCTGGACGTACCCACTTCTCGTGCCCCTAATCAGGGTGCGGGTCGTGACAACAACAAATCTTAAATAAATGGTTTGAATTTTTTGCCAAAAGTTTTTTTTTTTGAAATGTCCTGACTCGACTTGATCATTTGACTTGATTCGACTTGACTTGACCCTTGACCGTTACTAGGATTGGCTATTTGACCACTCTCGACTCGAAAGTCCCTCACTGGGTTGCGATAGAGACTTACCATAGATTGGGAGCTCCCACTGGACTACTCTCTATAGGGCCGTGAGTACCTCGCTAGACCGCGGTATCATTTATTTACTTTTTTGGTAGCCACTCATATTTTTCCACGTTTTCTATGTCACTAATTATCTCTCTTGCTACCTTACCTTATACATTCATTATTCTTATTATTATTTCATAGTCTCTCTTCTGTATATTTCATGCATGGTAATAACTGTACAATAGTAGGCTTGTATATTATGTATCTTGTTATGTCCCCTGAGAACCTAGTGATCTCTCCAGGTTATTGCTGCCCTCGTAGAGTGGATGGATGGTTATGATTATATCTGCAGGATCAAGGTATCGTCAGTGATATTACTTTATTCGTGCTTTATACTCCTTATCATGATACATTCTGCTTGTTAGCCTAGCTATGATAGACTCATATTATTCATATCCGAGTCTACTCGATTATATATGCTAGTGGACAGCACGGATTGGACAGAACTCCAAGCAAGTATACCTTGCCAATATGTACAGTTTATTTATACATTCTTATCTTCTATTGTTTCCTTTCCTGTTGTCAGTTTATATCCTCAGTTTACTTGTCTATGCACTCCGTACATGTTACATGACTCGTCCTTATTTTTGTATGTCACCTGTATGGATCATCTTTTTGAGTGCGAGTTTGACTTGACCTGACTGGACTCGACTTGACCACTTGACTTGGCTTGACCCTTATTCGATACTAGGATTGGCTACTTGACCACTCTCTACTTAAGAGTCCCTCACTGTGCTGCGATAGAGACTACTATGGATTGGGAGTTCCTCGTTGGACTACTCTTTGTAGGACCGTGAGTACCTCACTGGGCTGCGGTATCATTTATTTACTTTCTTATTAGCCACTCTTATCTCTATGTTATTCCATGTCACTTCATTATCTGTCCCTTATTACCTTACCTTGTACATTCATTATTCTTATTATTATTTTAATCTCTTTCCTGTATATTTTATGCATGTTATATAAACTGTAAATAGGCTTGTATATTATGTATCTTGCTATGTCCTCTGAGGACCTGGTCTCCTTCTAGGTTATTGCTGAGTTCTGCCATAGAAGTGTTGGGAGTTGCTTATTCGGGATCAGGTATCAATTGGTGATACCTTCTTATCTAGTCTTTCATATTTATTTTCTTAGTTCCTAGTATTGTAGCTAGTATTGTGGATGTTATATTGGTTACTTAAATGTTTACCTCATCTGGACAGTGTATACGTATTCGAGTCGGACTAGAGTCTGGTTGAATACGTAGCTGTCCACGTGGCCTGGTCCCTCGTACTTTGGGACTGGGATGTGATATGATTTTTTTTCGACGATACGCACAAGACTTTGAATAATACGCCCCCGTAGCTCGATCCATTGACCTTTTTGCCACCCAGTCAAGATCTTATACATCTTCTCGGTAACCATAAGAGCCACTCGAGTTCGGTGCCAAAAGTTACATTAATTGTTATATATACACAATGTTAATTCATGATATACACAAAAAATCTACAAATTCTCTCTTCCTTATTATCCTATTCTGTGTTCAAGATTAAGTATTGTCAAATGTTTGTACTGTATTTGTTTATTTTATCTTAAGAGACAGATTTGTTGTAACATGTTACAAAAAAAAATATAATACAGATTTCAGACTTAATAAAGCAATCCTCAACTCTGACTTCATAAATCAACAACATCGTACACATAAAGTAAAAAAAATAATGCTATTAATCCCTCCAACATGTCCCTCCAAACCATTCCTCCTTATGTGACACCTAACGTGATGGTTGATGTAACAGTTGACATGACAAATTTTATAATTAAAATTAATATTAACATTAATACTAATATTAACATTAATATTAAAAAATTAACTTTTTGAGTTAAAATTTATCATGTCAGCTGTCATGTTAGATGACATATAATGCTATTTAATATGCCACATCAGCTGCCACATAAGAAGGAACGGTTTGGATGGACTAGCTGGAAGGATGAATAGCATTACTCAAAGTAAAATATTAGTTAAACATAAGTAAAATGTTAGTTAAGCATGTGTCACCTATTTGCGGATCAAGTAGTTTACACTCATGTATCGTCTGGAGAAATTATTCAGTGAGCCGGACTCATCATGAGCCTTGGTTCTTCTCCACTTGATGAAGAGTGCATCAATGACAGCCTTGATTGATCTCCTCCACATCCTCAATTCTCTATACCATCAAATAGAAGAGAATCAAGGCTCATGGGGAACTCGGCTCACTGAATAATTTCTCCAGCACCTGTGTATAAGAAATACAAAATAGATATTTGGCACGTGCACGTGCACAGTGCCGTGCACGCACGCAGCTGAGCAGGACGGAGCCGCCGCCATCATCGCCCCTCCTGCTCCGCCTTCCCCCACCCCTCTTTCTGCATCGATACCTCCACCTCCTCCTCCGCCAACGCTTGCCCCTTCCACCCCTACTACTCTGCTGGGGGCGTGCACCGTGCAGTACTTGCGGCACATGCCACACTGCACGATTGTAAGAATTAAAAATTATTATATATTTATATATATTCTTAGCCTTTCACTCAAGGTGTTGGGTGGGCCGGCCCGGGCCCAGGTCAATCTGGGTTTGACTTGGCCCGATCCGGGCCGGGCTTAGACCGTTCGTGATAGCGGGCCGGGCTGACCCGAAGGGGGGAGGCTGGACCCAACCCGAACCTGGGGTCCGGTTTTGTCGGGCCTGGCTGAACCGGGCCTGAGCCGGGCTGGTTCAGCGCTGGACCAGACGGCCCGGTTTGAGTTAAAAAAACCCCAAAAAAGTACATAATAATAGAAAATTTAATTCTAATAAAATGTAAGAGATAAAAACTGAATTTTTTTATTAATCTCAACATAAATTAAGATAAAATTTTGGGAAATTTTTGATTTTGGACAACTAAATTGTAACATAAATTTATTAATGTCAACTAAATTGTAAAAAAATGTACAAGTTTTTTTTTTGTCTTCCGTCGTCCTTCGTCCGTCTCTATTGCTTAGCTCTTCATTTATTGGTGTCCTCCAAGGTAAGAGACTCAAAGTCTCGTTCACTGATGTCGGTATTTTTATCTCTTGAGTTTTGAGTTCATTATTCCGCACGAACCCAGTCTTGAACGCAGACACATGCTTCCAAGATATCCGGCAGTATACTGCTCCTCTTCTTGCTCAGTATCCTTGAACATGCACTAAAATAAGATTCCGATGCTACTGTGGACACCGGGATCATTAGTATATCGCGTGCTATAGAAGAAAGTATAGGGTACGTTTTTTTGTGTCTTTTCCACCATTCTAAAATTAAAAAAAATGAGTTGGAGTTTCATCATATTCTTCATAAGAATTTAAATATAACGACAATTCCTGAGTTGGTAGGAAAGATTGTTTTTATTTCTTCCTTTCCAGTACACTGGCAAAATGTAATAATTTAGCCATAAGACCTGAGCTACTACTACCAACTTGAAAGGTCGTACCGGGTCGGGCCGATACAACTTGTTCTTCATACGAAGTAATTTAAGAATCTAAAACTTCTTTAATCTCTACTTTTAAGTTACTTACATCTACATTCATATTTTCATGAAATTCATCTAGAAAAATGAATACGCCATCTAATTTGATCTTCGGATAAAAAACTGAAGCCAAACAATATAAAAGAGGTATTTCACCCCAATATTTTTGAAATTTTCTTTCCATTTTCGAAACAACATAATCAAAACCTGGAACATTTCTATATTTAAAAAATAAATGAGACATGTCAATAATTTATGTTGACGCTAGTGAAGAAGTTGGATAATAAACGCCAGATAAAGTACATGTAGCATTGTAAAATAATTCTAAAAATTCATAAATAGAAATAGCAATTAACCAATCTTTTTCAGTAATTTAATAATCAAAACTTGGATTAACATTACAATAATGAGTAATAACATCTTTAAATCTAATATAAGATTTCAACATTAAATATGTAGAATTCCATCTATGCGGTGCATCCTTAACAAATATTCTAAAAGTTATATTATATTGTGCACATAAAGTTTTGAAAGCTTGTTGTCTACTTGCAGACTGGTTTAAACTTTGTAAACATATTCTAAGAGTTTCTAAATTTGCATGAAAAAATTAAAGACATTCTTGTACAACTAAATTAATGATATGACAAGCACATCTAACATGAAACGATTGTCCTTCCACTATAGGTAAAAATTGTGAACTTAAAAATACTAATACAAGAAGTGTTATTACTAGCACTATCAAGATAAATGGAAAAAAATTTATTGTGAATATCGTATTCACGTAAAAATTGCATGATGACGCCACCAATTACAGAACTGATATGTAAAAATTTCAAAGGCCGTAGACAAATAATACGTTTTTGCAACATTCACTTTGGATCTAAATAATGTGCCGTGATACAAATAAAAGTATTGTTTTATTTTGTAGTCCATATATCAGAAGTTAGAGAAAACTTACTAACATTTATGAAGCTTTGATTCAAAGCTGTCCTTTTGTTTTGAAAGATTTTGATAGCCTCCGATCTACTAGTCGATCTAGAAACTTTATTAAAATATGGGTTAAGAGAACCACTAGCATACTTATAATGCCAATCACTCTTCCCGAATGTGAAAGGTAGTTCATCACAAATAAGAAATTTTTTTAGCTCGATTTTGTTACGAGCATCAGAATAAATAAAATTACCTACAGAAGATCCTTGTGGATCGATGCTTATCTGTGACTGGCTTGCAGTGTGTCTTTACCATGACAAGTATCATAGTGTCTTTTCAATGTGTCCGTGCTATCGTTCCTTTTTCACTTAAATATTTTTATACATTTGTTACGATGTGCACCTTTAGCAATTGGTTTTGATTTTTGGGATCTAAAACCGGTGCGCCCTCACTATCAGTGACATTTTTTTTTATATTATTGCCATAAAACTGATTTCTCCCTAGTTATAACATTTGTAGCCATGCTCATTACTTCAGCAAGTGACATTTGTGTCTGTGGCACAAAATCTAGAATATGATTATTTTCAAATAAATTATTATAATAAGCAAAATTTTGTTTCGAATTATCTCCGTAAGGGTTGTTAGAAACAGTAGTATCCATAGATTTGAAATTTAATTTTGCAGAAAATGTTATCTACCCAAAAGAGAGAGAGAGAGAGACAAGAAAAAGTCTAAAATTGTCAAAAAAAACTCAAAAATTATCCAAAAAAGTGAATTTTTTTTCTCTAAATTAAAATTACTTGGAAGGTACACTTCGGAAAGATATGTGAAAGTCCAATTTTTTTTTTGCAGAATTTGAAAGCCGGAGAACTGCACTTTGGCCTCCAGGAAGTTGCACTTCAAATCCCAGAAACTTGTTGTTCAATTTTCAGAGAATTCTTTAGCTTCAATATTTTGTAAGAGATGAAAGAAATGGTTGTGTATATTTTTTGTAAATTTTGGTCTATTTATAGATTTTATTGGTGCAAAATGACCTAGTTTACCCCCAAAAAGAGTAGTTATAAGGATATTTTGGTCATTTTTTTTTTTTGAAATGGACTGAATCGAACCAACTGGACTTGAACCGAACCGGTCCGATCGGACTAGGGGGGGTTTGACCGGTCCGAATCAGCGTTTAAACCGGACCGGATCGGTCCGGACTAGTGGGTCGGGAGGAATAACCCAGCCCGGTCGAAATTGGGGGCGGATCGGGCCGGTACGGACCGTTGAACTCCTTGAGCCTTTTACACATCCCAATAATATATGTGCAATATTTTTTTGAAATCACACGCACACACACAATTGGGGGGCTCGAACCTTGCCGGCCCCTCCGGATGTCCGCTCTAATACCACTAGGCTAGAGAGCTCAGACATATATGTGCAATATTGAATGAGAGAAACCATACACCAAAGTACTTGGACCGAAGAATTGCTGTTTTAGAATCTCATGCTTAGCTGCTGCTGCTTTATACCCCCTCTCTTTTATTTCCCTTCACACTTGCTTGCAGCTACTCTTTTATCAATTTTCTATGTACTCATTCCCAAACCTTTACAGTTCAATCTTTGCTTTGCTTTCCCTCTCATTATATTCTCCTTCCTCCACTCAATGCATGCTATCAACCCATCCATCCACCTCTAAAGAACAGAAACCAAGGGAGAAGAAACTAATGGAGTTGAGCTATGAAGAGATCAGAGGCTCCACCAAAGACTTCTCCACGGAGCAGCTGATAGGGAAGGGCAGCCATGGCTGCGTCTACAGAGGAACTCTCAAATGCGGCAAGCAAGTAGCAGTCAAGAAGCCCTCGGAAGGCCTCGTCCTCCTCGGCGACGACGCATCCAAGCTCGACAACGAGATCGACATACTGTCCTCCCTCCGAAACCCAAATATCGTCAACATGGTAGGCTTCACCCGTACTCCAAACGACGTCCACAAACGTCTACTGGTCACAGAATTCATGCCCAACGGCTCGCTCCATTCCCTCCTCCACTCCCCGTCGCCGTCGTCATTGTCGAGGCCGATGCCTTGGCCGCGACGCGTGCTTGTGTCCCTCCAGGTCGCACGTGCCACGCACTCTCTCCACGAGGCCGAGCCCTCGATCGTCCACCGGGACATCAAGCCGGCCAACATCCTATTCGATCGCGGGTGGAACGCGAGGCTCGCGGACTTCAGCCTCGCGGTCCGGGCGTGCCGTCGAGGTCCAGATCGCTCGCCGGCCCCAGCGGGCACTCTGGGCTACCTGGACCCGTGCTACACCGCGCCGGGGAAGCTGGGGCCGAACAACGACGTGTACAGCTTCGGGGTGGTCCTCCTGGAGCTCTTCAGCTCGACGCGGGCGATGGAGATGGGCCGGGACCGCGCTTCAGTCGTGGGCTGGGCGGTGCCCCTTATCAGAGAGGGCAGGGTGGCGGAGGTTTGCGACCCCAGGGTGGAGCTGGATCGGAAGATGGAGAGGCTGGTCGGTAGGGTTCTGGCGGTCGCGGAGCTGTGCGTCTCGAGGAAGGCGGAGAGGCGGCCCGCGATGGCGGACGTCCTGAGGGAGCTGAGCGGGGTGGCGGAATGTCTCTGGTGGCGCCCTAGCTGGGATTGTTTGAGGAACAAGGTCTCCTCGAGTGCACACCGATGCGTTCGAGCATGGAAGAGGTGTAACAAGAAGAGGGTGACGACGACGACCGTAACGGCAACCAATATTGCGTGCAAGGACCACCTGATTGATAGCGGATACGACGACGACGACGGTGATGGTGGTGGTGGTGGCGGCGGCGGCGGCGGCGGTGAAGAAGAAGATGAGGATCCTGACGAAGAATTTTGCATGAGTGTTGTAGGTTTTGCATGAGCTTGATTTGGTCTAGTATTATTTGTACAATAGACAGAATTTTATTTACATATGTTGGGTATCCTTTTGTGTGTATATACTATTATACATATTAAAGGTGTGCTTTGTAAATGCCAATATAAATGACATCGCAAAATAATGTTGTTGCAATGCGGGTTAGGAGACAATACAATTTACTCGATTTTTTCAAATCTAGTTTTATTTTCTTTTTTAGATTATTAGTTTTTATGTGCAATACATGTTTTGCTCTAGTTTTCTAGTAAAAAAAACCCACCAAGATATTGTTTTCGAAGTTTTGAACTCCAACTAAGAGCTTCGTCGGAATAGACAGTCTTATTTGGGCCGATGGAGGATTATCAATTTTTTTGTAATTCCTAATGTGTTGCCCGCAAGAAAAGAAAAAAAAAGGGAGTAATTTCCGTTGACAATTACACTTGCCTTTATAAATATTGTCACCGAAAGTGTTAAACTTAAATGTGATGTCAGTTAACTTTAGTTTAGTTATTGTAACTTTGGAATAGTTGTTCTAACTTAATTTTTAGTCTAGGTTTAATTACAATTAGATATCCTCAACTATTTCAGTTTTACAACTGTTATTTCCGAGGCTCAATCTAAGATGGAAGAACTGTCATAACTGAGATTTAATGCAAACAAGTTTGCTTCTCTGTTATGAGGTTTTAGGGCTTCGGAGTTTTGGCAAATTTGCTCTCCATAGAACTTGAAACCACTATAATTCCTTGATTATAATTCTTTTACAAACTGACAGAAACCACTTCACGTCCAATTGCAGTTGCAAACTGACAGAACGGTTACGATATGTAGATCGCTAAAAGAAAGGAAAGGAGAAGACACAACTCTTGTTGGGGTGATCATCACCGCTGTTCAAAGCAAGACTCGTCACACACAAACTGCACCTAAGAACCAGGAAGTTCTCGTAGAACGACTTCTGGACCGCTCACTGTCACCTCCTTTCAAGACTCGCACGAACTCTTCTGGACTACAATGGGGACCGCAAGAAATCTCTCTTCGTCTCTCCTATTTTGAAGTAAGTTCTCAAAGAGGCACGAACAGAATATTTATAGAGTCGGGTGGAAACCCTAACCCAAATCTTGGTCGCCAACTGATTACGGAAAGATAGGACTGATTGAATTCAAATCCCACAAAAATTGGATCTAAATCCTATCTTTCCATAACCGTTCAAATCCCGCAATCAGCGGCAATCATGCGCCAACCACGTTGCATGCGCATACGCGCCTTAGCAGCATAGCCGTAACTGCTCATGCGCGCATATGCCAGCAGCGTTGCAGCCTATGCGTGCATATACGTAAACGCACATAGCCACACGTAGCCTGTGCAACGACGCATGTGCGTATACGCGTAAATGCACATAGCCGCACATAGCCCGTGCTTGTGCCCACTTCTGCACCTACTCATGCACCCGAGCATGCGACTCGCACATAAAATGAGTGCACGAGTGCAACTAATGCACACAAGCGCCATGCAACGATGCTGATGTGCTAAGTGCAAAATGTGCCATAAAAGTGCCACTATGTGCCCTAGAGTCTGAGTCAGAGTGGCTAAGCCCCTTTGGGGCTTACCTCCTAATGGACATAAGAAATGACAAAAAGCTTAAATGCTTTCTTTGAGGAGTTAATCCTTTCGCTCCTAGAAAAATACCCCCACATTGTAATGCCCCGTTCTGCTCAGTCAATCGGAGGAATCGAAACGCCAACGTCGTTCGGACTTAGCCATGCAATCACTGCTCGAAGACCCGCTCGGTCGAGGCGATCCCTCGCTTAGGTGGATGGCTTTAGTGAACTTGCCTCAGCTTGGCCTTCACTCTAATAAAATAAAAGTTTTCAACTGCATAAGTAGGCTTGATAATAAAAGAGATGAATCCACATAGCTAAGGGAATAATCCCAATTTGGGTCAGACTGAGTTAGAACATGGAAAGGTCCCAAGGTCGGCTTAGAAGTATTGCACGTCGGGCTCTTATTATGTCACGCCCCGATCTCATAGGACCGATCGTCCTTGCTAAGACGCGATGTCGCACGAGACTAGATTGTGCTCGTGCAAGGCAGTTTCATAACGGCCGATTACAACAGCTTGCGATGGGGGTCATCGCACAGAAGTCCCAAACAGAAATATTAAATATACAAGGCCACACAAGTATTGAAACAAAATCAAAGTCATTATTGATAATGAACATAATATTACAAAGGCACGTAGCCAAGATTACAATCACTCAAGCTCATTTTTCTCTCTGATTACAAGTCACTCAGCTCTCTTTCATCTCCTAATATAATTTGATGAGCCAGCGGATGCTTCAAATAGGCGATGTCCATACATTATGTTCTGTATAAGTTCTGACTCCATGAGGTCGTACGCCTCAAAATGCCAAGGAACTCCGTACTTCGACGCATCCAAGCGAGCTCTGCGCCAATGAGCTTATACCTGTGCCTGCATATGAAAACTGTGTGGGTGTCAGTACTCAACTGTACTGGTGGAGTGAGCTCCTCGCCCACCCATACAAAACCAACACGTTTATTTAATTTATGCCACATAAAACCTTTATGATTGTCTTTCTATTCTTGCCTTAGGATCGATTTTAGGACGGAGACTCTTGGCCTATTTATGTCTCTAGACCGTCACCATGCTATCGCATCGATAACTTCCTTATCCTTGCCTCTAAACCATTCTCGTGCTTGCAACATCAACGTATTGACTCGTGCTTACCTTCCGTGCCATACTGAGCGACGTAACAACTTGGTCGTGCCATAAACTCTATTTGTGCTACAATATGATTGAGGTAGTGCCTCCCGCTTAGTGTTTTGCCTATACTCATGCCATAACAGCGTGGTCGTGCCTCCTAACTTATCACGACTTAACCAAACTTGCCTTACGGCCCTTCTCGACTTAACTCGAAATGACTCAAGTTCGACTTACTCAACTTTATGCCAACGACTTAATACTCGACACCGTATCTCGTGCCGAAGCGCGAGTCTTTGCTATAGCCAAATCTTAGGCTTCTTAAAACTTGTGTTACAATCGATGCACACCCCCTTAACTCACTTCGTATCATGCTTGTACTCGACGCAATCCAAAGGCATGCATGCGGATAGCCGCTCTAATTATGCCGACACATCTATATGAGTGGTCACTAGCAATGTCAAGCTATACTGGATCTTTTTCATACGGTGACCATTCGCGTGCGAGGTGCGAGCTCCACCGAATGGTCCCACAACCTATATTGTAACAGTTCACTTCAAGGCAAGTCACACCGTCATTGAGTACAATATCTGCTCTTCCTCCTAGGCCGACACGAACCCGGTGCCCAGGCGATCGTTCAAGGAATTCTCCTTGCGTGCAAGTTGTCCAATGGCTATGCAAGACTCAACTTGATTTACCATGTCCTTCTTTATTC
Organism: Iris pallida; assembly: GCA_029216955.1. Taxonomy (NCBI): domain Eukaryota; kingdom Viridiplantae; phylum Streptophyta; class Magnoliopsida; order Asparagales; family Iridaceae; genus Iris; species Iris pallida. Next base: position 5,767,142 of record JANAVB010013598.1, on the reverse strand, counting down.
ATGACCGTGCTTTCCATATTTCTATCGAGAGTCCCAAGTAGCGGGACCGGTCTCGGCGACAAACAGTCGCGTAAACTTTCTATCCTTTGAAACTCAAGGAACGACTACTGCGTAGTCTTCTAGCTTAACTTGAACAAAACGTGTGTTCTTTAACCGTGGCATACTTATCCTCGAACCAACCATGGCTCATGCTTCAAACCAACTCATTTTTCAAGCGACACTATCGCCCAAGTCATACTTTATATGACGAGCCTTGAGATCATGGGACTATGTGACTTGACAATCGCAGAAAATATGGAACAGTGCTTGCTATGACTTCAATAGCCTAGCAAAACTCTTTCCTAAATCAATTATGCTTCAACTTAACGTGAAAAGGCTACACCATGCCTCGCATCGCGGGAACGTACTATGTAGCGTTCGACTTGAACAACCAAGTTCTTTGGGTGCCTAGACTTATGCCATAAGCCGTATGATGTAACTTAACCTATGGTACGAGTAAAGGCTATGCCAAGCCTTGGACGATGGGACCGTTCCTGCTTTATTAAGCATTTATACGGGCGACGCCTATGCCTTAGGCTAATTCATAGGTTTGTGGCGAAAAACAACATTCCTTCTCCCAAGCCACTGGGATGAAAGACAGAGTGTCATTTTGAAAGCACGAAGTGCAATACTTCTAAGCTGACCGTGGAATCTTTCTATATTCTAACTCAGTCTGACCCAACTTGGAATTATTTCCTTAGCTATGTGATTCGTCTCTTTTATTATCAAGCCTACTTCTGTAGTTGAAAACTTTCATTTTATTAGAGTGAAGACCAAGCTGAGGCAAGTTCACTGAAGCCACCCACTTGAGCGAGGGGTCACCTCGACCGAACGGGTCTTCGAGCAACCGTTGCATGGCTAAGTCCGAATGTCGTTGGCATTTCGATTCCTCCGATTGAGTGGAACGGGGCATTACATTATACACCACTCAAAAAAAGTTTCGTACTCAAAGCTAACTGAGTACACTTATCGAAACTAACTGAATCTTTTCGCATGGGTCAAATAACAGTATGATACAAGAATGGGCCAAGCTTTGAATTCTGCACCATAGTTACAATTCTTTCCATTCATATAATGACATATGATGTACTTCTGGTTACATATTAGAGGCCACGTGCCCGCCTGGATTGGTTGTATGTATATTGGTTGTCTACAATCTTACCCTCAAGAGACGGCCTATATCTTTTTTCATACATTCTAGGTGAGTTCTTTTAAAGAGTCTTGACATGAATCCTTTCGCTTTCTTGCGGTGCTACGTTGCTATGACATGGCCCAAAGCTGAGGTTATACTTCATCTTGGTGTCATACCACTATAGCATGAGGCCCAGCCTCTTTGTAGTGCCAACCTATCCAGCATGAAGCCTTTTGCTTCCTTACGGTAAGTGACATGGATCGCGAAGCTGAGGCTTTACCTTTTCTAGGTACCTCTTGGTGGTGTCACACTACTGTAACACGAGGTCCCACCTCTCTTGTAGTGCTGCCTACCACTCTTTATTCTACATCATTAGTCCACTTGCTTATGTGCGGTGCTACGTCACTGTGACATGGTTTGAAGCCGAGGCTTACCCTCATGAGGTACCTCTTGGTGGTGTTACCCCACTGTAGCATAGATTACTATGCTCCATTGTAGTGTTGTGCTACCCGTGCTTCCTGTAAAGCATACTGGAGATTCAGAATGATCGTGAACTCATTAAGGCTTCCAAGCCATTCTCTCATAGGACTTTGTTCTATACCAAGAACAAATAGTAGACAATAGTGGTTCTGGGTTCGTAACCTCTCAAAGTTTTAAAGGACTATCCAATGTTCCTGATATTCTCTCCATCAATGATCCTTCTTTGAACCAAAAGCTAGATGTCTAGTAACTAATAACATAAAACTTTATGGTAGAATTACAAAGACACAATATCAGCATGTCTTTAAGCCTATTTTTATTATTGCATCCTCGTCTAGCTGGTGCTTGAGACCTTTTGTGATTGAATCCGCCAGATTATCCTGGCTCCGAACATCAATCATGGTAATGACTCCTCTTATTATAAGATCATTCATTGCCATGTGCCTCAATCGCATAGTCCTCTTCTTACCATTAAAGAGATCATTTGATGCCACCGTTGTAGTCATATTGTTGTCGCAATATATTGGTACCGTTAGAATCTGTGCACCAACCATAAGAAGATCGTACATAATCTCCTGAAGCCATTCTGCTTCATCTGCTGCAGCTTCTAGTCATAGAACTCAGATTCCATAGAAGAATGTGAGAGCGTAGTCCGCTTCTTCGACATGTGAGAGCGTAGTCTGCTTCTTCGACTTTCATGATATAGCAACTCCACTCATAGAGACAGTACGAGAATAAATGATATTAGTGACGTCAAAAGACGTCTCTAATTAGCCAAAAAATGTCGCTAAAATCAATTGGCGACGTTCTTAGCGACGAAAAATTGACATCGTTTTTACATAGTCGCAGATGGTCCAAACGTCACAAAACGTCGCCATAACGACGTACTTTAGCGACGTAGCTGATGTCGTTGAGATAGCGACATAAATCGATGGAGTAGTATAACATCGCAAATTAGCGACATAATAGCGACATTTTGCTACGCCTGTTTCTGGCTGCCATGTTAGCAAGTTGGCGACGTTTAGCGACGTTCCGATACGTAGTTAGCGACGTTTGGATAGTTAATAGCGACGTGATACTGTCATCGCAAAACGTCATTGAAGATCGCTAATCTGACCAAAAAATACAATAGAGTCAAAACAAAAGCAATTCATCCCTGCATATATGAGATCTAACATCATAAATAATAATAATCCAGCAAATAGCATAAATAAGAATCAAGCATCCAACAAATAGTTTATACAAACACATAGAAAGAATAAGTCCAGAACGAAAGAATAAGTCCAACATCCAGAACGAAAGAATAAGTCCAACATCCACAATTTTTTCTACAAACAACGGTAAAACTCGACGCAAAGTCTACACAAACACCCAACAATGGGCCAACACATAATAATGAAAACAAAAACTACTAATGATCATTGGCAGGAGGAGGAGGAGGAGGAGAAGGAGGAGGAAGACCGCCTCTGGCCAGTAGGTACTTATACATCTCCGGCATTAACGTCACCGGACCTGACGATAATGGCGGCAGGGGAGTCGTTAGCGGTGGAGTAGAATGGCTGGAGCAGTAGACGTCGGTGGTGGACCAGGCGGAACTCCCTACTCTAATGCTTGCAGTCGAACATCTATAGAAGATGTCACCCTCCAGTTGGTCAGCATCACATCCGCGCTCATACTCCGGAGCTCCATAATGCTATACTCGAGCGCATCAAAATGTGCAGTGAGCAGCAGATCGTCTCTCTACGCGTCCTGGGGCAGCTTTGACCTCTGCTGTATCATCTCATATAACTCGGTGACCTACTCTACGATCTCATGGACTCGCGTCGACGCCTGCAAAGTTTGCGACGAGGAGTGCACACTGACAGAGGGAACCCTGGATGACTTCGTCGCCAAATAGGCGCCGTAAGATCCCATACCATAGTACGTACCCCGCTGAAGACCATTAACGGCTGTTATCCAGAGCTTGTCCAGTGACAGAGTAGCATGTGCACTAGCAGCCGCTCCCTCTACAGGCGCACTAGCAACAGCTCCCTCTGCAGGCGCACTAGCAGCAGTCCTAGCAGCTGCCTGATCACGTAGCCTAATATAGTCCTCCTACAAAAATTTATGTTATTGTCTAAGGTATTTATTACTAACTATGTAGATATCTACTGCATGTCTATAATATGTTAGAGATTTGTTTATTATTAATATTTTAATGCAAAATTGTACTTAAATTAATATAAGTAGAGCGTACTTATGTCTTATTGGCCTTCTTGTCGATGAACTCACCCTTCCATTTATGGGTGACGAGGAAGACGGTTACCATGATGGGGTCATCTCCTTTCTGTACCCGTTAAAATGTAATATTTATTATTAAATATAAATATTTTATCCAAGTGTATGGAAATTAATATATATTTAGTATGATACGTACCAGACGACAAAAATGTTCCATCATGAAAATTGACCCACCACGCCACTTACTAGCCTTCGACCGTGCCACCTTTGCCTTATCCGAATGATCCCTGTACTTGGGATCGTCAAATTTTGCTTTCATCTCAGTCCATTGCGTAGGCGTGATCCATCCATGGATCTGCTTTCCAGCACGATCAAGAACCTTCTTATAGTTGATCGCATCACGGATCAGCTTTCCAATGACGGAAGGAAACTACTGCTCGATCTTCGTAGCCCGGTATGGTAGATAGAAGTAAGTTTGCGTCAATAAATAAAACATAGAGTTAAAAAAAATAATATTTGATATTAATTAAAAACATATATAATTTTATACCTTGAAGTGGACAAACCAAAAAGCCTTTCTTTCGACGGAAGCAGAGGAGTATAGTTGCGCTAGGACCCACCATAGTTTTTCCTCAAAAACAATTCTAGTAATCTCTGTATGGACGAAGGCTTATATCTACACAACAATAATTAAATTCATGAATATATAGATAAAATCGTTTCAAAAATAAATACTAATTCTAGGCTCGTCCGTCCAAATCTCTACCCGCATGTCCTTCGGAGGGCAGTATAGAGGATCTATCTCGTCTACCGCCTCAGGAGAAGCGATGTCCCGCATCTGCTCTTCTGTCTCTATGGTACCGGTAGCTGGAGGAATACTGAACATGGTAGTAGATACGGGCCTAGAATTGCTCATCCCAGGAGTATCGGCAAGACCTGCTAAGGGTCCGGGACCTGGAATAGTATATGGTACGGTGGAGTACTCATCGTGGACCTTGACGAGGGTCCAAAATAGGGTCTAATACCGGTCGAGAAGTGCCCCCCTCGTGTAAATCTAGATCCGCATCGTGGCATAGCTGATAGTAACAAAATAAAACACAAACATAGAAGTATCTCGCAATAGACAAGAGTATCACATAAGTCACAAAAGTTCACCAGAGTCACAAAAGTACAAAATTAGACAACACCAGAGTCATAAAAGTATAAAAGTACAAAAATAGACAACACCAGAGTCACAAGAGTCACAAAATTGCAAAAGTAGAAAATAATACTTTCAATCCTCTTATGAAAATTCATCTTCTTCCTCCTCATTATATTACTTTCAATCCTCTTCTGAAATTTTTTTTCTTCGTTTTGCTCGTCATCTTCTTCCTCCTCCTTCTCATCTACAGTTTCATCTAGTAGATCTTCCTCTTCGGGTATTTTTACCTCTTTTACATAATAATTAGACATGGAATGAGGAACTTCCGTTATGTCCACATCTAAAATATTTGGTAGCAGAGGTAGTTCATCCTCTTGATAAGCTACTTCGTGAACGTCAAAGGTATTTCTTGCCTTGGTCTTGTATACTGCCCACCAGCCCGATCTCGTTGCCCCCGTTTAGGATAGGTTGTGAAGTATACGAGCTGAGCCTAACTTGAAAGTATAAATGGTTCATAGCCCTGATATCGACGATGGTAGTTTATATCCACAAGACTATGCTTGTCCATTCTCCAACCTTGATCTTGAATTGGATCGACCCAATCACATCTAAATAGTACAATTTTTGTAGGCTCTATTCCTTAATTAAATGTCAACTCGAAAATCTCTCGTAAGATGCCATAGAAATTATTGCCTGCATCCACATTCGTGTAGGTCCATGATCTGATACACAAACAACTGTTTTTGGTGGAATCGAGATCCACGAAGTTGTCTTTGATCTTTTCATTTGTTAACTTGAACCTAAACCCATTAATACAGTAGCTTGGACATATTTTTACAGCCAAAATTGGGCCCTTGGCAAGTTCTAATAGACTTATTCCCAAGTCTTGTGTATGGAAGATCGACCTATACAACACAAGATAGCAAACTAAGTTCATATATTGACATATAAAGTGCATATATATATACAAGATCCTTACATATGCACTCAAACAGGAAAGAAAATAACGTTTCATTTCCTGCTCTGCTTCTTCGTCTATTATGTGTGGCCTAGTAGACCTCACATCATCATTAAATATGCTAGAAGCAATAAAACATCAGCTAATTAGACGTATTATTTACTAGATGACGTGAATGTAGACATGAAAGTAGACATATTATTTACTTACCCCTCAAGCTTCTCCACCTCATCCTTATCACAATTGAGTATCCCGGTATTGACTGACAAGACTCTCTTCCTCACAGCTAACAAAAGTATGTGAATGGAAGAAGGCAATAGTGGATCAATTAAAGTGGAAATAAGAAGAATCTCACCTTTACTTATCCAAGCTTTTCTTTTAGTCGGTCCCTATCCTTAAGCCTAGAGAGCAGAGCAAAAGTGCTTTTTCCTCGGAAGGGACTATATATCTGAGCAGCCCTTAGCTCCTCGTCGTTCAGATATCTCTTCTTTAGTTTACCCTAAGGCTTCCCCTTAGCATTGAATACCTTTAGTATCTCATTATTACCTTCTTCATCTCCATCGTCATTTCTGGGAGCTCTTGTTCTATTAGTTGCAACATTAGGCTTCAAATACATCAAAAAATAATATTAAAATCTCCTCAAGAACGTAGCTTCACAAATAAAACCCTCGACCTGTGCCTTATTTTTTACCTTTCTTTTTAGGTGGTTCAGATGCCGCTGGAAGGGTACATCCATCTATAACCAACGGGTCCACCAATACGTAGTTGTCTGGAAATTTGAGACCCTGAATCCACCTACAAAGTCTCCCTTTATCCTCCTTATCTAGTGAGAAATGGCCTTGGACTGCTTGTACTTTCCATTCTATTCTTCTATCAAATGCAATTCAGGGGGCCTGTATATTTCTTCAATGTCCAACCTGGCTTTACCATTGTCCTTCGTCTTCTCCTTCACGTTTATCACAGTATTAATTACGTTGTCAAACACATTCTTCTTAATATGCATGATATCAAGATTTTGTCTAATCAGATTTGTGCCCCAATATGGAAGGTCCCAAAATATGCTTTTCTTCGTCCAATTGTGTGTGTGATCGAATCCATCACACTTGTACCCCTTAGCGGACTCTATGATAGCACTTGGTAAATCTTTTACCTTTTCCCAAATCGTGTCTTCGGGCCACCATGGTGGTGGATTGCTCTTCTCTACAATGCCTGCATGAAAAGCATTCATGTTCCTCCTGTATGGATGATTGTTCGGTAGAAACTGTCGATGACAATCGAAGAAGCACGGTTTACCTCCATTTTAAATGGAAAGCCTTGGTACGGTCCATGCAATAAGGACATAAGAGATGACCATGAGTGCTCCATCCTGATAATATGCCATAAGCCGAAAAGTCATTGATAGTCAACATTAGTGCCACCCTCATCTGAAAATTCTATTTATTTGCTAACATCATACATGTTCATGCCTACTTCCAACTGCTGATTCAAATCATCTATTAACGGTTGCAAGTATATATCGATGTTCCTCTTTGGGTTGTTTGGACCAGGGATGATGACGGTTAAGAACATGACATGAGTCTTCATACATATCCAAGGAGGTAGGTTGTACAGAATGACGATCACAGGCCAGCACGAATACTGGTAGCCCGAAAGTCCGAACGGGGTAAAATCGTTATAGGAGAGCTCCAACCTTATATTATGCGGATCCTCGACGAAATCAGGATACTCTCGATCAAAGTGCTTCCAAGCTTCTCCATCGGATGGGTGATCCAACACTCCTTCAATCTGTTCTCGCTTGTGCCAACTCATATTTTTAACAGTCTCCTTCGCAATAAATAACCTTTGCAATGGTGGGATCAAAGGCAAGTAGTGTATTGGATCGGTCGGCCTCCTTTTACCAGCAGACCTCCCTGTAGCAGTTGGCTTGTAGCGATCAACAATACAAAATCTCACACTTCTTCAACCTTGTCGTCTTTGTAGTAGAGCATGCACCCATTACGGCAAGAATCGATTTTCTCGTATTCCATCCAGAGCGATCTCACCATCTTCTTACACCGGTAGAACTCTTTAGGTAACTTAGCACTCGCCGACAAGATCTCTACAATCAGCTCCATCAGTCGGTTGACATGTTAAAATTAGAATTTATGCTAAACATCCTAGTGGCTACCTCTAATGGTGAATGATCCTCACAACCAGGATACAATGGAGTCATTACATTCTCCAGTAACTCCATAAACCTTGCAGCATCGGCATTCTGTGCCTCCTTATCTCTATCATAATGATCTGGAACAAACTATGACCCGCAGCGTCAAAGATCATGTTCACGTATCCGTCGTCGTAATCACCATGGTCGTAGACAGGCATATAAGGCTTCACATAAGGCTCTGGCTACGATGATAAAGAGACAAGTTCGCTGTGTGCGGTCCATTGATAGTAATTTGGCGTAAAACCCCTCGAGTACAAATATAATATCACATCCACTTCTGGATGATATTTTAAGTTACAATATTTCGCACATGGATACTTAATTTTGGTATGGTCCACGTACTGAAGGAATGTCTTGGCGAACTGCAAAAACTACTCTACCCCCTGTCACGACCCGTACCCAGTGTAGGGGCACGAGAAGTGGGTACGTCCAGCCTACGTCGCAGTGTCGGCGATAGAATGCTGTCCTAGGTCACATACATCTAACATGATAAGGTACTTGTACAATGTATACTCTCCAATCGGAGGACAATACAGAAATGTACAGCTCAATCACAACTATGGTAGAAGTACGGTAAGATAGATAAGATATGATATGAAGATCACCAAATGAAATACAAACAGGAGAAGAAGTCTAAGTGTCTAAGATAACATCTCCACAAAACGTCTAGAATAACAATAAGATCCCAAATATATACACCAATGTATCCAAATGAGACAAGACATCAAAATAAGATAGAAGTCAAAGCTAACTAGCCTAAACTATAGGGGTGACATCCTCTACTGCTGATGGATCCTGCAGAAGGTCCAAGTTGCAGGTGTCATCTATGGCAGCTCCATAATAGGTAGGGCAAAGGTCCTCGTCATCCTTTGTAATATTTTCAATAGGTCCAGTCAAGACAGGAACGAGCACAAAATCTCAATAGTTCATATCAAGACAGGAATATAAAGCACGTAATAGAGTAAAATACATGAAACGCTGAAAGAAAATACGTGCAGTAAAAGAGAGAGAACTGTAATGTAAATAGCTACTATAAGTAGAGAACTATCAATGACTAGTGATGTAGAGTACAAGATAGACATGTGAACGGCTTAAATTTGCACATGATTACACTAAAGAGTTTGTATATGATTACACTACTTTAGAATTGTTGACATGACTGCTTCTACTCCCCCGTACCCCAATCAATACACAAGGATCCAGACAAGTTATGTAATTGTAGAATATTTCATGTGGGGGCCCATAAATGGGTGCACATGAAGTTATACATGAGGGCCCTGTGAACATGAGAGTACATGAATCACAAGAGTATACATGAATAGTAAAAACACAGGAGTACATGATGAAAGTGAAACACACATGACATGATGTACCCGATGCTCCCGAGGGGGATAACATCTCAATGTAAAGATCTATATAGTACCAATCCGTGCTAACAACGTGACAGCATCAAGTAAAGTAATCTAGAGCAAGAATATAAATTCTAACAAGTATAAAATGATCAGAGAATGTACTCGCCTGATATCCTGAGTATCTGATGAGTATAGATATCCAGACAAAGAAGATGAGTCCTAAATAGAGCAACAAAGGTCACAACATGTCCAAAATGATAATATTGAACATTATAATGCATTCTACATGATGTCCAGGTCATTCTAGACTAAATTTAACTTTTGGTCAACTCTAGTCAACTATACTAGTCAAACTAGGTCAACTAAGCCATACTAGGTCTAAACCTAGTTCAACAAGTCTAACTAGGCCTAATCAAGCCTATACTAGCAATCAAACACAATCACCAACACAAAACCACATGGCAATACACACAAAGGCATATATATTAGGGCTGTGCACAATTAAGTCAAACTGACCAAATCGAACCAAGCTAAACCGAACCGATTGATTTTAAACCGAATCGATGGTTCAGTTGGTTTGGTTCGACTTTAATTTTTTCAAAACGACCGATTCGGTTCGATTTACGGTTTGGTTATGCCAAAAACCGTCTAAACCGAACCGAACCAAATCCTTGTTAAATAATTAGGGTTGGCCAGTTGGGTATGGGTTCATTGGGTCGTATTATACCGGTTTGGTTCATTTATTCACATCACAGCCATTTATCAAGTAGAAGTTGAAAGAGCTCTCTCTCTCTTTAGTCTTAAAAAGGAGTGCTTACGGCTCATATTCTTTTCTAACTGCTCCTGTGCACATAAAAGGGGCTTTTGGTTGAATGTATATAATTTTTGTATAATTGACATTTTTCTCCACCTACAAAGCACAAGTTGAATTGAACCTGCTGAATTATATTTACTGTTACAAAGTACAAGTTGACTGAGGTTTCACAAAAAAGCATACAGTCCATTTTTTAATGTGATCAAAATCGACGAAGTCGAACCGATCCAAACCGAACCAAGTCAGTCGGTTTCAAAATCGAACCGACCATTTGGTTGGTTTGGTTCGGTTTTGTTTATTTTCAAACCGATTAACTTCGGTTCGACTTCGGTTGGGACCAAATAGGTCGACCACCGACCGATGCACACCCCTAGAATAATAATTTTTCTGTCTACTCTGTCTCGGTAGGACATGTATTTCTATTACTATGAAATTAATAAATGAAAATGAAGTAGTTAATGGTGGGGTTACCATTATCCTTTTTCTTGTATGTGTTCCTAAGAAAAGGAATTTGTCCATTTCATTTTTCGAGGTATCAAAAAAAATATATATATAATATACTACACATAGACTAATGCCTATAACACAAGTACCACCATAGATCTGTATACATATAGGCATATCATATCATCAACATCATATATGCATATCATCCCTCTATCATCACAATTTCATATATCATCACAATTTCATATATTCACATTATCTTATATATATATATATAATATATATATATATATATATATATATATATATATATATATATATATATATATATTTGTCACGCCTCGATTCCGTCGAATCGATAGTCGTCTCCCGGGCGTGATGCCGTGCGAACCTAATTTGCGATCGCACAAGGCCAAGTCATAAGGTAATCCGAAACACGAGATCTAAGAGAGTACGCAGACAAATTGATACACACAATAAGTAAAGGAAACTTGATCTTTATTGATAATGAACATCTTTTACAGACTTCGATACAAGACTCTTTGCCGCACGGGCTACAACTTGACTCGATTACAAAAGAGTGCCGATGAGATAGCCGTTCCATACATTGCACACGTCCCTCAATATACACAAGTACTCCATTGACCTGGATGGGAGGGACGCTGAGTCATTTTCCTTGGACTGTCGAGAGCCTTCAAAAGTGGATTCGCTGAGAGAGAGTCTTCGACGCACGGCCGAAGCTTCAAAAGTCACGAACGCCGCCGAGGGATCTTCTGTACCGTTGAAGGAAGTACGACAGCTTTTAGTGAATTTTGACACGTCGAAGTTAGAACTTCTCAGTGCCGCAGTTAAGAGCACGGACGCCTCTGGTTCAGCTTCGTCAGATCGAACCGCAGGCTGGGTCACGGCAGGTGTCATCGTTGAGTTGTTGTTGCCGACGACAGACTGTACGATCTATTATTTATATATATATATATATAAAATATATATATATAAATATATATATATATATATATATATAAATATATAAAATATATATTTTATATATATATATATATATATATATATATATATATATATATTTTATATATATATATATATATATATATATATATATATATATATATATATATATATATATATATATATATATATAAATATATATATAAAAAAATATAAAATATAAAATATATATATATATATATATATATATATATATATATATATATATATATATATATATATATATATATATATATATATATATTTTATATATATATATATATATATATATATATATATATATTTTATATAGACATATATATAGGTGGGTGTGTGTCAATAGAGTATATAGTATTAGTGTCAACAACTGTCAAAGTGAAGTGGCAGTGTCAACTGGACATGGTGTCAAGTATAGCATAAAGTGTAGTGAAGCATATAGGGTGCGTTATATATGTAGGGTGACATAGAGATAGTGTCATACAAGCGTGTGAACATGTAATGTGTCAATTGGTTATGTGTATAGTATCAATACACTAGTGTCAAAGATGTCAACATACACTAAGTGTCAACAGTTAACAAAGGGAGGGGGTTATCTCAGGGAAACATGGCAGCAGGGGGTTCTAAGTGTTATGTGTGTAACAACAAATATATTACTGTCAGGGGGGGTTATGTATTCAGGTTTCATAATAGCAGGGGGTTATAGTGTTCTGGCAAAATATGGTGTCAAGTGGTTAGGTGTACATGGCAATTGGTGTCAAACATTATAGTGTAGTGTCAAATGTGTCATACACTAGTGTACATGTGTATAGGGTTAATATTTTCTGGTGTACAGCAGCATGTTAGTGTCAAGAGAATGGGGTTTCATTCTCAGGTTCACAGAAATTTATACACCCTCTTAACTCAGAATTCGGTAACCCAAACCTACAGTTAACATATATATAGACAAACCTATATAGCATCATGCATAAATGAAACTTTCAACTCAGGAAATTAAATGTATGTATCAGACATTTAACCCTAATTCTCAGGAAACATACTAACCTACATATACTGTATGTACTAGACAAGTATTGCATTCATGCATCACACATTATTCGAAAACCCCATCTCAGTTATAACATGTATCAGAAATTACATTGCATAATACAATGAACCCATATATGTAAACATGATTCTCAGACATATTCCTATGTTAAACATTTCAACTTATCAATTAATTTATAGTTAATTAGCAATTAAAATCACAAAAATTACTCAAAATAGTACATAGTATCAGAACTAAAAAAACCCTAAATTAATATTTCGAAACCCAATCAAAGGACAAATTAGTGTGGCATAATATGTCGTGTACATGTACTCGTGTCTCACAGGTCATCTTGTATCGAAACAATTGGACACGAGGTATCCAAACAACTTAAAACACATACAGACACAAATTGTACTGCACTGCCTCGTACGGCCAGTACGTGGGCTCATGGATATGACACGAGTCATGACACGTCTCGTGCCCATGTCCATACGTAGCCTACACATAGTCCTACACAAAAGACACAATACGAGACACTTACGACACGTGTTCGTGTGATATGACACGCGTATCAGACACGAGTTGACGCACGTTCTGTCACAGTACGAAATTAATGCACTCACGATTTCATGTCTGACATGATACGAGACACCGCAAAACACTAGGGACACGTTCGCAGACATTGCCCCTACGTGTCCCTTGAGTTTCGTCTCATCTCATTGCGTGTCGTGTCCGCTGCATGCCTCGAGCAGCAGGACCCGACACGAGGTCGTGTCCAAATTGGACACAAACATAGCACGAAAATCAACTCAGTGCAACACAAATCAAGAAGCCATATATAGATCTACAAAATCATTCAAATATATTTGAAAATTAATAATAAAAATCCCTTTGGGGTATTTCAACAAACACCCTGTATTGGACACTGATATGTGTCCGATACGCACATCAAAACAAGTCAAATTCCTACCAAACTCACTCTACAGCTAGGGGACACTTAAATGGATGCTTCTAAAGAAAGAAAATGGAGATTTGAATCAATTTGAGGGATTTTACCTTTTGAGAGATCTCAATCAAAAAGTCCCAAAATGAGAAGTCCTCCTCTAATGGCCAAGTGAGCTCCAAACCTTGCAAGCAAGCTCCCTTCAACCTCTACTCCAGAAATGACCTCCAATGCAAGTGAGTGGGATCAATTTGTTGGAGGAATGGTGAGATTTGATGATTTGGGGAAGAACTATTAGGGTTTCTAAATGGGGATTTCAAAAAGAGGCAAGTGAACACTAAGAGACATTATATAGGGGTATGATTAGGTCTCCAAGGGTTGTGATGTGGCCATCCATGTAGGGATTAGGGTTAGGGTTTCTTGGGAAATGGTCATGGGCCTAATGCACTAGCTAGTTGATTAAGCCTTCTAACTAAAAGGGCCAACTACCAAGGAGACTCATTCTCTACATGAACCCAAGTCAACTTGAGTCAACTTAAGTTAGATTAGGGTCCCACACCATTCTACCATGCTAACTAAGTCACCAAAGTCAAAGTCAAACTCTAGGCTAGTCTCTATAGTGTCAACTAGCAAAAGTCAAAAATCACAACACCAATGTAATAAATAATAAAATAATTCACTAAAATCAAAATGACCAAAATGCTCCTAGGCTAAAAAGTTGCAATTAGTGATCCTAACATAATTAGAGTCCTACTAACTCGTCTAAGTCCATTAGTTAGGTCCCAAGGATCATGGTTAGTCTTTAGGCTTAACAATTCTAGGTTTGCACTAGTTAAACATCAAAAATCACAATTCAACAATTTAAATAGTATCAAAAGAATTAAAAATTACCAAAAATCATAACATGATTTAAATCTCATTATTAAAAGATTAAAATTACAAACGTTCAAAATTATCCTCATTTAGAAAAGTGGGTGTTACAAGTCTACCCTTCTTAGAAGAATTTCGTCCTCGAAATTAAGATGGTCGTACTCTTTCTAGGTCAAACCCACAATCAATCAAATTCTCTAATCATACAATTCTATAATCATATGCGTCTGTCCAAAATCATGAGACTCAGAATCTTCTTCATACTAGTAAGCAAGGCTACGATAATCATAGAGTCCCCAACTAATATATACCTCTAGAATCATGGTATTTAAAATTTTTGCATTGCTGCATGCTTGGCCGCAAAAATCTTAAATTCCCACACCCGAGAAATAAGTCCAAAATTAGACTATATGTTCACTATGCTAGCTAATATGACTGTAGAAGATTCTAGATTCCATAACTGAGGTGACCTAGCCCATGCGACTTATATTGGAAAAATGAAAATCAAATCAACACAGAATACTAAGAATCAAATTTATCGACGAACAAGGGGGTAGACAAAACTGTCGAAATTAAATTTCAAGATAGTTATTATAAGGCAAAAATGGGAATGGAATCGAAAAGAATAGAACATGCAAGCATCCCTCCTACTGTCCGTCATGGCAAAAGCTTCCCCCCTGCTAGCCTTCTCCTCTGGCCTCTTGCTGATGCTGGACAAACCTCTACTGCTGAGTCTGTAATGGTGGTCCCCTCTGCTGCCATGTTGGAGCCCTAGCACATGCTGCTTTCTGAGTCAATGGTGTTTGGTTCTTGGGATACTCCCTACACTGATGCTCCGCTGAACCACAAAGTAAACACCTGTCTAGTCCCTTCCTACAGTCATTCCATCCATGACCCGACTTCTTGAAGAAAGTACAACTAATGGGCTGCTGCCTGGGTGCATGTTGGTAAAGTGTATATCCTTGGCCCTGAAACTGCTGCTGAGCAGGCCTCTGCTGCTGCTGCTGCTGCTGAATCTGTATATGAGGCCTCTTGGCCTGGCCTTTGCTGCTGCTGGCCCCATGTGCGTCTCGTCCCCTCTTGATCTTCAGCTTAAGGTCATCCTCTGTTGCTAAGGCACCCACCAGAATCTCCTCAAAAGTAGCATCCCTGTCGCTCTTGGTCAAGGACTTGACCTCCTTGACTAACCCCTTCCGGAACCTCTGAGCCTTCGCTGTCTTACTGAGTCCCTCGACGAATCTGTCCAGACGCCAGAACTCTCCAGCATACTCCTCCACGGTCTGATTCCTCTGAACCAGACTATCGAACTGCGTCTCCAGAGTGACGACTGCTGTGTCAGGGAAAAACTTCTCCTTGAACAGCTTCTTGAAAGCTGCCCAAGTCTGACCCTCGGTACCCACCTTAGGGTCCATCTGGTACCAAGTTCGAGCTAGGTCCTGCATCTGGCTACCTGCAGCCTCAATATGCAGTTAGGCTGGAATCTCCGCCAGCCGAAAGATCTTCTCGATGTGCTCTATCCAGTCATCCACATACAAAATCCCCTCTGTGCCGCAAAAGTCCCGCGGATGCATCTTCTGGAACTCCTGGATCCCTGGATTCCTCGGCTGATACTGCTATATCTGGCCTGCCTGGGGATGCACAATGACTCTCTCCACCGTTGTCAGGGCAAGCTGATGGGCATTCTCTATACCCTGTTGAAAATGAGCGGACTGCTGTTGTTGGGCCTCCATCATCCTCTGAAAGAAGGCGAACAACTGCGCTGCATCAACCGATCCCGAAGGTGGCTGCTGCTGAAAGAAATCAGGAATGACGGGGGAAGGTCTCTGTATAGGCGGAGGTGCACCCCCAAATGCGACAGAAGCTTCAATATGAGAAGGTACCACGGGAACTGCCTGATCGGGCTGAGCCGAATGAGAGGTGCCAGACCTCTCAGTAGTATCCCTCTGGCCGGAGCGATGGGATCGTGTCTGCACCATCCTAAAAACAGATCAACAAGAAATTAATTATTGAGAATGAAGCGATATAATCAAATGAGGACAGTCATTTCAAAAGAAGGCAATTTGCAGCAAGAATTAGATAAGAGTTTTCATAGGTGTGATTGAGTACCTTCAAAACTATATCCTATATCCTACTGCAGGCTGTAGTGATACTCTAGTCCGAATATCACTACATAAACTGGACCTGCATGGGCCACCACTAAAAACGTATCACGATCCGCACCCAGTATATGGAAACGAGAAGTGGATACGTCCAGCCTACGTCGTAATATCAGCGGTAGAACGCTGTCCTAGGTCACATACATCTAACATGATAAGATACCTGTACAGTGTATACTCTCCAATCGGAGGACGATACAAAAATGTACAGCTCAATCACAACTAAGGTAGAAGTACGATAAGATAGATAAGATATGATATGAAGATCACCAAATGAAATACAAACAGGAGAAGAAGTCTAAGTGTCTAAGATAACATCCCCATAAAACATCCAGAATAAAAACAAGATCCCAGATATATACATCAATGTATCCAAATGAGACAAGACATCAAAATAAGATAGAAGTCTAAGCTAACTAGCCTAAACTATAGGGGTGACTTCCTCTACTGCTAATGGATCCTGTTGAAGGTCCAAGTCACAGGTGTCATCTATGGCAGCTCCATAATAGGTAGGGCAAAGGTCCTCGTCATCCTCTGTAATATTTTCAATAGGTCCAGTCAGGACGGGAACGAGCACAAAATCTTAACAGTTCATATCAAAACAGGAATATAAAGCATGCAATAGAGTAAAATATATGAAACGCTGAAAGAAAGTACGTATAGTAAAAGCAAGAGAACTATAATGTAAATAGCTACTATAAGTAGAGAACTATCAGTGATTAGTGATGTAGAGTACAAGATAGACATGTGAACGGCTTGAATTTGTACATGATTACACTAAAGAGTTTGCACATGATTACACTACTTTGGAATTGTTCACATGACTGCTTCTACTCCTCCGTACCCCAATCAATACATAAGGATCCAGACAAGTTATGTTATTATACAATATTTCATATGGGGGCCCATAAATGGGTGCACATAAAGTTAACATGAGGGCTCTGTGAACATGAGAGTACATGAATCACAAAAGTATACATGAATAGTAAAAGCACAAGAGTACATGATGAAAGTGAAACGCACATGACATGATGTACCCGATGCTTCCGAGGGGGATAACATCTCAATGTAAAGATGCATATAGTACCAATCCGTGTTAACAACGAGATAACATCAAGTAAAATAATCTAGAGCAAGAATATAAATCCTAACAAGTATGAAATGATCAGAGAATGTACTCGCCTGATATCCTGAGTATCTGATGAGTATAGATGTCCAGACAAAGAAGATGAGTCCTAAATAGAGCAACACAGGTCACAACATGTCCAAAATGGTAATATTGAACATTATAATGCATTCTACATGATGTCTAGGTCATTCTAGACTAAAGTGAACTATTGGTCAAATCTAGTCAACTCTAGTCAACTATACTAGTCAAATTAGGTTAACTAAGCCATTCTAGGTCTAAACCTAGTTCAACAAGTCTAACTAGGCCTAACCAAGCCTATACTAGCAATCAAACACAATCACCAACACAAAATCGCATGCCAACACATTATATATATATATATATATATATATATATATATATATATATAATATATATATATATATATATATATATATATATATATATATATATATATATATATTTTTTCAATATATATATATATATATGCTAATGCCTATAACACAAGTACCACCATAGATATGTATACATATAGGCATATGATATCATCAACATCATATATGCATATCATCCCTCTATCATCACAATATCATATATTCACATTATCTTTTATATATATATATATAGGGTGACATATATAGGTGGGTGTGTGTCAATAGAGTATATAGTGTTAGTGTCAACAAGTGTCAAAGTGAAGTGGTAGTGTCAACTGGACATGGTGTCAAGTATAACATAAAGTGTAGTGAAGCATATAGGGTGTGTTATATATGTAGGGTGACATAGAGATAGTGTCATACAAGTGTGTGAACATGTAATGTGTCAACTATTTATGTGTATAGTGTCAATACACTAGTGTCAAGGGTGTCAACATACACTAAGTGTCAACAGTTAACAGAGGGAGGGGGTTATCTTTGGAAAACATGGCAGCAGGGGGTTCTAAGTGGTCTATGTGTAACAACAAATATATTAGTGTCAAGGGGGTTATGTATTCAGGTTTCATAATAGCAGGGGGTTATAATGTTCTGGCAAAATATGGTGTCAAGTGGTTAGGTGTACATGGCAATTGGTGTCAAACATTATAGTGTAGTGTCAAATGTGTCATACAGTTGTGTACATGTGTATAGGGTTAATATTTTCTGATGTACAGTAGCATGTTAGTGTCAAAAGAATGGGGTTTCATTCTCAGGTTCACAGAAATATATACACCATGTTAACTCAGAATTCATAAACCCAAACCCACAATTAACATATATATAGACAAACATATATAGCATCATGTATAAATGAAACTTTCAACTCAGGAAATTAAATGTATGTATCAGACATTTAACACTAATTCTCAGGAAATACCAACCTACATACACTGTATGTACTAGACAAGTATTGCATTCATGTATCACACGTTATTCGAAAACCTTATCTCAGTTATAACATGTATCAGAACTTAGATTGCATAATATATCAACATTGCTCGAAAACCTCATCTCAGTCCAAAACGACCATTACAATGAACCCATATATGAAACATGATTCTCAGACATATTCCTATGTTAAACATTTCAACTTATCAATTAATTTACAGTTAATTAGCAATTAAAATCTCAAAAATTACTCAAAACAGTACATAGTATCATAACTCAAAAAAACCCTAAATTAACATTTCGAAACCCAATCAAAGGCCAAATTAGTGTGTGATAATATGTCGTGTTCATGTACTCGTGTCTCATATGTCATCTCGTATCCAAACAATTGGACAGGAGGTGTCCAAACAACTTAAAACACACACAGACATACATTGTACTGCACTGCCTCGTGCGGCCAGGACGTGGACTCGTGGACACAACACGAGTCACGACACATCTCGTGCTCGTGTCCACACGTAGCCCACACATAGGCCTACACAAACGATATAATATGAGACACTCACAACACGTGTTCGTGTGATACGACACGCGTATCAGACACGAGTTCACACACGTTCTGTCACAGTGCGAAATCAATGCACTCACGATTTCGTGTCCAACACGACACAAGACACCACAAAACTTTAGGGACACGTTCGCAGACATTGCCACTACGTGTCCTTTGAGTTTAGTCTCATCTCATTGCGTGTCATGTCCGCTGCATGCCTCGAGCAGTAGGACACGGCACGAGGTCGTGTGCGAGCGTGTTCGTGTCCAAATTAGATACGGACACAGCACGAAAATCAACTCAGTGCAACACGAATCAAGAAGCCACATATAGATCTACAAAATCATTCAAATAGATTTGAAAATTAATAATAAAAATCCCTTTGGGGCATTTCAGCAAACACCCTGTATTGGACACTGATACGTGTCCGATACGCACATCAAAACAAGTCCAATTCCTACCAAACTCACTCTACAACTAGGGGACACCTAGATGGATGCTTCTATGGAAAGAAAATGGAGATTTGAATCAGTTTGAAGGATTTTACCTATTGAGTGATTCAATCAAAAAGCCCAAAATAAGAAGTCCTCCTCCAATAGCCAAGTGAGCTCCAAACCTTGCAAGCAAGCTCCCTTCAACCTCTACTCCAGAAATGACCTCCAATGCAAGTGTGTGAGATCAATTTGGTGGAGGAATGGTGAGATTTGATAATTTGGGGAAGAACTATTAGGGTTTCTAAAGGGGGATTTCTAAAAGAGGCAAGTGAACACTAAGAGACATTATATAGGGGTGTGATTAGGTCTCCAAGGGTTGTAATATGGCCGGCCATGTAGGGATTAGGGGTAGGGTTTCTTGGGAAATAGTCATGGGCCTAATGCACTAGCTAGTTGATTAAGCCTTCTAACTAAAAGGGCCAACTACCAAGGAGACCCATTCTCTACATGAACCCAAGTCAACTTGAGTCAACTTAAGTTAGATTAGGTTCCCACACCATTCTACCATGCTAACTAAGTCATCAAATTCAAAGTCAAAGTCTTGGCTAGTCTATATAGTCTCAACTAGCAAAAGTCAAAAATCACAACACCAATGTAATAAATAATAAAATAATTTATAAAAATCAAAAAAAACCAAAATACCCCTAGGCTAAAAAGTTGCAATTGGTCATCCTAATATAATTAGAGTCCTACTAACTCATCAAAGTCCATTTGTTAGGTCCTAAGGATCATGGTTAGTCTTTAGGCTTAACAATTCTAGGGTTGCACTACTTAAACATCAAAAATAACAATTCAACAATTTAAATAGTATTGAAAGAATTAAAAATTACCAAAAATTATAACATGATTTAAATCTCTTTATTAAAAGATTAAAATTACAAAAGTTCAAAATTATCCTCATTTAGAAAAAATGGGTGTTACAAGTCTACCCTTCTTAGAAGAATTTTGTCCTCGAAATTAAAATGTCGTACTCTTTCTAGGTCAAACCCCCAATCAATCAAAGTCTCTAATCAATGGATACACCTGATTATTAAATGAGTGTCGTCACGTGTTGAATGTCAGCCCTTCTCTTTGAATAAAATTTACTTCTGCAAGCCTTTTAAGGATTTTAGAGTTCTACTAAATTTTCAAAAAATAAAAAAATGCCAAGTATTATAGATGTTTATGTTTGTTTGTTCTTTTTAGTTTTTTTTTACTTATTTCGTTTTTTGTCTTTTCTCCTATTTTTTTGGAAATAGGTAGAACTCTAAAAGCCTAAAAATGGCTTACAGATGCAAACTTACTTTTTTAGAGAAGGGTTGACATGGACACTTGACTTCGGGCTAACAAGGACACTTACCTAATTATCTAAGATACCTAACTAGCACTTACCTAAGACACTAACTATACATACTTACATAAGTATCTAAGATACCTAGCTAGCACTTAACTCATCAAAGTACCCTGAAATGAAGTGTCTTTGTGAGCCGTTCTCTCAAAAGAAAATACGACACAAAATGCTTTAAGACATAAATTTCCTTTTGAGAGGCCAGCTCTGTCACGCCCCAGAACCAGAATACTGGAGAGCGGGAGACAGACACAGCCAGCCACATATATAAAAGTATAATCCACCTCGATATACGGTCACGGCTGTCTACATGTATGAGGATTTATCTACAAGCCATTAATCGCTTATGGTTAAGAACAAGCCTAGTATCTCAATCTCAATCAAGTAATAATAGTTACAAGATGTTAGACCATCAGATATTCAATAGTAAGGCGTCCCATACATTTAATATACAGATGATCATGAAGCTAGTCGTACAAAAAGTGAGGACTAGCAAGAGTTTCAGTCATACATGATCAACCCTAGGATTTGTCAATCATGTTACAGCCTTTAGACAGACAAGAAATATAAGTATTCAACACGAGCTAACACTTGTTCGGCGGCTAAACGCCTCAAAAGAATAATTTACAATAGAGTGGGGGCACAAAATAAAATCTATTCGTTGCCAGGGTTACGTATAGTATTCACCATCTGGCTAGAAGGCTGGAAGATCCTCGGGTGCTGCTCCGAAATATGGCCATATAAAACCAGCTGGGTCAGACCCCAGAAAGAGCAAGTGCCACAAGAGAGGCTTCACTTAAGAACTAAAACCAGTATGTCAGAACATAAACAAGAATAATAATAGGAAAACATGAAATATAAATAAGGCAACAAATGACGAGAGGACGACAAACAATTCCGGAAGCCAGGTTACAATCCTTAAACCAAACAAGGACCAGGGTTGTAACCCTTCGCCTGAACAGAACCGGGTCTCTAGCCATTTATTACTAAGAGTAAAGCGTAAGCAAGAATGTCCTGAGATAGCCATTTACTGGATCTAGACAAGACTAGACAGGATTAGACTCCATCTAACATTTACGGCCAAGCAAAGAGTATGGCTTGATACTTTAACTAAATAGGGTTATCACAAGCCTAGTTACTTGCAAGATGTAATAAGATGTTCCGGTAGTCCCAAGCCCTGCATGTCACACCCCAGAACCAGAATACTGGAGAACAGAGGACAGACACAG
Organism: Iris pallida; assembly: GCA_029216955.1. Classification (NCBI taxonomy): domain Eukaryota; kingdom Viridiplantae; phylum Streptophyta; class Magnoliopsida; order Asparagales; family Iridaceae; genus Iris; species Iris pallida. The sequence goes on along the minus strand of JANAVB010013598.1, from coordinate 5,744,265 downwards.
CCAACTACGTACATTAAAGTGTAACCCACCTCGTTGTATGGTCACGACTGTCTAGATACATGAGGGTTTTACTACAAGCCAACAGTCTCTTACGGTCAATAACAAGCCTAGTGTCTCAATCTCAAGCAAGCAAGTAAATGTAACAAGATGGTAGATCATCAGACATACAAGGTAAGGCATCCCATACATTACATATTCAGATGATCATGAAGCTAGTCATACAAAATACGAAGACTAGCAAGAGTTTAAGTCATACATGATCAACCCTAGGATTTGTTAACCATGTTACAGCCCTTAGGCAGACAAGAATGTATATTTAATACGAGCTAAAACTTGTTCGGCGGCTAAACGCCTCAAAAGAATAATTTACAATAGAGTGGGAGAGCAAAATAAAACCCACTCGTTGCCAGGGTTGTGCCTAGTGTTCACTATCTGGCTAGAAGGCTGGAAGATCCTCGGCTGCTACTCCGAAATCTGGCCTTAGAAAACCAGTTGGGTCAGACCCCAGAAAGAGCAAGTGCCACAAGGAAGGCTTCACATAAGAACTAAAACCAACATATTAGCACATAAAGACATAATGATAACGAAAGACATGAGTTAGAGGAACAAGGCGATAAACGATAAGATAACTAAAGGACTATTTCGGTAACCAGGTTACAACCCGTAAACCAAACAAGGATCGGGGTTGTAACCCTTCACTTGAATAGAACTTAGTCTCTAACCAATTATCAAACAAGGTAAAGTAGAACAGTAATGTGCTGAAATAACCATGTACTGGTCTTGTCTAGGCAAGACCAGACGGGACTCCATCCATCAATCACGGCCAAGCAATGAGTACGGCTTGATACTTTAACTAACTAGGGTTATCACAAGCTTAGTTACTAACAAGATGCATCGAGATGTTCTAACAACCATAAGCCCTGCAGTCTTAATCCAGGTTATCTAGTCACAAGTTGAGAGTTGGATTAGGTGACTTAGAGGTGCAACACATGACAGTGTGCTGGAAATATACCCTACTCTACGGAAGGCTACAAGTCCAATTAAAGCGCCCAGATAACGGGACTGCCTGTAGCTAGGAATCTCTTCATGGACTATTTGATTAATCTAGTCATTACCCTAGTCAGATTCAGTATGAATCCCTGACCGTGGAATTTAGGAATTTATATCCTAGACCTGATGCAAGACAAGACATGTAGCTTATATAGGCACAACCATCCACGGTGTCAAGACAAGAGTTACTTAGCGAGTCAAGATAGCTGTCGCAACAGCATATCCTGATAGGTTACTTATCAAGATTACTTGTCAAGGGTACACCACAACGGACCACCATCAAGAATTATCATATCAAATTACTTGTCAAGAGTGCACCACGACGGGTCACTATAATGAGTTATCCTGTAAAGTCATAATGCCATGTCGTGTTCATGTAAGTGTACCACAACGGGCCACTATCAAGGAGTTGTTAGAGAGTGTACGTGCTATACCAAGTTCGTTTCTAAAGCTCAGAGTACATGTGCAACACAGAAAATAAAACTATAGGACTAATCAAGTAAGTAGTACAAATAAGAACATAATTTACACTAAGGATCATGAGGACTCTATAGACATTTACAAAGGGTGGCACAAAGTGGTCAATGGGGTGTCATGAAGAGCATGCACCCAATTGCAAGTGCTGAGAGTGGCATGCGCCTAAGGGCATGCGCCCACATGTATACGCCTAGGGCTAAACCTAATATGTAAAGCATATGCTATGGAGGGTATGCACCAGGGAACATGCGCCCATGGGCTATGCACCCATGCCTATGCGCCCACATATGGGGGAAGGTAAGTCAAGGAATGCACTACAAGTCTCAGGGCCTTATGCGCCCAACTCAGGGAGCCATGCGCCCACCATTGGCACAATATGGGTTTATGGAAAGATTCAAGTCCAAGGTGAGCTATGCGCCCAGACCTATGCGCCTACATAAGCATGAAAAGGCCATGAAGGATTACAAGTCAGGGGCTCATACTCCATCCAATGGAGGCCATGCGCCTACATTCATGTCTATGCGCCCACATGTGGCCTTATGCACCCACATGATTTGGCTATGCGCCTACAGGATTTGGCTATGTGCCCACAGGTTTGCACTCAACAGTGTGCAAACACTGTTCATCTTCTCCAAGTTGGCCGAGAGCACAAGCCATGGAACCCATAAACTTCTAACTCTCATAACTTGGTCAAAATACAATGAAATCTAACTTTTCAAAAGTCAAAGTTATGTAAAATCAAATTCTCTACCACACGAAACTCTTAGTTTTCGAAAAAAGATGGTTTGCTAGATCAAAACCCAAGAAAACCCCAAAATGGTGCATAGTTAGATCTACAAAAATATATACATAAAAATACAAAATGACAAGAACTAAAGTAGCTTAGAATGTTTCATAGAAGAGATTAGAACAATAAAATAGAGGGTTCCGTCATGAAGCAAGTTGCACTTGCCTAAGCTTGGTGGGTGGAGAAATTAATGAAAGAGGAGGAGGAAGAAGAAGTAATGGAGGAGAGAGAGAGGGTTGGTGGGCTTTAAATGTGAGGGGATTTAACATGATAAACCAAATGACATAAACCAAGCCAAACCAAAATAAACCAAGTCAAACCATGATATGCCATGATGAACCTAAGCAAGATTAAACCAAAATTAACTAGCAAGGCAAGAGAAGTAAAAATACGTGTTAGGATTCCGTATATGTATACTGGAAATACGGATAACAGAAAAATGGGGATAACAACTATACTCACCTTAAAAGAATTTTGTCCTCGGAATTTAATCAAGAGGCCAGAGGTGTCAGGGCAAGCTATAATAATCACGAGCAATCTATGACTAGCAGTTAATCAAGCAATCATTCATGAAAGCAAGGATTTAAAAACATAAGGCATAAGGCAGACATTATACCTTACGAATCAAACATGTGTGGATATCGCGATCGGATATCATCCTCACGCTCCCATGTTGACTCACCCAAAGAGTGATGACTCCAAGCAACACAGACTAAACTAATAGTCTTGTTCTTGAGTATCTTCTCTCTCCGGTCCAATATGGATACGGGTCTTTCCTCGTACAAAAAGTTGGTACCAACAACCAATTCTGAATGATCAAGGACGACTCGGATCCGGAATATATCGTCGTAATTGAAATACATAGAAGACATCATGTACCTCACGTAACGACGGTGGAAGAGCGAGACGATAAGACACATCACCTACCCGCTCTAGAATGTCGAATGGCCCTATATACCTAGGACTAAGCTTACCCCGTATGCCAAAACGAATGATACCACGGGTAGGCAAGATCCTAAGGAATACATGGTCGCCGATAGAAAATTCAAGGAAACGCCGATGAGAATCGGTCCAATGATGCTGGCGATCTTGTGCAACTCGAATATGATCTCTGACTTGTCTGACCACCTCAATAGTCCGCATAATCATCTCTGGACCAAGCATCTGCCTCTTGCCTATATCATCCCATGCTAACGGGGATCTGCACTTTCTGCCGTATAAGGCTTCAAAGGGCGCCATCTGTATACTGGCCTAAAAACTGTTGTTATAGGAGAACTCCACGAGATGCAGGTGATCTTCCCACGAACCACCGAAGTCGAGTGTACATGACCGCAATATATCTTCAAGAGTCTGGATCGTACGTTCTGACTGACCATCTGTCTTCGGATGAAAAGCTGAACTGAACTTGAGACGAGTCCCCAAACTCTTCTGAAGACTCTGCCAAAAGTGCGACATAAATTTTGAATCTCTGTCGGATACAATACTGATTGGTACTCCATACAATCTGACTATCTTCCTGAGGTACATCTGTGCAAGCTGATCCATCGACTGGCCAATTCTGAAAGGGATAAAACGAGCTACATTGGTGAGTCTGTCAACTATAACCCTGATAGCATCTCTTTCAGCTAGGGATTTAGGTAATCTAGTTGCAAAATCCATAGTAATGTGCTCCCATTTCCATTCTGGGATCGGTAAAGGTTGAAGAAGTCCAGCTGGTCTCTGATGTTCGGCTTTAACTTGTTGGAAAACTAAATAATAAGAGAAACCGGGCTATTTCCCTCTTCGTGCCATTCCACCAAAAATGTTGACGGATATCACGATACATCTTCGTACTGCGGGAATGAATCGAACACTGAGAACTGTGAGCCTCTGCCATGATCTCCTGTCTGATATCACCACTAGGTACACAAAGACGTCTTCCGTGTCGAAGTGTACCGTCCTCATAGATAAATAACTCTGCTCTCCGTCCTGCTACACATTCTGGCCTAGGTCGTTGAAGCTTAGAATCCACTGACTGAGCTAACTTAATCCTCTCAACTATGCTGGACTGAACTTGTATGCTGGCCATCAATGCCACATTGGTAGGAAGAACAACTTCAATACCCATCTTCTGAAGATCTGCTAACAACTCTGGCTGTGTTGTTAAAAAATAAACTCTATCTCTTCTGCTCAATGCATCTGCAATAATGTTGGCCTTCCCAGGATAATACTGCAGGTTGATGTCATAATCCACAAGTAGCTCTAGCTATCTTCTCTGATGCATGTTAAGATCATTCTGGGTAAACACAACTTAAGGCTCTTGTGGTCGGTGAAAATCTCCCCCCGATCTCCATACAAATAATGCCTCCACAACTTAAGTACGAAAACCACCACTGCTAACTCTAAGACATTGGTCAGGTAATTCCTCTCATGATCACGAAGCTGACGCGACGCATAAGCTACTACCTTACCACGTTGCATCAAGACGCATCCTAATCCATTGCCGGAAGCGTCACAATAGACGGAAAATCCTCCAGTCCCATCTGGAAGTGTGAGAATGGGTGCCATCATCAATCCTTGTTTCAACTTCTCAAATAAACTCTGACACTCTGCTGTCCAAGCAAACTGTACATCCTTACGGATCAACTGAGTCAGTGGCACTGAAATTCGAGCAAAGTCTGATACAAACCGCCGGTAATAGCCAGCCAATCCTAGGGAACTCTGAACTTCTACGACGGTACTGGGAACTGGCCATAACTCTATAGCTACTATCTTCTGGGGGTCCACTTCCACTCCACCTCCGATGATGATGTGAAGCAAGTACGAGATACGATCCAACCAAAACTTGCACTTACTGAACTTTACGTACAACTGGTGCTCTCCGAGAGTCTGAAGAACTACACGAAGATGCTGCTCATGCTCTGCCTCATTCTTGCTATAGACTAGGTTGTTGTCTATAAACACTATCACGAACTGGTCCAAATAGGGCATGAAGATACGATTCATGAGGTCCATAAATACGGTTGGCACATTGGTTGCTCCAAATGGCATAACAAGGAACTCCCAATGTCCATATCTATATCTGAACGCCGTCTTCGGGATATCTTGCTCTCTGAATCTGATCTGATGGTATCCGAAACGCAAGTCAATCTTCGAGAATACTGTTGCTCCTCTGATTTGGTCAAATAAATTGTCTATCCTTAGTAGAGGATATCTGTTCTTGATTGTTACAGAGTTCAAGATACGATAATCAATACGTAATCTTGACGTACCATCCTTCTTTTTTACAAGAAGTATCGGGGCTCCCCAAGGTGATCCACTTGTATGAATGAATCCCTTTGTTCTAAGTTCTTCAATCATCTTGTACAAGATCTCTAACTCTGAAGGTGCCATCCTGTAGACTCCCCCTGACACTGGTGCCGTCCCCGGAAGCAAATCAATGGTGAACTCTATCTCTCTCAATGGAGGCATGCCTGGAAGCTCTTCGAAAAATACATCAGGAAACTCTTCTACTACTCTGGAAAACTGAACTGCTACTGCTACTGTCATCCGCAATACTGGTGGAGAAGGTTCTACTTCGCCTCTGAAAAATAAAAACTCCGGTTCATCGGGAATACCAAAAATAATCCTGCTAATATGGCAGTCTATTCTTGCGTATTGATCCTTCAACCAATCCATCCCTAGGACTACATCATAGTCGGCCATCGAAAATTCTATCAATCTAGCAGGAAACCCTTTACCGCTAACTGCGATTCGACATGAGGAATATACTCTATCTACTCCCACAAGACCGTTACCAGTAAGTATATTGAGCCTTACCGATAATTACTTGGGATCCAGTCTTATCCTTGTTACGAATCGTACAGAAATAAATGAATGTGATGCAACCGAATCAAATAATACTGATGCTGAAAAAGAGTTGATGAGAATGGTACCTGCCACCACCTCACCTGATGCCAATTCTTCTGCTATGGTCAGAGCCATAGCTCATCCTTATCTTCTTGGTGCTGGTCCCCTCTGGTGGAAACCTCTCTACCGATTCTGAGTCTGAGCTTGGGCATACTGTTGAGCCTGAGGCGACAATGGCCTCGGAGGCTGGTTCTGCTGCTACACTGGTGCTGGACCCCGAACAGATGGACTGGTTAGGTTTGACGACAATGAACTAGCTCTATTTGGACAGGACCCTATATTATGGTTTGGTGTCCCACAAGCCAAGCACAATCCCTGTGCTCTACGACACTTTGATACTATATGCCCTGTCTTTCCATAATGAGAGCAATCCATTGCGGAAGATTGTTTCTGCTTCTGCTGCTGAGGATACGTCAGTATCGAGTACTGAACCGACGAAACAGTGGTCGCCCTCCTAGGAGCTCCAATAGTCAAAGCCCTAGCTGCCAGGGCTGGGGCTGAAGACTGGGACATCTGCCCATGAGACCTTTTTCGTCCTCAGCTTCGATCTACAATCCTCTGCGAAGTATACTCATGCCTCTTCGCTATTCGAAATATGGCATCAAACGTCTAGTGCTCAAACTGTCCACTAATATGATAATCTCTAGGTGGAGCCCCTGCTGGAATTGATAGGCTCGATCCAACTCGGTTGCCACCAAGGTAGGAGCAAACCGACTAAGTCTAGAAAACTCGATCGCATATCCATCGATCGTCCTCTCCATCTGCTTAAGATTGGTGAATCTCGTCTGCAGATCATACCGAGCTACTGCGTCGATATACTTGGTCTGGAACTTATTGCTGAATACCGCCCATAAGACAGGCGTCGGTAATCCAACTGCTAGCATCGCCCACCAGCTGCGGGCTAAATCTAATAACTGCAGGCACACAACGGCCACCTTCTCTTCCTCAGGAATCCTAGCTGCCTCCAGGATAACTTCTATGTCCTGAAGCCACACGTCGGCAGTGATAGCATCTTCCCTTCCAACAAAGAAAGGAGGGTTCAGACGCTAGAAGCTGTTGGCCGCATTGTTCCTTTGGTAACTAACTCTGTCCATGGCATCTTGTACTGTCTGGTACAGGACATCACCCCGACGATCTTGAGATGCAAGCAATTCCCTGATGAGTCCCACCAGGGTTCCATTATCATTCTCTATAGGCTGGAATACCTGAACTGGTGGCTCTTGACCCCCGGTAGGCATGACTCTAGAGGCTACCCCTGAATGCTGGGCTTGGTCTCCAGGTTACTGTTAGTTCACTGGAGGTGCTCCGCCTTGCTGATCGGTAGGACCAGGAACAATGCCGCTAAAGAAACGACAAGAAACGACATAGGAAAACAATAAAGAAGGACCATGATGGATCGAGGATGTAAGCATGTGATCAGGTCAAGATTTCTAAAAGATTAGAAGACATAAGTAGAGATCAAGGGCGAGTGCTGATTGAGACATCTATTTCGTGAAACCCTCACATATCTTGATTTACAAGACCTGTATCGGCCACCACTTAACCCGTGTCACGCCCCAGACCAGAATACTAGAGAGCGGGGGACAGACATAGCCAGCTATGTACATTGAAGTGTAACCCACCTCGATGTACGATCACGGCTGTCTAGATACATGAAGGTTTTACTACAAGCCAACAGTCTCTTATGGTCAATAACAAGACTAGTGTCTCAATCTCAAGCAAGCAAGTAAATGTAACAAGATGGTAAATCATCAGACATACAAGGTAAGGCGTCCCATAAATTACATATTCAGATGATCATGAAGCTAGTCATACAAAATACGAAGACTAGCAAGTGTTTAAGTTATATATGATCAATCCTAGGATTTGTTAACCATGTTACAGCCCTTAGGCAGACAAGAATATATATTTAACACGAGCTAACACTTGCTTGGCGGCTAAACACCTCAAAAGAATAATTTACAATAGAGTGGGAGAGGAAAATGAAACCCACTCGTTGCCAGGGTTGTGCCTAGTGTTCACCATCTGGCTGGATGGCTGGAAGATCCTCGGGTACTACTTCAAAATCTGGCCATTCAAAACAAGCTGTGTCAGACCCCAGAAAGAGCAAGTACCACAAGGGAGGCTTCACATAAGAACTAAAACCAGCATATTAGCACATAAAGACATAATGATAACGAAGGACATGAGTTAGAGGAACAAGGCGATAAACGATAAGATAACTAAAGGACTATTTCGGTAACCATGTTATAACCCATAAACCAAATAAGGACCGGGGTTGTAACCCTTCACCTGAACAGAACTTGGTCTCTAACCAATTATTGAACAAGGTAAAGTAGAACAGTAATGTGCTGAAATAACCATGTACTGGTCTTGTCTAGGCAAGACCAAACGGGACTCCATCCATCAATCACGGCCAAGCAATGAGTACGACTTGATACTTTAACTAACTAGGGTTATCACAACCTTAGTTTCTAACAAGATGCATCGAAATGTTCTAACAGCCACAAGATCTGCAGTCTTCATCTAGGTTATCTGGTCACAAGTTGAAAGAGTTGGATTAGGTGACTTAGAGGTACAACACATGACAGTGTGCTAGAAATGTGCCCTACTCGATGGCAGACTATTAGTCCAATTAAAGCGCCCAAATAACGGGACTACCTGTAGCTGGGAATCTCTTCATGGACTATTTGATTAATCTAGTCATTACCCTAGTCAGATTCAGTATAAATCCCTGACCGTGGGAATCAGGAATTCATGTCCTAGACATGATGCAAGACAAGACATGTAGCTTATACAGGCACAACCATCTACGGTGTCAAGACAAGAGTTACTTAGCGAGTCAAGATAGCTATCGCAACAGCATATCATGATAGGTTAATTATCAAGATTACTTGTCAAGGGTGCGCCACAACGGACCACCATCAAGAATTATCATGTCAAATTACTTGTCAAGAGTACACCACGGCGGGTCACTACCAAGAGTTATCATGTAAAGTCATAATGCCATGTCGTGTTCATATAAGTGCACCACAATGGGCCACTATCAAGGAGTTGTTAGAGAGTGTACATGCCATACCAAGTTCGTGTCTAAAGCTCAGAGTACATGTGTAACACAGAAAATAACACAATGGGACTAATCAAGTAAATAGTACAAACAAGAACACAATTTATACTAAGGATCATGAGGACTATATGGACATTTGCAAAGGGTGGCACAAAGTGGTCAATGGGGTGTCATGAAGATCATGCACTGAAATGCAAGTGCTGAGAGTGGCATGCGCCTAAGGGCATGCGCCCACATGTATGCGCCTAGGGCTAAACCTAATATATAAAGCATATGCTATGGAGGGTATGCACCAGGGAACATGCGCCCATGGGCTATGCTTCCATGCCTATGCACCTACATATAGGGGAAGGTATGTCAAGGAATGCACTACAAGTCTCAGGGACTTATGCGCCCAAGTCAGGAAGCTATGCGCCCACCATTGGCACAATATGGGTCTATATAAAGCTGCAAGTCCAAGGTGAGCTACGTGCCCAGACCTATGCACCTACATAAGCATGAAAAGGCCATAAAGGATTATAAGTCAGGGGCTCATGCTCCATCCAATGAAGGCCATACGCCCACATGCATGTCTATGCGCCCACATGTGGCCTTATGAGCCCACATGATTTGGCTATGCGCCCACAGGATTTGGCTATGTGCCCACAGGTTTGCACTCAACAGTGTGCAAACATTGTTCATCTTCTCCAAGTTGGCCGAGAGCACAAGTCATGGAACCCATGAACTTCTAACTCTCATAACTTAGTCAAAATACAATAAAATCTAACTTTTCAAAAGTCAAAGTTGTGTAAAATCAAATTTTCTACCACATAAAACTCTTAGTTTTCGAAAACAAGATGGTTTGCTAGATCAAAATCCAAGAAAACCCCAAAATGGTGCATAGTTAGATTTACAAAAATATATACATGAAAATGCAAAATGACAAGAACTGAAGTAGCTTAGAATGTTGCATAGAAGAGATTAGAACTATAAAATGAAGGGTTCCTTCATGAAGCAAGTTGCACTTGCCTAAGCTTTGTGGGTGGATAAATTAATGAAAGAGGAGGAAGAAGAAGAAGTAATGGAGGAGAGAGAGAGAGAGAGAGGGTTGGTGGACTTTAAATGGGAGGGGGTTTAACATGATAAACCAAAGGAAATAAACCAAGCCAGACCAAAATAAACCAAGTCAAACCATGATATGCCATGATGAACCTAAGCAAGATTAAACCAAAATTAGCTAGCAAGGCAAGAGAAGTAAAAATACGTGTCAGAATTTCGTATACATATACTGGAAATACAGATAACGAAAAAATGGGGATGATACTGCAGCTATCCAGGTTATCCAGACGAGGTTCATATAAGAGTTATCAAGAATTATTAGATAACTTTGAGTGTAACACATGACAGTGTGTATATTACTTGTTTCATGAAGTGTGCCACATGACAATGGGCTGAAAATGTGCCTTACTCGTCGGCAAGATACAAGTCCATCAGGTATGGCCGGTATAACGGGATCTCCTGTAACTGGAAACATCTCTCTATATGAGCTACTTTGATCAATCTAGTAATTAACCTAGTCAGATTCAGCATGAATCCCTGATCGTGGTAACCAGGGATGCATGTCCTAGACATGATGCGAGACGAGACTGGTAGCTTATACAAGCACATTCAAGAACAATCACCGATGGTGTCAAGACGAGTTATTACTGTGGACACACACAAAAAAGAAGAAAAAACATTACCTTTTCTTTTATTGGCACAAAGTACCACAAATCGAGTACGCCTGAGAGATCCTGTACTGAGGATCTCCGAGTACAAAAAAGAATTCTGGAGAATAGGACAATGGCGATCGAACGACAGTTTCTCCTTTACTCGGTTGACACTCCGATTACAAAAGTGGTAGAAAACCTAAGAAAATTGCTAACTCTCGGCTCACTGGCAAGAAGTGCAGCAATTTGGCTCTTGAAAATGCTCTCTGTTCTGTCTGTTGAAGAAGGATGAGGCCCCCTTTTTATAGTCGTTCTTGAGATGGAATGGTGTTATGCACCCACATGAGGAAACACGCTAGTTTTTATGTGGGTGCATAGTCCTGCTTTGGGCGCATAGGATGTAGGCACATACAGGCTGCGAGATCATGGGTTGGTCGTGGTGTTGACGTGGCCGCATGCTTCGGTGAACGACTTCTCATGGAGACTGACGTGGCCGTTCACTTCAGTGCATGTTTTGATCATGGCTTTGACTGAGTCAGGTTTGGGCGCATAGCCATGTCTCAGGCTATGCGCCCTCCTTTCAGGGGAGCTAGTCTTGGGCGCATGATGCTTCGCTGACTGGGCACATGGAGCTACACTTGACTAGGTGCAAGGAGCTACACTGACTTGGACGTATGGAGCTATACTGACTTGGGCACATGGAGTTACACTGACTTAGGCGCATGGTGCTACACTGACTTGGGCGCATGGGGCTTCATTTGCTAAATTTTTTTCATGCTTCTACAAGACCCCCATCAAAGTTTTTGATACTTGAACAAGTTCGAAATACTTTGAAAGAAGTAACGATCGTCTTTTCGTGATGCAATGGGCGCATAGCACGGCTCTTTCCTTTGGGCACATAGTATTTGGCTATCCTGTCAAAGAGATACGACTGTTGAGATTTTCCTCAAAATTCGAACTGACAGATTCATCGGAACAGAATTTGAGCCGGTCCATCCTTCATACTTCGTCCACGTCAGCAAGTGACAGTCGTATAGTATGGAGGAAGCCGATCCTTCACGTAGGCGCATAGGCCATTGTGGGTGCATACAACAAGTGGGCACATAGGAAGTGACCCGTGCATATAAATAGGCCCTGAAGGAGAGAGAAAGTTTATTATTCCCTTCTCTTTGAATTTTTCAAAAAACTCTTCATCTTCTTTCTTTGAGAACCACGTCTTCCAAGGTCGCCAAGAGATCCGCGAAGGACAAGGGGGCTGCGCCGAGTGACTCTCCTCCTGCGGCAGTGTCCTCAGCAGTCTAGGACTCGATTTTGGGTCAAGGCATGCTTCAAAAAACAAAGTCTCGAGCGTTAATTTGTGATGCTCAGACTTTTCTCCTGCCTGGGCACTTACGCCTAAGGCAACATACTTCTGTGAGCATTATTATGTGACCACAGAAGTCATGTGCCAATACTGTAGTGTGCTATACGCCCATGTATTGCCATGTTATGCACCCTCTAAGTAGTGGCATGTTATGCGCCCATGCACTGTTCGTGTGTTATGCGCCCGTATGTCTTGTTTTGGATGCATATCCCTTTGGGCGTATAGCCCTTTGGGCGCATAGGAGTCTTCAGGACTTAGTTTTTTTTTGTGCGTGCAGTTTTCTGAGTCTGACTTTCTTTCTGCCCTTGCAGTAAACATGTTTGTCCCAGAGTTTGACGGAATCCCTTTCGGCTCCGCTTATCAGGCCCTTGATACCAGTCCCATAACAGATATGCTCAGCGCAGTTCAGGCCAAGATTAGTCAAAATCAGCCCATGGAGTGGACCCTCGCGATACTTGAACAGGATAAGACTTTTTTGCTGCAGATGATTAATGATGAGAAGTCAGTGCGTGAAGGGGCACGTCGCTTCAAGAAATCATACTTTTTGTTTGGTGATAGTGTAGGTTTTGAAAATGGTGAGACCATACGTTTGAGAAACCCTATGGTGATCAGTCTAGAAAATCAGAAGATATGGCTGCCGTCGATGGGGCGCCAGTATCTTTTGTCTGCTTTTACTGCCTTAGCTGTGCGGCGATGGATGAAGTGGGAGCTAACTCCTGAGCTTCCCGGAATCATGTCTGGGAGAATTCAGTTCGACTCAGGCGATCGAAGGAAGGACACTTTCAAATGTGTCCGGGGATCTGCATCTTACTCTACGAGGGGACTGCAACCTTGTGCCGTAGTGAACGACATTCCCGCTAACCTCTAGCCGTATGCCGCTGACATGCTTTGCCATTTGATGATGACGGGGGGTGTGTCGTATCCCGCAGGGAAGATGCGGATGGAAGGCTGGCGGTTCCCGTCTTCATTCTGGAGCAATCTCACTGGCTGGATTCTTTCCACGTATGAAGCCGCCCTGAAGACTGCTGGCCTTTACTATACTATTAGGGCTACTCAATATGGTGTGAGGGTCAACTGGCCAATGTTTGTCTCTTTGGTCGAGTTACATAACGTTCATACTTGTACCTTTTTTACTCCGGCTGGAGAGATGGGATTGGCTCTCCATGAAATACAGGAAGTATCGAAGCTTTCCTGTGGTACGGAGCCCTATGAAGATTACGTGCCTTGTGATGAAGAACTCCGGGATCTGGAGAGTGAAAACTCTAGGATGACTAATGTATACAAGAAATTACTTTGTCACCTTCTTATTTGTCATAGGATTAATTAAAAAGGGAGGACCGAGGGGTCCAATCCCCACACGATAGCCTGGACGGGCTATGTCTTCGTTCAAGGGGAGGATCCGGCTTCATTTTCGATCTTAAAACCTATGAATAAGTCCGATATAAAGGCCCAGATGGCGGACTATGATATGGCGGATACTATGGACAGCGATGATCCTGGGTTTTCGATTGGCCACTACTTCCGTCAAGCCGAATATCCCCTCCGTCCGACAGCGGTACTGCGGGAGATATCTTAGTGGATGAAGGAGTTAATGCCACCAATTTGACTGCTGGGGCATTCCACTGGCTTCAGTCTATTAGACCATTGCATCTGGTGCTCCGAAACAGGAATCATGTCTATCTGGAGCCGTATTTGCCGAGCCGTTTCGTGTGACAGTTCGGCTATAGTCAGCTCCTTCTGGGAAATACCAGCCCGCATTTGGAGTCGATAGGCAGCTTGATTGATGGGGCACATGCTTGGATGTACTACAAGGCCGGGTGCACGGAGGCGACCTTTGCTCTGCCCCTGGATAAGCTCGAGACCCATTTGTGCTATGCCGCCACCAGATTTTACGTCCAGATCAATACTTTTTATCCTCAATATGATCGTGAATATAGCTTGATATCAGGGACTCGGTTTGACCCCTTTTCCACAAAAAAGGTACCGAAAGGCCGTAAGAAGAAAAATACTGTTCCCACCACGGAACCAGCCATAGTACCACTGCCAGAAGCTATCTTTAGGGAGCCAACAGTGTCTCCGAAGGGGACACGAAAGACGATAATTCTTCTACTCTCAATCCTCCTCAAAAGTGGAAGGTTTCAACTGAATTGGCCCAGGAGCCAACTTTAAAACGAAAGAAGAAAACTGTTGCCCTGAGAAGAGCCAAGGAAGTAGGTGCTGGCTTGCCTCCCTTGAGGAGGTCCTCTCGATAAACTGGAAGAGGAGGAACGACGTCACGGGCCGTTATTATCCGGAAGGTAGATTCCTTCCTAGACTCCATAGCCGTTCTGGTCAAGCCTTTAGCAGCTTTCTCACCCTTGCGTTTGTCCTTTGCATAGGATCCTAAATTTGCAGCTGAGATAGGTGACTCCTCTACTGAGGAGGTGGAGGTGGCAACTATGTCCCCTGCTCGTCCTTGACTGTTGGATGAGGGCGGGTCTTCGTCGGCCGTACGACCTGAGCGACGAGGTGAGCAGGGCGAAGGCCCAGACCCTGATGGCGGTCAGAAGATCAGTTTCTCCTATGACATATCAGTGGGAGATATGTCTGCAATAGGAACTGTGATAAAAGAGCTGGACGAGAACCAAGTCCAATCGGCTCATCCTCCTGCGGGTACGTTGCCTTTACGCCTCTCTTCGAATGAGATCTTTAGACTTCGATTTTGCGTGCTCCTCGTGAGGTTGACCACGTCTGTGTGTTCCCTTGTAGACAAGGAGAAAGAACCCCTTGTGGGGATAGTCCCCGCCATTAGGAGAGGGATAGAAGTTGTTCCTGGCTCCTCCAAATCTGCTAATATGGAGGGGCTGTTAATGAGCCGGCATTGGCTTCAGAAAGAGAGGTCGAGCAACCTGCTGAGGGGGCTCTTGCTTAATCCGCTCCTGTTTCGACTGAGCTTGTGAAAGAAACCAGGTCCAATGCTGCTCGGGACCTTGACATTATTCCTCCTGAACAGTCTGGGCCTGCTCTTGGTTTCCCTAAAACCAAGTTTGATGGCACAGTCCATGTTGGAGTTGAGTAAGCCAAAGGTATGAAAATACAACCTTTTTGCACTTTCCTTCATCTTTTTCTGGTTACTGATTTATATTGTTTTCACTGTCAGGTTCACCTTCTTGTCAGGCGTTCCTCCCAGAAGTGGAGGAAACTTTCCAAGCCTCTTCTCCGACGACCTCCACCAAGGATGAGGAGATGGCCCAGGAAGTTATCAGAGCTTTGTACTCCGTATTGAAAGTGAAGCTTCCTGGAGTCTTGAATCAGAATGCCGCCTTCGGCCCTGTGAAGGCTGTTGCAGAGTGTCAGGTAGCGGTCCTCGAGAGCATAGCTGGCTATGAAGAGCAGGTCAACACTCTGAGGAAGGTCCTGAATGACATGGAGGGTCAGTTGTCCAGGTTCTGAGACATCAAACAGCGGAGTCTGACGTCAATATTCTGTGCAGAGGACGACGCTTTGATGACGGCTCTTACAGAGGAGAAGGCTACCTTCCAGGCAAGGATGGATAGCCTCATCCAGGAGATTGGCGAGCTGGCTGACTAGTATGGCCAGTTCAATGCTGCGAGTGAGGCCCATGCTGCCTCAAAGAATAGGCTGGCTGCGCAAATCACTGAGAAGCACAATCATATTACGCAGATCAGGAACGAGATTGCCCAGCTGGAAGCCGACTTGAGGGCGGCGATATCTGAACAGCAGGATTATTTGTCCCAGGCTGCCATGACTGCCACCACTTCTGCCCGATTAGAAGAACAGTTGGCAAAGTTGGAGGGGGAGCATCAGAGTCTGATCCTCTTTGAAGATGAAGCCGCTCGTCAGGAGGAGACACGGCACCGAGCTGCTGTGAAGTCTGAGGCCGAGATTGCAGCTCTGAGGAACAGCATCAATCGTTTGTGTATCCCATAGATTTTGTAATTTTCTCCCTTTTTTTGGCCGTCACGGCTCTTGTACCCCTTTTTAACATCTTTTGATAGACGTTTACGTACAAAATAAAGAATCTTTTTGGAAGTGAATATGGTTTTGTGAAATATCGATACTAGAGGTAATGTGGACGTAGCAAGGATATTTTTGGTGGGTATTCCGCTGGAGAATTTTTGATGTGGACCTATTATCCATTTTATATTCGAATGATTCGAATATAGATAATAAGTTGAACGAAGCTGATAGTAGAGGTAATATAGACGTAATAGCAGAGGATATTCTATATCTGACCAGAGGTAATACGGACGTGGAAAGATATATAGCATTAGAAAGGAGTGGATAATTCAAAGGTAATAGGGACGTGATTATCCTTGATGAATGCTTTGCTCAGAGGTTATGTGGACGTGACAAAACATAATTATTTCACTGGGGAAATAATTATCGGAAAATAATTCAGAGGTAATATGGACGTGACTTGTTTTCGTCAAACCGAGTTTGGACAGAGTCAAAAATGGAAATGATTCCACTGGAAAAATATTTAGAGGACCAATTATCCAGGGCGTATTCAAGACTCTTGAAATATGGATAATAGTTAGATAGTGTTTTTTTGAATCATATAAACATCGCGCTGTACATTTATATGACTGAACATATGTGAACATTATGCAAAATCGGTTACACATAGAATTTCTTCAGGAACTTGCCACTGATAGGAATCATAAGCAAGTCACCGTCAAGCTTGGTCAGCCGGTACGCACCGTTGGAATACACCGATTCTATGACAAAAGAACCTTCCCATTTAGGCTGGAATTTATCTTTTGTTTTGTGCGTCATGACCATCGATCTTCTCACTGCTAGGACCAGATCACCGACTTGGAAGATCCTTTCCTTCACTTTTTTATTGAAGGCTCTGGAAAGGCGTGCTTGGTATAGCTCAATACGCTGCTGAGCTAACAAGCATTTTTAGTCCAGCACTTCGAGCTCCTGGAGTCACAAATGATAGCTTTCTTCAGTAGTCAGCTAGCTGGCTAAGGCTACTCGAAGAGACGGAATCTGGATTTCTAGCGAAAGAACTGCTTCGTTTCCATAAACCAGAGAGAATAGCGTACTGCCTGTTAGAGTCCGGACAGTTGTACGATAGGCCCATAGACATTTACCGAGCTTCTCGTTCCAATCACGCTTGTTTGAAGACACGAACTTCTTGAGAAGTTTTATGATGGTTTTGTTGAAGGCTTCTGTTAGCCCGTTAGCCGCTGGATTATAGGCAGTAGAGGCTACGTTCTGGATTCGATTCTTATCGCAGAACCGATAGAACGCATAGCTTGCGAACTGTGGACCATTATCATGGATAATCCTGCGAGGTAGGCCGAAGTGGTAGATGACGTGATATTTTTTGAAACTGATCACGTTTGACATCTTAAATTCGGTGAGCGGTATAGCTTCCGTCTATTTGGAGAAGTAATCGGTTATGGCTAGGATGAACCGCTGTCCTTTGGAGGATGGCGGGCTGATTGGTCCTATGACATCCATGCCCCAGGATTCAAATGGCCAAGATGCTGCCGTCGGGTGTAGAAACTTCGAAGGTTGCTGAATGAAATCAGTGTGGAACTGACAAGCTCTACACTTCTTTGCATATTCAACAGCATCTGCTATCATTGTGGGCTAGTAATAACCCATTCTTTTGAGACGATCTTATAATTTGGTAACTGGTTGATGTGTACCACAAACTCCATCGTGCGCCTTCCGGAGTGCATGTTTGGCTTCTGTGTCAAATAAGCATCGTAACAGTATCCCATCGTAAGAGCATCGGCACAACATCTTGGTAGCTTTGTCATAGTAAAATCTAAGGGATCTCCTTTGGATGGATACTGTTTCCTTCGGGTCCTCAAGGAGGATTCCATAGACAGCGTTGTCTATGAAGGGAAATCTCCAGTCTTTAGCATCGACGTTTGTTTACGCTGCATAACTGTGATGAATATGCAAGGAATTTTTCACACAGAATAGTTCTCGACCAGACTCTGTAATCGACTGCTAAGTATTAGTTGGATCGGTGAAGGAAAAAACGAGACCGGCCAGAGCATCTGCTTCTATATTCTGTAGTTGAGGCACGTGCTCGATGAAGAATCCAGCGAAAGTAGACGCCAGCTCGATTGTTGCTCTGTGGTAGGGGATGAGATCTTCATAATCCTCTCGGATCTGACTAACTACTAGCTTGGAATCGATGTAAGCTTACAGATAGTCAACTCCCAGTTGCTCTGCCAGTTGTAGGCCGATTAATAAAGCATTATATTCGACCACATTGTTGGTACATGGTTCCACGAGAGAATATGCACGGTGTATAACCAGATGATCAGGTGACACGAGCACGACACCTACTCCAGCCACGATGTTTCCTTTGGGCCCTGTTCTTGATGCACCGTCAAAGAACATTCGACAAATAAGGATTTCTTCAGTTGCAGTGTTAGACTCCACCACTTCATTGGGGATTTCGTCGTAGAGTTTAGATGATTCTGGCACCGGATGAGCTGCTAGGAAATCAGCTAATGCTTGGCCTTTTACTGCCTTCTGAGGAACGAAGATCATATCATATGGAGTCAACAACATTGCCCATGTAGCTAAACGGGAATTGAGAGAGTCCGGTTTAGTCATGAGTATTCTGAGAGGGTTGACTGTGGAGATAATATGGATAGTCTGTCCAGACACATAGTGGCGTATCTTCTGGATGGCAAATACTAGTGCAAGGCATTCCTTCTCCACCGGTGTATATCTGTGTTCGGCACCCACCATTATGTGGCTGAGGTAGTAGATTGCCTGTTCATGGCCGCCTTCATTCTTATGAGCTAACAGGGCACCAAGAGAATGGTCCATAGCGCGGACATATAGTAAGAAGGGATTCCCCATTATTGGAGGTACCAATATTGGAGGGCTTGTAAGATACGTCTTGATGTCGTCGAGTACGCGTTGACATTGTTCAGTCCAGATGAAAGATACGCCTTTCTTCATGAGCTGAGTAAATGGTTGACACCTTCCAGAGAGGTTCTAAATGAATCGTCTGATGTAGGCTAGCCTTCCTTGAAGTCCACGTAGCTCTTTGAGGTTTCTTGGAGGATGCATGTCGATGATAGCCTTCACTTTTTCCGGGTCCAGATGTATACCCTTTGAAGTGATGACGAAACCAAGGAACTTGCCACTGGAGACTCCCAAAAAAGACTTAGTTGGATTCATCTTGAGTTGGTGTGCATGTATTAGTTCGAATACCGTTCTCAAGTCATGGAGGTGGTTGTCCTTGAGATGACTTTTGACTGCGATATCGTCTACGTAGCACTCTACAGTTTTGTGCAAATGATCGTAAAAAATTGTGTTCATGGCTCGCTGGTATGTCATCCCTGCATTCTTTAATCCGAAGGGCATCACCGTATAGCAGTATACCCCCAACGGTGTTCGAAAAGATGTGTTCTTCTCATTGTTGGGGAATATCTTAATTTGGTTGTAGCCTGAGAACCCATCCATGAAGGACATCTGCTCGAAGCCACAAGTATTGTCAATCATTACGTCAGTGATCGGTAGAGGGAACTCGTCTTTCGGACATGCAGAGTTCAAATCACGGTAGTCGATACAGACTCGAACTCTACTATTCTTTTTCATGACTGGGACGATATTGGCAACCCAGTCTGGGTGTTGTTCCTCACGAATGAATCCACTGGCAATGAGCTTCTTGACTTCATTCTCGATGGCTTCTATGACGTCTGGTCGGAATTGTCGTTGTTGCTGTTTCACTGGCTTAGATTTAGACGAAATGTTCAGGCGGTGCATGGCAACTTTGGGGTCTAAGCCTGGCATGTCTTTATAGCTCCATACAAAGACGTCGATGTATTCTCTTATAAGCTGTATAAGAGATTGGCGTTCATCGCCAGATAGACTTTTGCTGGTGAAGATTGGTTTGAAAGATGCTTCATCTCCTAGATTGACTTAGATGACTTCGTCTTCGGTAGGTGGTTCATGTTGTTCGAAGCGCAGCTCCTACCTAGTATCCATCTTTTGAGCCCATTGTTCAAGCTCGATTGAATGGACATCGTCTGTAATTTGGTCGGCAGAAATCATGTTGACGGACATAGTTGCTTTGAACATGTCGCCGATGTTGGAGTCTGAGTCCCAGAGGAAGGAATCAGAAGAATGAGAACAACGATCTGCTTTATCATCCGATCTTTCAGGAGTTGTTGGAGGAGAGACATAGCCCAAACCAACACCGCTTCGTTGATAGTAGTTCTCGGGTTTGTCGGGGGGAGCAAAGTGTCGTATTGGCAACCATCGTCCTTGGCCATAATTTAGCCCTTCGTTGCTTTTGATGTTATATCCCATATTCTGGATGATATTCTTGGCCTGCCAACTATACCGAAAAAGTTGCATTTTCCCAGAGTAATAGTCAACTTCTGTGTTGTGCTTGGGAGAAGTAGAGTCTGGAACGAACTTTCTCTCACCGATTATACTACCGAAGATGATTAGCTCTTCATCTTTCTTTCTGGCTAGAACGATGAAGTAGAGGATTTCTTCAGGGTAAACTTTTTCCCGCATGTAAGGTATTATGACCAGCATGTAGAGGTGTGGTCCTATGCCATTCTCTAAAGCGTATATCGTATCTATGTAGTAGTTTACAGATTGATTGACATCGGAGTACTTCAAAAATAAACCTTTAATAAGGAAATACGCAATTTCTTCTTCAGGGATAACATCATCTGCTTAAGGTACATTATAATGAGTATTGATATACTCATTGAGAGGATCATCATCTAGAAGAGGAGCTACAGTCTTGGACGAGTTCACCACGTAGGGTAATTCTTCAGGACTGGGGGACGGGCATCAATAGGTTCCTCCCTGGGTGTCTTGCTGAGAGTGATGGTCAATGGTTTGACCTTGTCATGGTTCTTCTTTTTCACCCAAATTGTGAGAGGCTTCAGGGTACTTTTTGGAGTAGTACGTCCTTTGACTCAGACAATCAGGGGACCATCATTGGAGGATGGACTTGCTTCAGCTTCATTGTCAGCTTCATTGTCGTCATTCTTGGGAGGGCTGAGATTGGTAAAGTACCGAATCCCCGTAGTAAGCTTTGATACCCTTAAAAGGATCGACATCGGCAAACTCCATCTTCACGACACCGTCATTGTTGACGTACTTGAAGCACTGGTGAAGTATGAAAGGAACGATCATGTTCTCGTGTATCTATGGACATCCCAATAAGACGTTGTAGGATACGTTGGAATTGATCATATAGCAGGAAACCTCCATTCGGAGATCACCAATCTGGCATTTGAGACAGATCTTGCCTAGCGGATGGCTTCGACCAGCATTGAAAGCTATGATAGTTGTGTTGGTTGCGGATAGCTTGTGCAGAGAGATTCCCAAAATTTGAAGCAAACTTCTAGGAATGATGCTGAGGGAGGACCTGGATCGATGTGCATGCGGTCCACCTTGACCGCCCCGATATATCCTGTATAGTACAGTGCTCTATAATGACAATTATTTTTGAGTAGCATGTCCTCCTGTGAGAAGGTGATGTTGGGCACCACTTCCATAGTACTGTGGCAGTGAGGACATGAGATAGGGTCTTTAGCGGGGGCTTTGACTTCAGTGAGGTACGAGTCGGCATGTAGTAATGCCTTACTTAAGGCCTTCCGCATTTCTTTCGATAGTCGCAGCAGATCGAACAGAGACAACCTGGCAGGCGTATTGGCTAGCTGCGCCAGTATGTCAAAGTTGTAGGGCCGATCCATGCCTTCGGGAGCTGGCGCCTTTAGAGATTTTTCAAATTGCGTCTCCTTCTGCTTGGATTTGTCCGAAGTTGAAGGCTTAGACGGGCCGACTTCTGAGCTTGTGGGGGCAGCAGAAGCTTGAGAAGGTACTGTTTCTTCTTGTACGGGATCGTACGTCCGAAGATAAGTCTTCTCCGATCGCGTCTCGCCAGATAGAACCTCATAGATGGGGGAGGATACCATATGGCATGGCTTGAATTTCTTGCCCCTTTTTGCTTTGGGAGGTACTACCCCTTGCGTTAGTTCTTGGACAAGGTCCGGGTGGACCCACATGATCTCACAATGTTCAGTTGTGAGTGGGACCAAGGTCGAGTTGTGCGCTGGTGGTAGGTTGACGACTTTCATCATCGCCTTGGGGATCGGGACCACACCGTCTGGGACTTCTGTAGGAGGAAAGTCACCAAACTGAAGAGAGATCATGTTAGCAGATACGACCTTGTCTTCAGCTTCGAGGTTGATCACTGGGCTGTCGATAAGCTATTTTATCTTCTTCTTCAACACGATGCGTGTCACGACCCGCACCCTAGAGTAAGGGCACGAGACGTGGGTACGTCCAGCCTACGCCGCAGTGTCGGCGGTAAAACGCTGTCCTAGGTCACAACATCTAACAATATAAATTCTAAGCAGTTTATACTCCCCGAATGGGGGTGACATGATAGAAGTAAACTCAATCACAACTAAGGAAAAAGAAGCACGATATGATATAGCACTCAAGGAAATACAGATGATAAAAAGGGTCTAAGATAACATCTCAACAAATATCCAGAGTACAAATCCCAGCTACTGAATATGAAAGAATATATACAACTCAGAATCTCCAGACAGAATAAAGTCTAACTAAAACAGTCTCAAGACAACATAAATAAGATAAGGCCTAACTAAGCTATTCTAGGCAATGGGGGTGATGTCATCAGCTAGAGCTGGGTCCTCCAGAGAGTCCAGCTCACATGTGTCATCTAGGGCTGTCCCGTAGAAGGTATCCACACAGGCCTCCTCCTCGTCCTCTGTAATATTTTCAACAGATCCAGTCAGGACAGGAGCGAGTACAATACATCTCAACAGTTCATAGCACGTAAGAAAATATAATCATGCAGTAAAGTAAGATATAGATACTGAAGGAAATGCAGTATGTAAACAGAGAGAGAGCTGTAATAGAAATATCTACTATAAATAGAGACTAACAAGGGCTAGTGAGTCAGAGTACAATATAGACATGTAAATGGCATATGAGATTCTAATGCTACACTATGGAAAGATTCTGATGCTATACTACTTGGATAATATTCACATGTCTACTTCTACTCTTCCGTACCCCCAATCAATACACAAGGATCCAACCAGGTTATGTTATGATTCCATGCAAAGGCCCCCGAAGGGTGATACATGGATGTCCCATAAATGGAGATTCTAGGAGATTCTAGGATACCCAATAAATGGGATAAGGATTCAAGGAAGACTCTGTGATCATAAGAGTATATGTCACAAGTGATCAATAAACCAATGAAGCATAGTGATACGCCATGTAAGTGAAACGCACAGAACATGTAGTACCCGATGCTCCCTGAAGGGATAACATCTCAAGAAGGGATCCATGTAGTACTAATCCGTGTGACCAACGTGACAGTATCAAGTAAAGTAATTTAATGCAGGAAAATAATTCTAAGCAGGATATAAAATAATCAGAGAATGTACTCGCCTGGTATCTGAGTGTCCGGATGAAATGTACTGTCCGAGGAGAGGTATCTGGCTCCTAATAAGAACAGCACAGGTCACAACAAGTCTAAAATGATAACAATATGCAATTCAATGCATTCTAGATGAATCTAGGTCAATCTAGGCCAAAGTCAACTCTTGGTCAACCTTGGTCAACCAAGAAGTCAAACCAAGGTCAACTATGGTCAAACTAGGTCAAACAAGTCTAAATTAGGTCAAACTAGTCATTCTAGGTCTAACTAGTCCATACTAGTCTAAACAAGGCTAAACTAGCTAACACATACCATTACAAGGCTATGCAAGCCTATCAAGCCTATACTAGTCTATTCTAACCATTACACTATACATTAGGTAGATATGTATATACATTACACACACATATTTATACATATATATATAGATATTCATATATATAATATATATATTCACATTACCTAGATATATTCATATATATATATATATATACATTACAAACCTATGTGATATACATACATAAATAGATTAAACATAGTATATATATACATACATATTCATTACTAAATATATACATACATAAATATATATTACATACATGTGTATATAGAGAGAGAGGCATGTGTGTG
Source organism: Iris pallida (assembly GCA_029216955.1). Lineage (NCBI taxonomy): Eukaryota > Viridiplantae > Streptophyta > Magnoliopsida > Asparagales > Iridaceae > Iris > Iris pallida. Next base: position 5,719,878 of record JANAVB010013598.1, on the reverse strand, counting down.
TGTTCATGGGAGGAAAATGTGTGTTTCCTGTGTGTAGTGTTCCAGGAATAGGGTGTCAACTATTAGACAGTTGTATGTGAGTGTCAAAGTGTGTGTGGTGTATACAAGTGAGTGTCAAACATGCTATAGCTAGTGCATGTGTGAAGAGTGAGTGAGAGGGGACTTAGCTAGGTGTGTGCGTGTGTCCAAAGTGTCACAGAGACAGGAAACATGTGTGTGAGAGGAGTGGCTGTGTGTGGCATGGGAGGAAACCACATATGGTTTCAGGTTTCAGAAGAAAAAAAATAGAAAGGGAATCCAATGATAGTTCTCAGAAAATGTAAGAAAGGCAACCACATCAAAATCTCAGGTTTGGACATAAAGGGAAACCTGGTTTTCATAAGCCAACCCATGATCAATACACAATGACTCAATTCAGGTTTTAAATCAAAATAATCTCAATTAGAAAGAAAGAAAATCAATTCAATATATTCACAAAACAGTCTCGTTTTTGACAGTTCAGCCCACTATTTCAAAACCCCCTTTTTGAAGTAAAATCACAACCAAACAACCCCAAATTCGAAACCCTAGTAGATTACAAGTAGGAGAATCACATTAGTGACTAAAACATGTAACTAACAGTATTAATTTAGATTAAAACAGTTGGCAAAGTTCATATTTAAAATCTGGAATTAACTGAAAATGGTTTGGTTTCAGAAATTAGGGTAATTGCAATTTACCAATTGAAAACAAACTAACACGCCAAAATAAAGGTTGGTAACAGTAAACACACTTGTGAACGTGTCTTAGGGTCCAATTCGTGTCCACCACATACGATACAGACGTGTCCAAATCACAGAAACCCAAAACAATGCACACAGGCACTGTCTCATGTACGAGTGCACGCGTGTCGTGCACTCGACACAGTACAAACCAACCCTCGTGCTCATGCACAGGGATACGCCTAATATAGGCCTTCATGTCTAGGTGCATGCACTGAGTCAAAGCGTCCCTGTGTCCGAATTTTAACTGCGTATCAGAGCCGGATAAAACCGACTGAACTGTCAGTAAAATCCCAGCGCGGGCAGGAGAACGTGTCCGACATGACTCAAGGAGTCGTGCCACTTGGGGAGCGTCGTGTCAGACACTACCCCAACGTGTCCTCAAAATCCCACGTGTCCTCGTGCTGTGTCCAGAGGGATATCTACCCCGAGTAGCAGGACACGCAGCCCGTGCGTGCGCGCGTGCACCCGCGTGTGCACGTGTCCAACCCGACACGATACGACACGAAAACACTCCCAGACCAAAAAAACATGTAAGCAACATCAGAAAATAATTTCCTATTCATTTATTTTTCCAAAACTAAATCGAAATGCCCATTGGGGCATTTCATCAAACACCTAAGCCTAGGTCGGAACGTGTCCGATACTTACAAGAAATGGGTCCACCTGGACACGAAATCAATTCCTATGGCTAGGGGACACCTAGGGCTAGGTCTACATGCAAAGAAATCCAGAAATTAATGGAGTTTACATAGATTTACCTATTGGTGACCAAAAGCAAGAAAAGCCTCAAATGGGGGGTTTTCTCTTGCTAGCAAACTTCTCCAAATTGCTATAAATCTGAGAATAACACATACCAACAACAAGAAAACTATATTTAGAACCTATTGAAATTTGTTTGGGGGAAAAAGGAGCTAAAATAGAATTTCTATGGATTTGTGAAGATGGAAACTCACCTCTTTCCAAAACTTGTAAAATTCTAAGGAGGCTAGCCCTAATGGAGGAGATTATTTATAGGGTGGGAATCCCTAGGAATAGGTGGCCGGCCAAGTGAGTTAGGCTAGGGTTAGGTTGGCTAATGGCTAGTGGGTTGGGCTTAGTCATTAATCAATGGTTCAATCACAAGTCATGACTTGTGTCTAAAACTTTCTACTCTAATCTCTATTTCCTAATTGATTTCAATAACTAGAATATGGTTAACTTAAATTAACCTAGGGTCTCATAATCTAACCAAGTCCAAACTCAACTAGGGTTAGCTCCTAGGTTAGCCTACCAAGTCAAAGCTAGTCAAAGTCAACCTAGTCAACCTTCATTCAAATAATTCCAAAATAAATCCTAAAAATTCTCATAAATTCAAATAAATTCTAATAAATTTCAATAACCCCAAAAATGACAAAAATACCCTCAAACTAGGAATGTGGTAGTGACAAATCTACCCTCCTTAAAATAATTTCATCCTCGAAATTAAAGGCGAAACTAACTGCTGAGAAGGATAGAAAGGTATACCTCAAGGTCCAAAAAGATATGGGTACCGCTCGCGCATCTATCCTCCCGCTTCCAGGTAGACTCTCCTGGAGAATGATGCCTCCATGCGACGCGTACCAAGGGTATGACCTGGTTCCTCAGAACCTTCTCCCGTCGATCTAAAATCTCCACTAGCTGCTCTGGATAGCTGAGAGAAGGCCCAACCTCAATCTCCGAATGATCGAGCACATGGCTAGGGTCAGCCATGTACTGTCTTAACTGTGATACATAGAATACGTTGTGGACCCCTACAAGTACAGGTGACAAGTCTAGCCTATATGCCACGTTACCGACTCTTCCGCTGATGACGAAAGGGCCGATGAAGCGCGGGCTAAGCTTCCCGCCTCCACCAAAACGTATCGTACCAAGAGTCGGAGATATCCTCAAGAAAACCTGGTCTCCAACCTAATCACAAGTAAGGTCTCAATTAATTATGAAAAACAAACATGATCAAAATCACAAACAAATAAACCTAAATCTAATCCTACTCTAATCTGTACCTCAAACTCCAAGGGCCTCCGGTGGCTATCGGCCCAGTGCCGATGTCTGTCCTGCGCCACACGAAGTCTGTCCCTGATGAGCTTCACCTTCTCGGCTGCGTCAACAACCATCTCTGGCCCCAGTAAAGCTCGCTCACCAACATCATCCCAAGATAAGGGTGTACGACACCTACGCCCGTACAGAGCCTCGAAAGGTGACATTTTAATGCTGGCCTGGAATCTGTTGTTGTAAGCAAACTCCACCAAATAAAGATGATCCTCCCAGGAACCTCCAAAGTCCAGGACGTACGTCAGCAGCATATCCTCAAGTGTCTGAATAGTCCTCTCTGACTGTCCGTCCGTCTGGGGGTGGTATGCAGTACTAAACTTGAGCTGAGTGCCCAAGCTAATCTGCAGAGTCCTTCAGAAATGGAAAGTAAAGCGACTATCCTGATCTGAGATGATGCTGACCGGAACCTCGTGAATCCTGACTATCTGCTGCATATACATCTCCGCCAGCCTCTCTGTAGACGTACCCACCTTGAATGGCAAGAAGTGGGCCGATTTGGTCAACCTGTCAACGATGACCCAAATCACATCTTTTTCTCTAGGTGTACGCGGCAATCCTGATACGAAGTCCATAGTGATATGCTCCCATTTCCACTCGGGAATGGGCAGCGGCTGCAACAATCCACCGTGCCTCTGTCTCTCTGCCTTGACCTGCTGATAGACCAAACGCCTAGCCACGAAGCGAGCCACCTCCCGCTTCATTTCGAACCACCAAACATGCTCCCTCAGATCTCGGTACATCTTGTTGACACCAGGGTGTATAGAGTACTGAGATCTGTGGACCTCCTGTAAAACCTGCTCCCTGAGCTCTCCGCTGGGCACACATAATCTAGAATCGTGCCTCAAGACACCATCCTCTGCAAGAGAAAACTCGCCATCCAGCAATCCTGCTCGAACCTGCTCTCGGAGACACCGCAGAGTAACGTCCTCAAACTGTGCCGACTTGATCCTCTCCACCAAGTCTGACTGAATCTGCATGCCCAAAATCTGCATCTGCACTCCAGGCACGATCACCTCAATCCCAAGGCTCTCTAAGTCGGCAAGAAAATGTCGATCCATGGTCAAACACATGGCTGTCGGATACCTACTCAAGGCATCGGCAACCACGTTGGCCTTTCCTGGGTGATACTGAAGTAGGATGTCAAAGTCCTTCATCAACTCTAGCCATCTGCGCTGCCTCATGTTTAACTCCTTCTGAGTGAACACATACTTTAAGCTCTTGTGATCTGTAAAAATCTCCACCCTCTCTCCATACAGATACTGCTTCCACAACTTCAGAGCAAATATCACTGCTGCAAGCTCCAGGTCGTGGGTAGGGTAGTTTTTCTCATGGGGATGTAACTGCCTGGAAGCATAGGCAATCACCTTCCCATGCTGCTGTAAGAAACAACCCAGCCCCTTCTCTGAAGCGTCACTATAAATAGTGAATCCACCTGATCCGGAAGGCAATGTCAGAATCGGAGCTGTCGTAAGCCGCTTCTTCAACTCATCAAAAGCTGTCTGACACTCCTCTGACCAAACGAACTCAGCATCCTTCCGGGTCAACCGAATCAACGGTTCTGCAACCCGGGAGAAATCCTGCACAAATCTCTGATAATATCCTGCCAGCCCCAGGAAACTCCTGATCTCTGCCACTGAAGTCGGCGCTGCCCACGCCTCAACTGCTATAATCTTCTTGGGGTCAACTGAGATACCATCTCCAGTCACCACATGCCCCAAGAAGTCCACTTGGTCCAAAAAGAACTCACACTTGGAGAGCTTTCTGTAAAGCTGCTCATTCCTGAGAGTCTTCAGCACGATTCTCAAATGCTCCTCGTGCTCCTCCTCAGTCTTGGAATATACCAAGATGTCGTCAATGAACACCACCACAAACTGATCCAGGTACTGGTTGAACACCTTGTTTATAAGTTTCATAAACACTGCTGGTGCATTGGTTAGCCCAAACGGCATAACCAAAAACTCAAACTGCCCGTACCGCGTCCTGAAAGCGGTCTTGGGAATATTCTCCCCCTTCACCTTCACCTGGTGATATCCCGACCTCAGATCAATCTTGAAAAATACCCGAGCTCCGCTCAACTGGTCAAAAAGATCGTCGATCCACGGCAGTGGGTATTTGTTCTTGATCGTGAGGTTGTTGAGTGCCCTATATTCATTACACATCCGTACTGATCCATCCTTCTTCGGCACAAACAACACTGGTGCACCCCATGGCGATAAACTCGAGCGGATGAAGCCCTTGTCCTGCAGCTCATCCACTTGCTTCTTCAACTCCACCAACTCACTATTGTTCACTCGATAGACATGCTGAGAGATGGGTTCCGCTCCTGGAACCAAGTCTATCGAGAACTCAATATCTCTGTCTGGTGGCAATCCTGGCAACTCCTCTGGAAAAATATCCATATACTCTGCTATCAAGGGGTGTGGAATTGCCTACTCCTTAACCGAGACTCCACAGAAAACTCTGCTGCTCTACTCTGCCTGACATCTAGAGTACTCGAACTCTGGCTCCTCCGACGCTCTGAAGAGAACTCTACCCCCTCTGCAATCAATACTGGCATGGTGCCTGCTCAACCAATCCATGCCTAGTACTATATCGTAGTTTGGCAATGGCATTACGAGCAGGCTCACCTCCAACTCACGGCCTCCCAAAACTACTCTCCGACCCTTACAAACATCACTCACGTGGATAATGCCACCCCCGGTTGTGATCTTGTAAGTCCTAGGCAACGATTCAGCTACGATACCGTGTCTAATCGCAAAAGATACTGATATGAAGCTATGCGAAGCACCAAAATCGAATAATGCAAAAGCTGGACTGGAGTCGAGAAGAATCGAACCTGCAATCAGCTCTCCAATCACCTCTGCATCTTCAGCTACCATGGTGAAAGCTCGCCCCTGCTGGCCTCCCCTGGCCTGCTGCTGATGCTGAACAAACCTCTGCTGCTGGGTCGGCAGGACTGGTCCCCTCTGCTGGCCTGCTAGAGCTCTGACTGCTGCCTCCTGAGCTGCTCGTCCCATGCGGCACTCCCTCATCTGGTGGTCTGCTGAGCCACACACCAGGCACTGGCCCAGCCTCTTCTGGCACTCATTGAAGACATACCCAGGCTTCTTGCAGTAGGCATAAGTAACACCCTGTCTCTGACCCTGCTGGTGCTGTCTCGGCTGCTGCTGGTGAACTGGCCTCTGCTGGATCGGCTGCGGCTGGAACTGCCTCGGCTACTGCTGATGAAAGTGAGGCCTCTTGGCCTGGCCTCCACTGCTGCTGCCTCCAACTGGGTCTCACCTCCTATTGAGCCTAAGCTCAAGATCATCCTCTGCCAATAAGGCTCCCGTCAAGATCTCTTCGAATGTGGCATCCCTGTTGCCCTTGGTCAAGGACTTGACCTCCTTGACTAGACCCTTCCGGAACCTCTGGGCCTTCGCCGTCTCGCTCAAGCCCTCTACGAACCTGCCGAGGCGACCGAACTCCCCAACATACTCCTCCACTGAAAGGCTCCCCTGGACTAGGCTCTTGAACTGCGACTCTAAGGCGCTGAGCGCTGAATCTGGAAAGAACTTCTTCTTGAAGAAGCCCTTGAACTCCTTCCAAATCTGCCCAGCTACCCCCACCCTGGGGTCCGACTGATACCAGGTGCGAGCAAGATCTCGCATCCGGCTAGCTGCTGCCTCAATCTGGAGATCTGCTGGTATCCGGGCCAGGCGGAAGATCTCATATATATTCTCGATCCACTCATCGGCATACAGAATCCCCTCTGTCCCCAGAAAGTCTCTGGGGCTCATCTTCTGGAACTACTCTATCCCCGGTGCCCTCGGTTGCTGAACCACTGGTCGAGCTGCGATTGTCGTGAGGGCCAACTCCATGTCCCTGTCCTGTCGAGCCTACTGCTGGTCCATGAACTGCTGCAAATATACGAACATCTGTGTCGCATCCACGTATCCTGTAGGCGGCGGTTGCTGGAAGGGCTCCTCTGCGATAACTGGGTCCTGCCTCCGAGCCGGTGGAGGCATACCCCCTGCTCCTGCTACTGCTGGAGTCTCAATACGAATAGAGGTGGCAGGAGCTGCAGTCTCCTGTCTCTGCTGAACTGGCTGAGAGGTAGCAGATCCCTCTATAGCATCCCCATGAATGGTACGCTGCGACCGAGTCTCTACCATCCTGAAGATTGACCAAACAAGAGTATCAATTTCTGAGAAAGAAGCGATATAACAAAGGCGGACAATTAAAATTCAAAAGGATCAGCTGACAATAAGGATTTAGATGGCAATAAAAAGAATTTTTCCTAATGTGATTGAGTACCTTAAAAATTAATGTCTTATATCCTACTGCAGGCTGTAGTGATACTCTAGTTCGAATACCATTACACTTCTAGTCTAGACCTGCATGGGCCAACACTAAAAATATGTCACGACCCGTACCCTAGAGTAAGGGCACGAGACGTGGGAACGTCCAGCCTACGCCACAGTGTCGGCGGTAGAACGCTGTCCTAGGTCACAACATCTAACAATATAAATTCTAAGCAGTTTATACTCCCCGAATAGGAGTGACATGATAGAAGTAAACTTAATCACAACTAAGGAAGAAGAAGCACGATATGATATAGAACTCAAGGAAATACAGATGATAAAAAGGGTCTAAGATAACATCTCAGCAAATATCCAGAGTACAAATTCCAGCTACTGAATATGAAAGAATATATAGAACTCAGAATCTCCAGACAGAATAAAGTCTAACTAAAACAGTCTCAAGACAACATAAATAAGATAAGGCCTAACTAAGCTAGTCTAGGCAATGGGGGTGATGTCATCAGCTAGAGCTGGCTCCTCTTAAGAGTCCAGCTCACATGTGTCGTCTAGGGCTGTCCCGTAGAAGGTATCCACACAGGCCTCCTCGTCGTCCTCTGTAATATTTTCAACAGGTCCAGTCAGGACAGGAGCGAGTACAATACATCTCAACAGTTTATAGCAGGTTAGAAAATATAATCATACAGTAAAGTAAGATATAGATACTGAAAGAAATACAGTATGTAAACAGAGAGAGAGCTGTAATAGAAATATCTACTATAAATAGAGACTAACAGTGGCTAGTGAGTCAGAGTACAATATAGACATGTAAATGGCATAGGAGATTCTGATGCTACACTATGGAAAGATTCTGATGCTACACTACTTGGATAATATTCACATGTCTACTTCTACTCTCCCGTACCCCCCAATCAATACACAAGGATCCAACCAGGTTATGTTATGATTCCAAGCAAAGGCCCCCAAAGGGTGATACATGGATGTCCCATAAATAGGGATTCTAGGAGATTCTAGGATACCCAATAAATGGGATAAGGATTCAAGGAAGTCGCTGTGATCATAAGAGTATATGTCACAAGTGATCAATGAACAAATGAAGCATAGTGATACGCCATATAAGTGAAACGCACAGAACATGTAGTACCCGATGCTTCCTGAAGGGATAACATCTCAAGAAGGGATCCATATAGTACTAATCCGTGTGACCAACGTGACAGTATCAAGTAAAGTAATTTAACGCAGGAAAATAATTCTAAGCAGGATATGAAATGATCAGAGAATGTACTCGCCTGGTATCTGAGTGTCCGGATGAAATGTACTATCCGAGGAGAGGTGTCTGGCTCCTAATCAGAACAGCACAAGTCACAACAAGTCTAAAATGATAACAATATGCAATTCAATGCATTCTAGATGAATCTAGGTCAATCTAGGCCAAAGTCAACTCTTGGTCAACCTTGGTCAACCAAGAAGTCAAACCTAGGTCAACTATGGTCAAACTAGGTCAAACAAGTCTAAATTAGGTCAAACTAGTCATTCTAGGTCTAACTAGTCCATACTAGTCTAAACAAGGCTAAACTAGCTAACACATACCATTACAAGGCTATGCAAGCCTATCAAGCCTATACTAATCTATTCTAACCATTACACTATACATTAGGTAGATATGTATATACATTACACACACATATTTATACATATATATATAGATATTCATATATATAATATATATATTCATATTACCTAGATATATTCATACATATATATATACATTACATACCTATGTGATATACATACATAAATAGATTACACATAGTATATATACATACATATTCATTACTAAATATATACATACATAAATATATATTACATACATGTGTATTTAGAGAGAGAGAGGCATGTGTGTGTGTTTATGGGAGGAAAATGTGTGTTTCCTGTGTGTAGTGTTCCAGGAATAGAGTGTCAACTATTAGACAGTTGTATGTGAGTGTCAAATTGTGTGTGGTGTATACAAGTGAGTGTCAAACATGCTATAGCTAGTATAAGTGTGAAGAGTGAGTGAGAGGGGACTTATCTAGGTATGTGTGTGTCCAGAGTGTCACAGAGACAGGAAACATGTGTGTGAGAGGAGTGGCTGTGTGTGGCATGGGAGGAAACCACATATGGTTTCAGGTTTCAGAAGAAAAAAAATAGAAAGGGAACCCAATGACAGTTCTCAGAAAATGTAGGAAAGGCAACCACATCAAAATCTCAGGTTTGGACATAAAGGGAAACCTGGTTTTCACATGCCAACCCATAATCAATACACAATGACTCAATTCAGGTTTTAAATCAAAATAATCTCAATTAGAAAGAAAGGAAATCAATTCAATATATTCACAAAACAGTCTCAGTTTTGACAGTTCAACCCACTATTTCAAAACCCCCTTTTTGAAGTAAAATCACAACCAAACAACCCCAAATTCGAAACCCTAGTAGATTACAAGTAGGAGAATCACATTAATGACTAAAACATGTAACTAACAGTATTAATTTAGATTAAAACAGTTGGCAAAGTTCATATTTAAAATCTGGAATTAACTGAAAATGGTTTGGTTTCAGAAATTAGGGTAATTGCAATTTACCAATTGAAAACAAACTAAAATGCCAAAATAAAGGTTGGTAACAGTAAACACACTTGTGCACGTGTTTTAGGGTCCAATTCGTGTCCACCACACACGACACAGACGCGTCCAAATCACAGAAACCCAAAACAGTGCACACAGGCACTGTTCAGTCCACTGTCTCGTGCACGAGGGCACGCGTGTCGTGCACTCGACACAGTGCAAACCAACCCTCGTGCTCGTGCACAGGGATACGCCTAGTATTGGCCTTCGTGTCTAGGTGCCTGCACTGAGTCAAAGCATCCCCGTGTCCGAGTTATAACTGCGTATCAGAGCCCGATAAAACCGACTGAACTGTCAGTAAAATCCCAGTACGGGCAGGAGAACGTGTCCGACACAACTTAAGGAATCGTGCCACTTGGGGAGTGTCGTGTCAGACACTACCCCAACGTGTCCTCAAAATCCCACGTATCCTCGTACCGTGTCCAGAGGGATATCTACCCCGAGTAGCAGGACACGCAGCCCGTGCGCGCGCGCGTACACCCGCGTGTGCACGTGTCCAACCCGACACGATGCGACACGAAAACACTCCCAGACCAAAAGAAACATGTAAGCAACATCAGAAAATAATTTCCTATTCATTTATTTTTCCAAAACTAAATCGAAATGCCCATTGGGGCATTTCATCAAATACCTAAGCCTAGGTCGGATACGTGTCCGATACGGACACGAAATGGGTCCACCTGGACACGAAATCAATTCCTATGGCTAGGGGACACCTAGGGCTAGGTCTACATGTAAAGAAATCCAGAAATTAATGGAGTTTACATAGATTTACCTATTGGTGACCAAAAGCAAGAAAAGCCTCAAATGGGGGGTTTCCTCTTGCTAGCAAACTTCTCTAAATTGATATAAATCTGAGAATAACACATACCAACAGCAAGAAAACTATATTTAGAACAGTTGAAATTTGTTTAGCGAAAAAGGAGCTAAAATGGAATTTCTATGGATTTGTGAAGATGGAAACTCATCTCTTTCCGAAACTTGTGAAATTCTAAGGAGGCTAGCCCTAATGGAGGAGATTATTTATAGGGTGGGAATCCCTAGGAATAGGTGGCCGGCCAAGTGAGTTAAGCTAGGGTTAGGTTGGCTAATGGCTAGTGGGTTGGGCTTAGTCATTAATCAATGGTTCAATCACAAGTCATGACTTGTGTCTAAAACTTTCTATTCTAATCTCTATTTCCTAATTGATTTCAATAAATAGAATATGGTTAACTTAATTTAACCTAGGGTCTCATAATCTAACCAAGTCCAAACTCAACTAGGGTTAGCTCCTAGGTTAGCCTACCAAGTCAAAGCTAGTCAAAGTCAACCTAGTCAACCTTAATTCAAACAATTCCAAAATAAATCCTAAAACTTTCCATAAATTCAAATAAATTCTAATAAATTTAAATAACCCCAAAAATGACAAAAATACCCTCAAACTAGAAATGTGGTAGTGACAATGCAGTCCTTGGTGGAGTGATGCACGTACTGATGATAGAGACAGTACTTGGGATCATTGAGTTGACTCGCCTCTGCAGGACGTCGTGGCGGAGGCAATGTCAACTTATTACCCTTCATCATTGTGTGGAAGATGGTAATGACATCGTCTTCGTCGAAAGAGAAGGTCTCTTTAGGCTTGTCGGATGCGCCCTGAGAATTGGAAGCTCCTTTGGATGTGTCGACTTTCAGGACTTCTTTCCCTTTACCCACACGAACAGGGATAGTTTGAGGATGCTTGCCCTTGTCTTCGAATTTGGGTGTCTTCAACCCCACTAGTTCCAAGTTAAGAACGTCATTTTCAGCAGCATCAACGGCCCCAATAAAAGTGGGCCATGTATCATACTTATGTATACCTAGACAAAACTTTACTGTATGAAGGAAGTTATGTCGACAAGTATCAATAAGTTCTGAGTCAGGTATGTCGAAGGGCATCTTTAGTGCTAGCCGTCCGAAGCCTTCTATGAAGACGATGACAGACTCAGTCCTCCTTTGCTTGGTCTCGATGAGAGTGGACATACTAACATGCATGCCACTCTCGTAAAACCTGTGGAGGAACAACCTCTCCAAGTCTTTGAATGAATTGATACACCCGTCAGGCAGACTGCAGAACCATTCGAAGGCTACCCCCTATAAGGTGCTAATAAACAGCTTCGATAGGAACGGATCATCTCTGGACAAGTGCAGAGTCTGCGTGTTAAAGTACGTCATGTGCTGACAAGGAGAAGTCAAACCGTCAAATGAGTTCAGCGTCAGCGGCTTGTAGTTAGGAGGGCAAGCAGCGTTCTCCCACTCAGAGGGATACGGTTGAGATATCCCCATCTTCTGAAGCTTGTCTTTGTGCGAGATGGTATCGAGGCGAGCGACCAGGGAATCAATTGCATCCTGTTGATTGAGCAGGTGTTGAAAAACGGCTGCTGAACGGTTATCAGGCGTTATTGGCGAAGGACCACCCCCGGCATTTGCAAGATTCGGAGGAGGCATAACGGAATGATACTCCTTTTGTAGTAAAGGAGGGTTGTTGCTTCGAGCCAGACTAGCGTAAGCCGAGACATTTTGTTGAGGTGGAGGAACAACCCCAGCAGTTTGAACTTGTCACGCCCCAGAACCAGAATACTGGAGAGCGGGGGCAGACATAGCCAGCTACGTATATGAAATGGATTTCATTTCGCTATACGGTCACGGCTGTCTAGATACATGAGGGTTTACTACAAGCCAACAGTCTCCTATGGTCATGAACAAGCCTAGTGTCTCAATCACAAGCAAGTAAGTAAATGTTACAAGAGGTATGATCATTAAATATACAATAATAAGGCATCCCAAATATTATATATTCAGCTTTTCATGAAGCTAGTCGTTACAAAATGTTAGGACTAGCAAGAGTTTAGTCATACATGATCAATCCTAGGATCTGTCAATCATGTTACATCCCGTAGGCAGACAGTAAGTAAGTACAATCGAGCTAAACAGGTGCTCGTCGGCTAAATGCCTCAAAAGAATATTTTTACAATAGAGTGGGAGAGCCAAAAATAACCCACTCGTTGCCCTGGTTACGCCTGGTGTTCACCATCGGGCTGGAAAAGCGGTAGATCCTCTGGAGATGCTCCGAAATCTGGCCATACAAAACCAGCTGGGTCAGATCCCAGAAAGAGCAAGTACCACAAAGGAGGCTTCACTTAGGAACTAAAACCAGCAATTAGCACAATAGTATAAATAAGTAAGAACAGGAAATAAGAAAATACATCAGGTTGATATACGACGAGATAACCATGGAACTATTCAGATAACCAGGTTACAACCCGTAAACCAAACAAGGACCGGGGTTGTAACCCTTCGTCTGAATAGAACTTGGAATTCTCACCATTTATCGGTAAAATAATACAAGCACTCTGGTCAGACAGTAATCTGGGACAAAATTAGGGCAAGACTAGACAGGTTAGACTTCATCCAATCATTTCACGGCCAAGCAAGAACTACGGCTTGATACTTTAATTAACTAGGGTTGTCACAAGCCTAATTACTAACAAGATGCAGTGAGGATCTTCTACAGCCACAAGCCCTGCAGTCCATCCATGTTACCCGAGTTAAAAGATTTAGAGTTGAATTCAGGTGGGTACACCGTCCAGGAAACGAATGTACCCTTAGGTAGCTTGAAGGGTGCAACACATGACAGTGTGCTGGAAATGTGCCCTACTCGACAGCAGGCTATAGATCCCAAGGCGTGCCCAGGTAACAGGATTGCCTGTAGCTGGGAGATCTCTTCATGACTAATGTATTAATCTAGTTATTAGCCGTAGTCCATTTTAGTAGGTACTCCTGACCGTGGTACTCAGGAGTCCCATCCTAGACATGATGCAAGACAGGACTGGATTATTTGTACAAGCACAATCGCCCACGGTGTCCAGGTTAATTATACAGGTCATGTCATGTCAGGTAGCCGTCGGCACAGCTTATCAAGATATATCATGTCAGGTTATCATGTCAAGTGTACTGGTCAAGAGTGCGCCACGACGGGCCACTATCAGGTCATGTCATGTTCACTTGCCAGGAGTGCACCACTACGGGTCACTGTCGTGTCAAGCTTAGGTATCATGTCCAAACATATCAAGTAATTCGTGATTATCAAGTTTATGACAAAAGACGTAAGGATATAAAATGGACGTAAAATATCTAATAAAATATCAATATACAGGGCAGTAGGAGAGCCATACGGCTAAGGCATATGCGGCCAGGAAGTGATCACATGCGGCTGGAAGGAGAACAGCCTATGCGGCTAAGAAGGAGTTCGGGTCCATGCGGCTGGGAAGTGTAGTATCATGCGGCTGGTTATAGAAGGAGACGCATGCGGCTAAAAAAGAAAGGGCTTATGCGGTCAAAGGGGTATCAGTCATATGCGGCTCGGAGATCCACTCAGTCATGCGGCTGAGAAAGGCAAGACATATGCGGTCAGGAGGATAGGGAACTCATGCGGCTGGCTGACCAATCAAGTACATGCGGCCGGAGAGGAGCAACCCATGCGGCTGCGGGGAGCAATGACTATGCGGTCAAGGGAAGCAAACCCATGCGGTTGGGAGATTGCGGTCTATGCGGCTCGCGAGCGTTGAGTTCATGCGGCTCAGGGTTGCTGGAAATCCATGCGCTAGGAAGGACTAGGCCTCAGTCATGCGGCTGAGAAGGAATACTTGCCGCATGAACTTGTCATGCGGTCAAGTCAAGGCAATAGCGCATGCGGTTGGAACTGACTTGCCGCATGAATGTTCATGCGATCAAGTGCTACCATGCGGCTCGGGACTGTGCTTCTTCTCCAAATTTCCGAGAAGTACACCATAAGCCATGGCTTCCAAGCTGCATAACTCTATCATTCGGAGCCCAAATCCGAACTTCCATAGGTCAAAATGGGGTAGAACGAAATTCTCTACAACATGGAACCATCAAAACTCAGAAATAACAAGATTAAGTAGATCAAAACCCAAGAAATCCAAAAATAATGTAATTATAGGTCTACAAGAATCTAGCCATGGAAAGTGAAAATGCCAAGTACTAAAGTAAGTTAAAATGCTGTAAGGAAGAGAATGAAGTAATAAAATTAGAGTTCCTCCATGAAGCAAGTTGCACTTGCCTAGACCTCTCTCTTCCTCTCTCTGGTAGGTAAGGAAGTAAATGAGGAAGAAGAAGATGATTAATGAAGAGAGAGAAAGAAGAATGGTAATAAATACCAAATGTGGTGGTAGGTAGGGGGTTCATCCATGGTTCATGATGAACCAAGGCAATCAAGCCTAGCCGACCCAAACCAACCCCAAGGAGACCAAGCCAAACCAAACTAAGGAGATATACAAATACAAGATAAAATACGTATACGTATTCCAAATACATAATACGGATAACAAGCATTACAGAACTACGATGATGCTGGTAAGCATATCAGTGATCTTGGCGAATGCTGTTTCGAGACCCTCTAGCCGTTTGCTAGTCTGATCACTAGCTTCTTCAGGTCTTTCTCCGTCCATCATGTATGTAGATAGCATGCGAAGATGAACAGAGAAAATAATGCAACTGGTGCTGATACTGTCTGTCTCCGAGTGGATAAGTCCTTCATCTTCAGGTAGAGGAGGTAGATAGTCGCCATCAGATTCGGGGGGATCATCGTCCTATGGAAGGCTACCCCCAGTGTGGGGGTCATCTGCTTCAGATTCTGAGGGAATGCTACCCCCGGCTTGGGAATCTTTATCGTCCAAACGGAATCTTGCATTTGATCGAGTGCCCATATAGACTCCTTCAGATGTGACAGCCTGTTGGCCATCTGTTGGTCGACTTCGTCTTCTCCTTCTCGTGGAACTGAGAGAGAAGGTTTGGTTGGTGGTCAACCATCTTTGATTGGGGCTTCCATAAGGGGGCCCCTATGAAGCCATGTTGGATGAAATAAATAGTAGCTTCTCGTCGTCAGAGAAGTACAGCCGTCGAAACACGAACTTTCTCTGAGGCACTCTTGTTGCTTTGGAGCAACAACAGTTGATAACAATACTAGTGCACGAAAGTGCACTATGAATTGTTATGTTCTTCCTCCCTTTACGCT
Organism: Iris pallida; assembly: GCA_029216955.1. NCBI lineage: Eukaryota > Viridiplantae > Streptophyta > Magnoliopsida > Asparagales > Iridaceae > Iris > Iris pallida. The sequence goes on along the minus strand of JANAVB010013598.1, from coordinate 5,704,028 downwards.
TATGATTTACCATGTCGCGCAAGTCAGCAGAAGGGAGTTGTGCCTTACAACCCATGTTACATGCATCGCCGAGCTTTGCATGCATATTAGTAAGGATAGTAGGAGCATCCAGACTTACTTCGTGTGTAGGGGCAACCCCCACACCTAAGTTCTGTGATGTCCTTGAAGACAGCCCCGTGCTATATGCGTTGGGGCCTGTCTTTTTGCTGTGGGCGCATTGGCCTTGGTGACTGGGCTTGGGCGCATGCTTCTTGACAACATGTTTAAGTCGCCTTGATGTGGGTGCATAGTATGGATCCAGAGAGCCTGGGCTCATAGCCTTGGGTGCATGACTCTGAATGCCCAGCCTGCTGAAGACAGAAGTGTTCTGGTTGGGGCTATGCGCCCAAACACACCCTTGGGCGCATGGATTTGGGCGTATGCTTAGTGGAGCAGCGCTGTTTTCTTCCAGTTTTGCCTCCTTCGTTCGTGAACCTCGCCAGGTTTGGCCAGAGTGTCGTACACCCCGATTCTTGGTATCGTAGTGTTTTCCTCTACCAAGTCTCGAGTGTTGAACACTCTGTTGTTGGTTGTGGAGGGAAGAAGTCACTGGGCTAGTAGAGCCCAGAACGGTGTGAGCCTTCTCTGTTTGGAGGATTTCTATGGCGGAGTCATACGCCTATGTGACAAAGTCCTCCATCTGCATATCCGTTATGACACTAGCAGGATATGCGCAGCGAGCCTTCGGAAGCCAAGTCTAGCGAGACTTGTTTGGCTTCGCTGATTTTGAGGGAGTAGAGCCGTCCCTTGAGAGCATCTCTACGAACGCCTGCTGAACGAACTTTACGATCAGCATCTTCTGAGTACTCTCCACTTTGTCGGTATCGGATTGTGTCACCACCTTCTCGTCAGAGGAAAAGGTAGTCCCCACCAGATTCGCCATTTTTGTGGACACACAAAAAAATGCTATTTTTTCTTTTATTGGCGCAAGGCACCACAAATCGAGTACGCTTGAGAGATCCTGTACTGAGGATCCTCGAGTACAAAAAAGAATTATGGGAAATGGGATGATGGAGATCGAACGACAGTTTCTCCTTTACTTCGTTGACACTCTGATTACAAAAGTTGGAGAAAACCTAAGAAAATTGCTGACTCTCGGCTCACTGGCAAGAAGTAAAACAATTTGGCTATTGAAAATGCTCTCCGTTCTGTCTGTTGAAGAGGGATGAGGCCCCCCTTTTATAGTCGTTCTTTAGCTGGAATGGTGTTATACGTCCAAATGAGAAAACACGCTGGTTTTTATGTGGGCACATAGTTCTGCTTTGGGCGCATAGGATGTAGGCATATACATGCTGCGAGATCGTGGGTTGGTCGTGGTGTTGACGTGGCCGCATGCTTCAGTGTACGACTTCTCGTAGAGACTGACGTGACCATGCGCTTCGGTGCATGTTTTGATCATGGCCTTGACAGAGTCTGGTTTGGGTGCATAGCCATGTCTCAGGCTATGCGCCCTCCTTTCGGGGAAGCTAGTCTTGGGTGCATGAAGCTTCGCTGACTGGGTGCATGGAGCTACACTTGACTAGGCGCATGGAGCTACACTGACTTGGGCGCATGGAGCTACACTGACTTGGGCGCATGGAGCTACACTGACTTGGGTGCATGGGGCTTCATTTGCTGAAATTTTTTCATACTTCTACAATTACTCAGCATATCAAGATAACCGTTGCAATAGCATTCAAGATTACATGGCAAGTTTACTTGTCAAGAGTGCGCCATGACCGGCCACTATCATGCCATGTTACTTGTTACTTGTTAAGAGTGTGCCTTAACAGGCCACTATCATGTTCTATTCTTATATTATCATGAATGAGAGAAACTTGCATAAAATAGCTAGTAACATATTCTTGAAGCCAAGGAAAAGATCCACAACTTTCATGTTGGGAGTTGGGAAAAATTTTGGCCACAATTTAGCCAAATAAGACATAAAACAGCCAAAAACAGCCAAAATAGGCACTATGCGACATTCTTCGACACAATACGGCCTTCTGCGGCACTATACCGCAGGCTGCTGCACTATGCGACAGGCTGCGTTACCATGCGGTACTATGCGACAGGCCGCACTATGCGGCAGGCTGCGTCACCATGCGGCACTATTCATCGTCCTTGCCATGTTCTGGATAGATGAACTTAAAAAATGTCCAAATCTTATTTTGGCCGTAACTTCCTCAAAACAAGTCGAAATCTAACTTCTCAAAGGTCCATTTTGGGTGAAATTAAATTCTCTACAACATAGAACAATCAAAACTTAAAAATAATAAAGTTTGGTAGATTAAAACCCAAGAAAACCAAAAAGACTATAAACTTATATTTACAAAAATTCACCCGTCCAAACCGAAAACTCGTCCTAAAGATGCTAAGAATAATGTAGAAAAGAAGATAAAACAATAAAATAGAAGATCCATCATGATGCAAGTTGCAATTGCCTAAGCTCTCTAGGTTGGTGGGAGAGTAATGGAGGAAGAAGAAGTAAATGTGAGTAATGAAGAGAGAGAGAAAAAAGTTGACTTATATATCAACCCCTTTTTCATCTCAAACCCAAACTAAGCCAAGCTAACATGCAATGATGAACCAAACCAAATTAAACTAAGACAAAATAAACCGAATCAAGATTAAGCTAAGCAAGATAAGTCAAATTACGGGTCGGGATTCCGTACACGTATATTGAAAATACGTATAATGGAAAACGGATGTGACAACTCTAGCCACCTTAAAAGAATTTTGTCCTCAAAATTTAATCAAGAGGCTAGATATGTCGGAGCAAGCTATACTGAAGCACAAGCCATCTACGACTAGCAACCAATCAAGCAATCATTCATGCAAGAATGAAATTTAAAAGCATAAGGCATAAGGAAGACATTATACCTTATAAGCCAAACAGGCATGGATATCGCGAGCAGACATCATCCTCACGCTCCCACATTAACTCACCTAAAGAGTGGTGCCCCAAGCAACACAGACTAAACTAATAGTCTTATTTTTGAGTACCTTCTCTCTTTGGTCCAATATGGATACGGGCCTTTCCTCATACGAAAGGTTGGTTCTAACAACCAATTTCGAATGATCAAGGACATAGCTCAGATTCGGGATATACCGTCGCAATTGGGATACATGGAATACGTCATGTACTCACATGACAACGGTGGAAGAGCGAGACGATAAGACACATAACCTACTCGTTCGAGAATGTCAAACGGCCCTATATACCTAGGACTAAGCTTTTCTCGTACGCCGAATTGAATGACGCCACGGGTAGACGAGATCCTAAGGAATACGTGGTCGCCAATTGAAAACTCAAGGGGACGTCGATGAGAATCGGCCCAATGGCATTGGCGATCTTGGGCAACTCGAAGATGATCTCTGACTTGTCTGACCACTTCGATTTTCTGCGTAACCATCTCTGGACCATGCATCTGCCTCTCACCTACATCATCCCAGGCTAAAGGTGATCTGCACTTTCTGCCATATAGGGCCTCAAATGGTGCCATCTGGATACTGGCCTGGAAACTGTTGTTACAGGAGAACTCCACGAGATGCAGGTAATCTTCCTACGAACCAACAAAGTCAAGCGTACAAGATCGCAATATATCTTCAAGTATTTGAATCGTGCGTTCTGACTGACCATCTGTCTGCGGATGATATACTGAACTGAAGTTGAGACGAGTCCCTAAGCTCTCTTGAAAACTCCACCAAAAGTGTGATGTGAATCTTGAATCTTTGTCTGATATGATACTAATTGGCACTCTATGCAATCTGACAATCTGCCTGAGGTACAACTCTGCTAGCTGATCCGTCGACTGACCAATTCTGAAGGGAAGAAAATGAGCTACCTTCATGAGACGATCAACTATTACCCAGATAGCATCTCTCCCAGCTAGGAATTTAGGTAACCCAGTTACAAAATCCATGGTAATGTGCTTCCATTTTTGTTCTGGGATCGGTAAATGTTGAAGAATTCCAGTTGGTCTCTGATGTTCAGCATTAACTTGTTGGCAAACTAAACAATGAGAGATAAACCGAGCTATCTCCCTCTTCATGTCATTCTACCAGAAATGCTGACTGATGTCTTGGTACATCTTCGTGCCACCGGGATGAATTAAATACTGAGAATTATGAGCCTCTGCCATGATATCATGTCTGATATCACTACTGGGTACACAAAGACGCCTTCCATGTCGGAGAGTACCATCTTTGTGAATACATAACTCTGGTCTTCGTCCAGCTTTACACTCTGCTCTGAGCCGCTGAAGCTTGGAATCTGCTTATTGTGCCATCTTGATCCTCTCAACTATGCTGGACTGAACTTGCATACTGGCCATCAATGCCACATTGGTAGGGAGAACTATCTTTATCCCCATCTTCTAAAGGTCTGCTAATAACTCTGGTTATGCTGTTAGAAAATAAACTCTAGCTCTTTTGCTCAATGCATCCGCTACTACATTGGCCTTCCCAGGATGATACTGTAGGTTGATGTCATAATCCACAAGTAGCTCTAGCCATCTCCTCTGACGCATGTTAAGATCCTTCTGAGTAAACACATACTTAAGACTCTTATGGTCGGTGAAAATCTCTACCCGATCTCCATACAAATAATATCTCCACAACTTAAGTGCAAAAACTACCGCTGCTAACTCCAAGTCATGGGTAGGATAACTTCGCTCATGGTTACGAAGCTGACGTGACGTATAAGCTACTATCTTACCATGCTGCATCAAGACGCATCACAATCCTCTGCCGAAAGCGTCACAATAAAGTAAAAATCCTCGAGTCCTATTTGGAAGAGTGAGAATGGGGGCCGTCATCAATCTCTGCTTCAACTTCTCAAATAAACTCTGACACTTTGATGTCCAAGCAAACTGCACAACCTTGCGGGTCAACTGAATCAAGAGTGCTGAAATCCTAGCAAAGTCTGATACGAATCACCGATAATAGCCCGCCAATCCTAGAAAATTGTGGACCTCTACGACGGTGCTGGAAACTGGCCATGTCTCTATAGCCACTATCATCTGGGGGTCAACTTCCACCCCACCTCTGGTGATGATGTGACCCAAGTACGATATGCAGTCAAGCCAAAACTCGTACTTACTGAACTTCGCGTACAACTAGTGCTCTTTGAGAATCTGAAGGACCACTCGGAGATGCTGTTCATGCTCCGCTTTACTCTTGCTATAGACCAAGATGTCGTCTATAAACACTACCACGAACTGGTCCAAATAGGGCATGAAGATATGATTCATGAAGTCCATGAATACGGCTGGCGCATTGGTCGCTCCAAATGGCATAACAAGGAACTCCTAATGCCCATATCTTGAAATGAACGCTGTCTTCGGGATGTCTTGCTCTCTAACTCTGATCTGATGGTACCCTGATCGCAAGTCAATCTTTGAGAATACTGACGCTCCTCTGAGCTGATCAAGTAAGTCATCTATCCTTGGTAGAGGATATATGTTCTTGATTGTTACAGAGTTCAAGGTACGATAATTAATATATAATCTTAACGTACCATCATTCTTTTTCACAAGAAGCATCGGGGCTCCCCAAGGCAATCTGCTAGTACGAATGAATCCCTTGGTTCTGAGTTCTTCAATCATCTTGTACAACTCTGAAGGTGCCATCCTATAGACACTCTCTGATACCGGCGCCGTCCCTGAAAGTAAATCAATAGTGAACTCTATCTCTCTCTCTGGCGGTATGCCTGGAAGCTCTCCGAGGAATACATCTGGGAACTCTTCATCGACTCTAGGAAACTGAACTGCCTCTGCTACTGCCATCTACAAGACTGGGGGAGAAGGTTCTACTTCGCCCCTAGAGAATAAAAACTCTGCCTCACCGGGAAAACCAAAAATAATCCTGCCAATATGGCATTTTATTCTTGCGTATTGCTCCTTCAAGCAATCCATTCCTAGGACCACATCATAGTCGGCCATCGAAAATTCTATCAACCTAGCATGAAACTCTCTACCGCTAACTACGATTCAACACGAGGAAAACACTCTATCTACTCTCACAAGACCGTTACTAGTAAGTATATTGAGCCTTACTGATAATGACTCGGTCTCCAGTCCTATCCGTGTAGCGAATCGTGTAGACATAAATGAATGTGTTGTACCCGAATCAAATAATACTGATGCTGGAAAAGAGTTGACGAGAATAATACCTGCCACCACCTCACCTGAAGCTAACTCTTCCTCCACAGTCAGAACCATAGCATGACCTTGCCCTCTAGGTGCTAGTCACCTATGCTGGAAACCTCTCTGCCGGTTCTGTATCTGAGCTTCGGTTTGGGCATACTGCTGGGGTCTCTGCTGCTGGAAGGCTTGTGCCTGAGGCGGCAATGGTCTCAGAGGCTGGTACTGCTGCTGCTGCTACTGCACTGTTGCTGGGACTGGTCCCCTAACCGATGGACTAGTTAGGTTCGACGATTATGAACTGGCTCTATTCGGGCAGGACCCTATCATGTGGTCCGGTGCCCCACAAGCCAAGCAAAATCCTTATGCTCTATGACACTCTGAAACAACGTATCTTGGCTTTCCACAATGAGTGTAGCCCATTGCGGAAGACTGCCTCCGCTTTTGAAGCTGAGCATACGTCGGTGTTGAATGCTGAACCGACGTAAATGAATTAGCCCTTCGGAGAACTCCAATCGACAAAGCACTAGCTGTCGGGGCTGGTGCTGAGGACAGACTCATCTGCCCATGGGACCTCTTTCTGCTTCCGGTTCGGTCTACGATCCTCTGCGAGTTATACTCGTGCCTCCTATCTGCCCTCAAGACAGCATCAAAAGTCCGATGCCCAAATTGTTCCACAGCTAGAATAATTTCTAGGTGGAGTCTCTGCTGAAACCACTGTACTCGATCCAACTCGGTTGCCACCAAGGTCAGAGCAAACCGACTCAGTCTTGAAATATCGGTCGCATATCCATCGAATGTCCTGCTCATCTGCTTTAAATTGATGAATCACGTCTGCAGATCATATCAAGCCACTGCATCAAAGTACTTGATCTGAAACTTGTCACTGAATGTCGCCCATGGGACAGGCGCCACCAATCCAACTGCTAACATCGCCCACCAGGTGTGGGCTAAGTCCAATAACTGTAGGCGCACTATAGCCACCTTCTCTTCTTCTAGAGTCCTTGCTACCTCAAGGATAACCTTTATGTCCTGAAGCCAAGCATCGGCAACAATAGCATCTTCACTGCCATCAAAGAAGGGATGGTTCAAACGCTTAAAATTGTTGGCTGCACTGTTACCTTGGTAACCCACTCTGCCCATAGCATCTTGTACATTCTGGTGCAGGACATCGCCCCGACGATCTTGAGAGGCGAGTAATTCTCGGATAAGTCCTACCAAGACTCCATTGTCAGGCTATGCAGGCTGAGCTGGCTGAACTGGTGGCTCTAGATCCCCGGAAGGCATAACTCGGGAGGCTTCTCCTGAGAGCTGGGCTTCGTCTCCTTGTTGAGGCTGGTTCACTGGTGGTTCTCCTTCCGGTTGATCGACAGGACCAGGAGCAATTCTACTAAAGAAAATGACATAGGGAACATTAAGGAAGGACCAAGATGGATCAAGGATAAAAGCATGTGACTAGGCCAAGATTTCAGGAAGACTAGAAGACACGAGTAGAGATCAAAGACAAGTGCTGATTGAGACGTCTATCCGATAAAATCCACACACATCTTGATTTACAAGACCTGCATGGGCCACCACTTAAACCGTGTTACGCCCCAGAACCAGAATACTGGAGAGCGAAGGATAGACACAGTGAACTATGTATATAGACGTCTAATCCACCTCGATATACGGTCACGACTGTTTAGATGTATGAGGGTTTATCTACAAGCCATCATTCTCTTATGGTTAAGAACAAGCCAAGTGTCTCAATCTCAAGCAAGTAATAATAGTTACAAGATGTTAGACCATCAAATATTCAATCGTAAGGCATCCCATATATTTCATATACAGGTGATTATGAAGCTAGTCGTACAAAGTGCGAGGACTAGCAAGAGTTTCAGTCATACATGATCAACCCTAGGATTTGTCAATCATATTACAACCCTTGGACAAACAAGAAATATAAGTATTCAACACGAGCTAACACTTGCTCGGCAGCCAATCGCCTCAAAAGAATAATTTACAATAGAGTGGGAGAGAAAAATAAAACCTACTCGTTGCCAGAGTTACGTCTAGAGTTCACCATCTGGCTGGAAGGCTGGAAGATCCTCGGGTGCTGCTTCGAAATTTGGCCATACAAAACCAGCTGGGTCAGACCCCAAAAAGAGCAAGTGCCACAATGGAGGCTTCACTTAAGAACTAAAACCAGCATGTCAGAACATAAACAAGAATAATAATAGAAAAACATGAAATATAAATAAGGCAACAAATGACGAGAGGACGAAAAACTATTCCGAAAGACAGGTTACAATCCGTAACCAAACAAGTACCAGGGTTGTAACCCTTCGCCTGAATAGAACTGGGTCTCTAGCCATTTATTGCTAAGAGTAAAGCGTAAGCAAATATGTCTTGAGATAGCCATGTACTAGATCTAGACAAGACTAGATAGGATTGGACTCCATCCAACATTCACGGCCAAGCAAAGAGTATGGCTTGATACTTTAACTAACTAGGGTTATCACAAGCCTAGTTACTAGCAAGATGCAATGAGATGTTCCAGCAGTCACAAGCCCTGCATCTATACAGGTTATCCAGGCGTGGTTCATGTAAGAGTTATCAAGAATTATTAGGTGACTTTGACTGCAACACATAATATTGTGCATATTACTTTTTCAAGAAGTGCCCTATATGATAGTGGGCTGGAAATGTGCCCTACTCATCGGCAGGCTACAAGTCCATCAAGTGTGGTCGAAATAATGGGATCGCCTGTAACTAGAAATATCTCTCTATATGAGCTACTTTGATCGATCTAGTAATTAACCAAGTCAGATTCAACATGAATCCCTGACCATGGTAACCAGGGATGCAAGTCCTAGACATGATGCGAGACGAGACTGGTAGCTTATACAAGCACATTCAAGAATAATCACCCACGGTGTCAAGACGAGTTATTACTCAGCATGTCAAGATAGCCGTCGCAATAACATTCAATATTATATGTTAGGTTTACTTGTCAAAAGTACGCCACGACGAGCCACTATCATGTCATGTTACTTGTTACTTGTTAAGAGTGTACCTTAACAGGCCACTATCATGTTCTATCCTTACATTATCATGAATGAGAGAAACTTGCATAAATTAGCTAGTAACATATTCTTGAAGCCAAGGAAAGATCTACAACTTTCATGTTGGGAGTTGGAAGAAATTCTGGCCACATTCAGCCAAATAGGACATAAAATAGCCAAAAATAGCCAAAATAGGCACTATGCAGCATTCGGCGGCACTATGCGGCCTTCTGTGGCACTATGCAGCATTCTACGACACTATGCCGCAGGCTGCTGCACTATACGACAAGCTGCACTATGCGGCAGACTGTATCACCATGCGGCACTATGCGGTAGGCTGCACTATGCGATAGGCTGTGGCACCATGCGGCACTATTCATCGTCCCTGCCAGATTCAGGACAGATAAACTTAAAAAATATCCAAATCTTATTTTGGCCATAACTTTCTCAAAATAAGTCAAAATCTAACTTTTCAAAGGTCCGTTTTGGGTAAAATCGAATTCTCTACAATATAGAACAATCAAAACTTAAAAATAATGAAGTTTGATAGATCAAAACCCAAAAAAACCGAAAAGGCTACAAACTCAGATTTACAAAAATCCACCCGTCCAAACCGAAAACTCCAAGTCCTAAAGATGTTTAGAATCATGTAGGGAAGAAAATAGAACAAAAAAATGGAAGATCTATCAGGAAGCAAGTTACACTTGGTTAAGCTCTCTAGGTTGGTGGGAGAGTAATGGAGGAAAAAGAAGAAGTAAATGAGAGTAATGAAGAGAGAGAGAAAAGTTGACTTATATATCAACCCCTTTTCATCTCAAACCCAAAATAAACCAAACCAAGCCAAGCTAACATGCCATGATGAACCAAACCAAATTAAACCAAGATAAAATAAACCGAATCAAGATTAAGCTAAGCAAGACAAGTCTAATTACGGGTCGAGATTTCGTACACGTATACTGAAAATATGTATAACGGAAAGCGGGAGTGACAAGCGCATATGGACACTTGATTTCAGGCTATACACACTCACATGAGTATTAAATGAGTGTCATCATGTGTTCAATGTCAGCCCTTCTCTTCAAAAGAATTTATTTCTGCAAGCTTTTTTAGGATATTAGAGTTATACAGGATTTCAAAAATACTAGAAAAGGCCAAGTATTATAATTTTTCTTTTCTTCGATATGTCTTTCTTTGTTATTTTTTCGATATTTTACTCCTTTCGTTCTATATCTTTTCTCCTATTTTTTTTGAAATCTGTAGAACTCTAAAAGCCTAAAAAATGTTTACAGATGTAAATTTACTTGTCAGGGAAGGGATGACATGAACACATGACTTCGGGCTGACAAGAATACTTACCTATGTATCTAAGATACCTAGCTAGCACTTACCTATGACACTAACTATACACACTTACCTAAGTGTCTAAGATACCTAGCTAGCACTTACCTAGGATACAATTTCAAATACTCATGACACTAACTATACATATATACACATAAAGGATCATATCCTAATCCCTTACTCTAACACACAGACACCCTGCTTACATGATGTCCAATGCATACATCCATCCTTATAGGAGTTCCCTTGCCTACACCTCTACATTAACCTATCTAATTAGCCACCTATATAGTTATATATCCATATGTATCATTACATATATAGCTATATATATGTAGGTACCTAATATAGACACACACTAATATATATAACACTGTTGACACATTGATACAATATACATGACATAAGTACATCTTTCTTGTGGAAATACTGTTCATCAGGCGTCGCTAAATGCGGGGGAGCACGGTAACCGTAATCCAAACTAACTCAAAAAATAGGAGATTGGGGTGTTAGGGTTTACCTGAGCCGGAGGGGGGGTCGGGAGGACGAGTCGTCGGAGCAGGAGGCGCTGGGTAGGGGGTCGTCGGAGCAGCGGCTCGATGGGGGCTGGGGACGGGGGAGGGCAGAGGGTCATCGGTGTCGGGGGCAGGGGGTCCCTGGGGGAAGAGCGTCGCCGGAGGAAGGGGCGCCGAGGGTAGAGGGGGTCGCCGAGGGGGAGGGGGTCGCTGAGGACAGGAAGAGGGGGAGGGGGTCGCCGAGGGCCGAGGGCGGGGAGGGGGGAGGAGTGGGCAGAGTTTTTTTTCGAATGGAGGATCGAAATAATGGGGTGAATGGAAACTAAAACCTGCCCTATATTTACTATTTAGCGACGTCAAAAAAAGACGTCGACAAATGTCGCTATTGTTTTGGTTTATTGCGACGACATAATTCAAACGTCGTAAAACGTCGCTAATACAAAAATGTTAGCGACGTTTAGCGACGGGTTAGGAGAATACATCGACTATGCTTATATAAAAACTAATCAAAGTTGCTATGAGTCGCTTAACAACATTTAGCGACGAGTTAGGATAATACAACAACTATGCTTATATAAAAACTAATCATAGTCGCTATGAGTCGCTATTCGTCGCCAAAACCGACGTATAGCGATGTCAATCTTCAGAGTTGCTAAACTCCCTAATAATAGCTACGTTGTTTCTTGATGTCGCTAATAACGTCGCTAAATTATCATATTTTGGTAGTAAGATGATGTATCCTCCTGAGTAACTTTCGCTCTCCACTTCTGAGCATCATCTTGCATCACTAAAGCCTTCCACTACTGTCAGATAACTACTGCAGTGAAGTGCATACTTCTGAGTCCTATTGAGATATCTTATTACCTTTTTCACAGCTTTTCAGTTCTCCACTCTTAGATTACTCGTGAATCGACTCAGTATTCCCACAACAAAAGCTATGTCAGGCCTTATAGCAGTAGTCGCATACATCAAACTCCTGATGATGCTTGAATACTCCAACTGTCTGACCCTTTTTCTTAGATTTGGCTTCAACTTTTTATCATACGTATATGACGTATCGATCCCGAAAAGATCATAATGCCTATAGCATATGAGCATCTTCTCAATGTAATGAGATTGCGACAATGCCACTCTAGTTTTCGTCTGGATGATCTTTATCCTAGGATAACATCAGCTTTCCCTAAGTCCTTCATGTTTAACTTAGAAGAGAGGAACTTCTTTGTCTCTGTGACACATGCTAAATTTGTACCCAAGATCAGTCCACGTACATACAAACGATAACCCCTCTTCTGTCAACAAATTTTGTGTACACACATTTGTCCGTCTTGTTGATCCTGTAGTAGTTTAATTGTATGACTTTATCAAACTTCTCATGCCACATCTTGGAAGCTTACTTCATACCATATAATAAGTTCACCAATTTGCAGACTTAGTCTTTATGTCCTTTGACGACAAATTCTTCTAGCTATTGCATATAAATCTCTTCGATCAACTCACCATTCAAGAATATTATTTTAACATCCATCTGATGAATAACTAGCTTATGAATTACACTAAGGGCAATCAATATTCTGATGGTCGTCATCTATGCTACTAGAGCATATGTGTCAAAATAATCGATCCCCTGCTTCTGAGAAAATCCTTTGGCTACCAGCCTTGCTGTCACAACCCGCATCCTAGAGTAAGGGCACGAGAACGTAACAACGCCCAGCCTACGCCGCAGTGTCGGCGGTAGAACGTTGTCCTTGGTCTCATGCATCTAGCAGTATAAGGATAAACAGTTTATACTCTCCGAATGGGGGTGACATAGCAGATACAGTCTCAATAACATCTAAGGTAGAGCATGATAAGGATAGATAAAACATAAAATCCAAAAGAGATACAGCAGAGAAAAATCTAAGTGTCTAAGATACATAAACCCAGAAATACATCTCAAATCTCAAAATACAGTAATCCACAAAGTAAATACAACTCCAGACAATGGAAATAACTATCTAAACAACCTCTAATGTGTCTCCTCTAGGCTAGCAGGCAACCTCCAGGCTATCTGTAAAATTTATCAACAGGTCCAGTCAGGACTGGAACGAGTACAGTACATCTCAACAGATCATAGCAGGTTAGAAAATATAATCATGCATTAAAGTAAGATACATGTACTGAAAGAAATACAGTATGTAAACAGAAAGAGAACAGTAATATAAATATCTACTATACATCGAGAACTAACAGTGGCTAGTGAGTCAGAGTACAATATAGACATGTAAATGGTATAGGAGATTCTGATGCTACACTATGGAAGAGATTCTGATGCTACACTACTTGGGTAGTATTCACATGTCCATTTCTACTCCCCCATACATCCAATCAATACACAAAGATCCAGCCAGGTTATGTTATAATTCCATGCAAAGGCCCCCGAAGGGTGATACATGGATGTCCCATAAATGGGGATTCTAGGGGATTCCAGGATACCCAGTAAATGGGATAAGAGATTCTAGGAGACTCTGTGATCATAAGAGTATATGTCACAAGTGATCAAAGAACCAGTAAAGCATAGTGATACGCCATGTAAGTGAAACGCACAGAACATGTAGTACCCGATGCTCCATAAGGATAACATCTCAAGAAGGGATCTGTCACGTCTAGAACCAGAATACTGGAGAGAGGGGGAATGACTCAGCCAGCTACGTATTACGGGTAGATGAATACCGTATAATACGATCAATGCTGTCTAACCAGACGAGGGGGTGCATACTACATAAAAGTCTCACTATAGTCATTTCGTATCTATTGTCTCAATCATTCAAAAAAGAAACAGTAATACAGAACATGTAAGATAAAGCAGTAAGGCGTCCCAAACGCTCAGTCAGAATGTTCTGGAGATCTGGCTTTACAAAACATAGCCAGATGGTATAGTAAGGTATACACAATTGTTATCAGCTGCAGTCTGACTTAATTACAATCATGTAAAAGTAAGTACAAGATGATCCGACCAACATGTCGGTGCCAAACGGCTAAGTATAAAGTAGATGACAAAACGAGCGGTGAAGTAAGGAAACCCACTCGAGTCCTCCTGCAATCATGCCCCTAGTATTGACCATCTTGGAGGTAGAAGTAAGCTGGATCCTCGGGGGCCGGCTCTAAATCTGGCCATGCAAAACCAGAGAGATTAGACCTCTAATAGTAAGTACCATAAGGGAGCACGATATGAAGGACTAAACCAGTAAATAAGAGAATATAATAATAGATCTCTGCCTCCCACTAGGATTTACATAACGTCACGACACTTCGAACCAACCTCCCAACCAAACAAGGACAGAAGTTGGCCCGTCATGTCCTGACATTCTGATCATCCCAGTTAGGTAACAGAGTAGTACAATACACAAACAAATCATCTTGAACGGCCAATCAAATCCTACGGCTTACTATTGTGAGTCCCAAGTTATCCTGGAATTATGCAATATAGGGATTCCTCAGTTCTTACTATGTGCAAGCAAGGCTAGTCTATCCAATCAATCAATTGCGCCAATCATGTAGTTAGACGAGTCCTAGCGGGACGCCCGTCGTTATAGCATGTACAATAATATAAGCAGATACCGTTCCCTGCCCGTGTGACAGATTTACCGTATCTGTGGGAACCAGCCGGCCCGTCGGGCACTTAATAGTCCCAAGGAGGCTGCCATGTAAGAACTCGGGAATCCATTCTCTCCATGCCATCGTTATTTTATTTGACTTAATGGTCTCTACGTTGAGTGAAGTTCCATGCCGTGGATCATGGTCATTCAAATGAGTACTTTCGTACGGGGTACGATATGCACAACTCTACAACGATACCCGTGCGGCTAGGTTATAGGTTTTACATAGCGTGATGCAACAATCAATTTAACCACGGAATAATCATGCCTTGACCATAAAGTACACATGCTGTCTTTGTAAGATAAATAGAAAATTAAATAATAAATAATTACTTTGAAACTTGCATGTGCCTGTATGCCAATATTCGGGATCGGCTAATCGAGTATAATAGTTCATTACATGAACGTGTCTCATTCATTTCATTCAATAAGACGACTAGCCAGTCTCTTAGTTCCAACTAGGAACGCATGATCAATATTTAGTCTATGTCACAATCATTATCAATGGTGACAAGGCATGAAAGTCATTTAGTATTACATGGGGTCGAGCCTATAACTCCTCAGAATTAATTTCTAGTCATACTGGGTATCCATGGATCAATCAAGACATATGACACATTCCACATAACAATCTGTATTAACAATATTAACATATCATAATTTATCAAGTTCATGCAAAAAGGCGTAAGGATATAATAGAAGAATTATCATGCCATCATTAAATGAATAGGTTGAGGAATAAATAAAAACACCCAGGTCAGGAAGTCACGCCAACAAGTCTATGCTAAGGCCAAAAGTCACGCAAGAAGTCTGTGCTTAAGACCAACAAGTCACGCTAAGTCTAGCTGGGGTGAGCGTGGAAAATAGGCGTGAATAGTGAGCGTGAAAAGTGATACACGCTGGCAAGCGTGAGCGTGAAAAGTCACGCAAGCAAGCACAGCGTGAGCATGAAGGAAAATTCACGCAGACTCAAGTGAGCGTGAAAAGGTGGCAAGAAATCTACGCACGCAAGGATGTGCGTGACTAAAATACACGCACGCTCATGAGAACATGAGCGTGACAAAAATACACGCACGCTTATGAGAACGTGAGCGTGACAAAAATATACGCACGCTCATGAGAACGTGAGCATGACAAAAATACACGCACGCTCATGAGAACGTGAGCGTGACTGAAAATACATGCTAACATGTAAGAACATGAGCGTGTCTAAAAATACACGCTAACATGTAAGAACATGAGCGTGTCAAAAATCCACGCAGACACGTAGAGACGTGTGCGTGACTGGACTGATGTTTTATGCGGACACGTAAGAACGTGTGCGTGCAACATCTCCCGAACTCCAAGTACTATGGAGCCTTCGCTCCAGTGCCAGAGAAATACACACAAAGTTGATGGACTAAGAACCCATGAACAGCCGAAATACTACAACTTAGATCTAGAGAAAACCAGCCGTAGAAATCAAAAATGCTAAGAACTAATCTCTCTCAGAATCATGAGAGGAAGCCAAATGAACCATAAAAATGGGTGAAGGAGAAGCAAGTTTGCACTTGCCTCCTGCTGCTGCTGCTGGTAGGTGGAGAGTAATGAGAGGAAGAAGAAGAAGTAATGGTGAGGATGAGTAATGAGGAGAGAGAATGGAGATGGAAGCTTTAAATAGGAAGATAGTGGTACGTGGGAGCTAATGGGCCGGGTTGCACAGATCCACCCAAGCCGAAACCCATTAAGACTAAAGCAAGAAATAAAATGCAAGAAATAAAATGCAGAAATAAAATTGCAGGAAATAGATTAACATGGAATTTAAAGAGCAGATAATTAATTAACATGGAATTTAAAGGAATTTAAATACAGAATAATACATGATAAATACTAAATAAATACACATGAGCTGTACATGTATAAAAATACGCATTCCAGGAACGGGGAGTGACATCTCTACCCACCTTAGAAAAATTCTGTCCTCGGAATTTCAAATCCCAGCAGGTAGAAATATCGGAGCTAAACTAATACAAGCAATTCTAGTGAGCAAGCAATCATTATTACCATATCAAAAGCAAGTACTATATATGTAAATCCACCAATCTACGATATCAGGTAGTTCTATCCATAAGGCGATAAGCATGAGAAATCAAGACAATCAAGGTATACAGAAAGAGATATACCTTGTGAGTCAAACAAGTGTGGATACCGTGATCGAATATCATCCTCACGTTCCCACGTTGACTCTCCCAAGGAGTGATGACCCCAAGCAACACGAACAAGACTAATTGTCCGGTTCTTGAGTGTCTTCTCTCTTCGGTCTAAAATGGACACAGGCTGTTCCTCGTAAGACAGGTTGGTACCAACAACCAGCTCAGAGTGATCGAGGACATGGCTTGGGTCTGATACATACCTACGTAATTGAGATACATGAAACACGTCATGCACCTCTCGTAATGAAGGTGGAAGGGATAAACGATGAGCAACATCGCCTATCCGATCAAGGATAACAAATGGGCCTACGTACCGCGGACTCAATTTCCCGCGAACGCCAAATCTAATGACCCCACGGGTAGGTGAGATCCGCAAGAATACGTGGTCCCCAACAGATAACTCTAACGGCCTACGATGCTAGTCCGCCCAATGACGATGCCTATCCTGCACAACTCGAAGTCGCTCTCTAATTCCCTGAACCACTTCAACCGTCTGAACAATCATTTCTGGGCCTAACATCTTCCTCTCCCCGATATCATCCCATGCTAGTGGTGATCTGCACTTCTTACCATATAGAGCTTCGAATGGCGCCATCTGGATACTGGCTTGATAACTGTTGTTGTATGAAAACTCAACTAAGTGCAGGTGGCTCTCCCAAGATCCTCCAAAATCTAGGGTGCAAGCTCGCAACATATCTTCTAAAGTCTGAATTGTTCTTTCTGATTGCCCGTCCGTCTGTGGATGGTAAGTCGTGCTAAATCTTAACTTGGTACCCAGGCTATGATGTAAGCTCTTCCAGAAATGTGATGTAAAATGGGTATCTCTGTCAGACACAATACTGACAGGGACTCCATGCTGCTTGACTATCTGTTGCATATACAACTCTGCCAACTTTTCTGTAGATTGCCCTACTCTGAAAGGGAGAAAGTGTGCTACCTTTGTAAGCCGATCTACTATTACCCAAATAGCATCTTTACCACTTGGTGATCTCGATAAAACGGTCACAAAGTCCATTGTGATGTGCTCACACTTCCATTCCGGAATAGGAAGTGGTTGCAATAACCCAGCTGGCCTCTGCTGTTCTGCCTTTACTTGCTGACATACCAAGCAACGGAAAACGAATCTAGCTATCTTCCTCTTCATCCCGTTCCACCAGAAATGCTGCTTGATATCTTGGTACATCTTGGTCCCTCCAGGGTGAATAAAATACTGAGAACTGTGAGCTTCTGCCATAACCTCCTGTCTGATATCTCCACTAGGCACACATAGACGCGATCCAAACCTAAGTGTACCATCTTCATGAATTCTCATCTCCTTCCTGAGTCCTGACTCACATTCTGCCCTAAGCTTCTGAATCCTTGGGTCTTGTGCCTGAGCCGCCTTGATCCTGTCTACCAAGTCGGATTAAATTTACAGATTTGTTAGAACTCCTACATCACTAGGAAGTATAACTTCGATGCCCATCTCCTGAAGGTCTTCTAAGATATGCCTCTGTGTTGTCAACATAAATGCACCGCCTCTCCTGCTAAAAGCGTCTGCTACTACATTAGCCTTGCCTGGATGATACTGAAGCTCCACGTCATAATCCTTGATCAACTCAAACCATCTTCTCTGCCTCATGTTCAGCTCCTTCTGAGTAAAGATGTACTTCAGACTTTTATGATCTGTGTACATCTCCACTCGGTCACCATATAAGTAATGCCTCCATAACTTCAGAGCAAACACTACTGCTGCTAACTCCAAATCATGAGTTGGGTAATTCTTCTCGTGGTCCTGAAGCTGCCTAGATGCGTACGCTATCACCTTCCCATGTTGCATAAGGACACATCCAAGTCCCTTACCTGACGCATCACAATATACTGTAAAACCTCCGGGTCCAACCGGCAATGTAAGAATAGGCGCTGATATCAACTTCTGCTTCAGATTCTCGAATGATGCCTGACATTCTGCCGACCAAACGAATGGTACATCCTTCCGGGTCAAGCGGGTCATGGGTGCTGAAAGCCTTGCAAAGTCTGACACAAACCTTCTGTAATATCCTGCTAATCCCAAGAAACTCCGTACATCTGCTACGGTCTTGGGTACTGGCCAACTTTCTACTGCTTCTATCTTCCTGGAATCTTCTGCTACTCCAGCTCCTGATATGATATGACCCAAAAATGAAATGTGATCCATCCAGAACTCACACTTACTGAGCTTGGCATACAACTGGTTCTCTCTCAGAACCTGCAACACTTTCCTGAGGAGGTCTTCATGCTCCTCTTCACTAGCTGAGTATATGAGAATGTCGTCAAGGAACACAACGACAAACTGGTCTAAGTATGGCATAAAGATGCGGTTCATCAAATCTATGAATATTGCTGGAGCATTGGTCAAACCAAACGGCATTACTAAAAATTCATAATGCCCATACTTTGACCTGAATGCTGTCTTGGGAATATCCTCCTTCCGAACCCTCACCTGATGGTACCCTGAACGAAGATCTATCTTGGAAAAAACTCTAGCCTGGCTCAACTGATCAAATAAGTCGTCGATCCTGGGTAATGGGTACTTGTTCTTCTCTGTTGTCGCGTTAAGCTTCCTGTAGTCAATGCATAATCTGGATGACCCATCCTTCTTCTCCACAAGTACCACTGGTGCTGCCCATGGTGACACGCTAGCTTGGATAAACTTCTTCTCCTTCAGTTCCTCAATATGTTGATATACCTTGGCCTGCTCTGAATCCGCCATTCTGTAAACTCGATCTGATATCGGTTTAGTTCCTGGTGCCAATTCTATGCTGAACTCAATATCTCTAACTGGTGGTAGACCTGGAAGTTCTTCAGGAAATACGTCTAGAAATTCTTCAACTACCTTCGGGATCTGAACTTCTTCCATTGCCACTACTATTCCCTGCTCTGGTTGAGTTGCCTCTGATCTGACTAAGGTGAACCGCTCCATGCCTGGAATATCAAAAGATACACTCCTTCGACGACAATCTATTGTCGCATGACTGTCTTTCAGCCAGTCCATGCCTAAGATAACATCGAAATTTCTAACAGAAAATTCTATCAACCGGGCGGGTAAGGAATGCCCGCAAACTATAACGCTACACGCTAGAATAACTCTACTAACTCCTACGAGCCCATTGCCAGTGAGTATATTCAACCTCCCTGGCAATGCCTCGAACTCCATTCCTAGTCGTGTCGTAAATTATGCAGATATAAATAAATGGGATGCTCCCGAATCAAACAATGCTACTGCGGGATATGAGGCGACGAGAATGTTACCTGCCACAACATCTCCCGATGCCAATGCCTACTCCAAGGACAGAGTGAATGCCTGCCCTCGACCTCCTTGCTGATTTCTATGCTGCGGCCTAGCCTGATGCTGCTGCTGGCCCCTTCCTTGATGATGCTGGGGTGGTCTATGCTGGTGTTGCTGTATCGGCGGTCCCTGCTGCCGAAATATCTGAGCCTGCGGACGCTGTGCCAAAGGCCTTACTGCCACTGCTGGTCCTCGATACTGGCCTGCCCCTGGGGCTGGCAGAGCAGGAAACTGCTGCCCTGGTCCTCCTGCCCTCGAAATCATGGGACATGTGGTAACCCGATGATCTGGATTTCCACATATCAGACACAGTCCATTCAATGTCCGACACACATCTCTAGTGTGTCCTATCTTCCCACAATAAGTGCAGCCCACCGGGGGTTGCTGGTTCTTCCTCTGTTGCTGTTGCTGTTGTTGCCTGGGTGGTGCTGGTCCTCGTATCGCCACATCGTGGATACGAATGCCAGTAGATGGTGCTGTTGTTCGGGGCGCTGCTCCCCCTCCTCCTTCTATCTGACTGTGGGATCTCTTCTGACCCCCAGTCCTTACTGCAAGCCTCTGAATGGTGATCTCATGCCTTCGAGTCGCTGTCAATATCTTATCAAAAGTTTGGTAATTGTGCCCCTCGATCAATTGCAAGAGTTCAAGATGAAACCCTTGCTGAAACCTCATGGCCCTCTGGCTCTCTGTTGCTACCATCTCTGGGGCGAATCTACTCAATCTGCAGAACTCCGCTGCATAAGCATCTACAGTCTTGCCAGCCTCCCTGAGGCTGATAAACTTCTGCTGTAGCTCAAACCGGGCCACAACTCCATAGTACTTGGTCTTGAATCTTGCTGTGAAATCGTCCCAAGCCACAGGACGTCTAATGCCCACTTCCTCTGATTCCCACCAATCACGTGCGAGATCCTGAAGTAACAACTTCACTAGATCCACACGTCCTTCTGCCGGTACCTTAGCTGCTATCAGAATAGCCTCCATATCCTTAAGCCATGCATCTGATGAGATGGTATCTTCCGTGCCCTCGAAACGGCGAGGGTTGTACTTGCAAAACCTGGCTGATGCTCCTGAATCTGGCCTTGCCCCTCTTTTTAAAGCCGTCTGCAATCTTTGGTTGAGTAGCACATTCTGCTCTTGTAGCTGAGTGTGCATGCGCTGCTGGGCCAACATCTGATGTTGCTGAGTAGCCATCATTCCTCTCATGATCTCCAGAAGGGCTGGTGTGTCCACTTGGGTAGGTGGAACTGTCGGTGGTGGTGGAACATCCGGATACTGCGATCCAGCTGCTGGTTCCACTATCACTTCTTCCTGGGTAGCCTCTTGAGTTAGTACTGGCCCTTGTTGCTGACCAACAGGGTCAGGTGGTCTATGTTGCTCCTGCGGTTGTCCAGCTCTGACAGGTGCGGACGAGGTGCCCCTAAGAAAAGGGACAAGAGAACAATCAAACAACCGGACATGAAGGATCAATGAAGTCAAAGGATACCGGAATGTCAAGCAAGGGTTGAGAATAACGAATCATGAGATCAAGGGAGAACACGTGTGATTGAGACATCGTATAAATCAAAATACCCCACAAGTCTGAAATCAGACCTGCATGGGCCACCACTAAAACCTTGTCATGCCCCAGAACCAGAATACTGGAGAGCGGGGGAATGACTCAGCCAGCTACGTATTACGGGTAGATGAATACCGTATAATACGATCAAAGCAGTCTAACCAGACGAGGGGGTGCATACTACATAAAAGTCTCACTATGGTCATTTCGCATCTATTGTCTCAATCATTCAAATAAGAAACAGTAATACAGAACATGTAAGATAAAGCAGTAAGGCATCCCAAACGCTCAGTCAGAATGTTCTGGAGATCTGGCTTTACAAAACATAGCCAGATGGTATAGTAAGGTATACATAATTGTTATCAGCTGCAGTCTGACTTAATTACAATCATGCAAAAGTAAGTACAAGATGATCCGACCAACATGTCGGTGCCAAACGGCTAAGTATAAAGTAGATGACAAAACGAGCGGTGAAGTAAGGAAACCCACTCGAGTCCTCCTGCAATCATGCCCCTAGTATTGACCATCTTGGAGGTAGAAGTAAGCTGGATCCTCGGGGGCCGGCTCTAAATCTGGCCATGCAAAACCAGAGAGGTTAGACCTCTAATAACAAGTACCACAAGGGAGCACGATATGAAGGACTAAACCAGTAAGTAAGAGAATATAATAATAAATCTCTACCTCCCACTAGGATTTACATAATGTCACGACACTTCGAACCAACCTCCCAACCAAACAAGGACAGAAGTTGGCCCGTCATGTCCTGACATTCTGATCATCCCAGTTAGGTAACAGAGTAGTACAGTACACAAACAAATCATCTTGAACGGCCAATCAAATCCTACGGCTTGCTATTGTGAGTCCCAAGTTATCCTGGAATTATGCAATATAGGGATTCCTCAGTTCTTACTATGTGCAAGCAAGGCTAGTCTATCCAATCAATCAATTGTGCCAATCATGTAGTTAGACGAGTCCCAGCGGGACGCCCGCCGTTATAGTACGTACAATAATATAAGCAGATACCGTTCCCTGCCCGTGTGACAGATTTACCGTATCTGTGGGAACCAGCCGGCCCGTCGGGCACTTAATAGTCCCAAGGGGGCTGCCATGTAAGAACTCGGGAATCCATTCTCTCCATGCCATTGTTATTTTATTTGACTTAATGGTCTGTACGTTGAGTGAAGTTCCATGCTGTGGATCATGGTCATTCGAATGCGTACTTTCGTACGGGGTACGATATGCGCAACTCTACAACGATACCCCTGCGGCTAGGTTGTAGGTTTTACATAGCGTGATGCAACAATCAATTTAACCACGGAATAATCATGCCTTGACCATAAAGTACACATGCTGTCTTTGTAAGATAAATAGAAAATTAAATAATAAATAATTACTTTGAAGCCTGCATGTGCCTGTATGCCAATATTCGGGATCGGCTAATCCAGTATAATAGTTCACTACATGAACGTGTCTCATTCATTTCATTCAATAAGACGACTAGCCAGTCCCTTAGTTCCAACTAGGAATGCATGATCAATATTTAGTCTATGTCACATTCATTTTCAATGGTGACAAGGCATGAAAGTCAATTAGTATTACATGGGGTCGAGCCTATAACTCCTCAGAATTAAGTTCTAGTCATACTGGGTATCCATGGATCAATCAAGACATATGACACATTCCACATAACAATCTGTATTAACAATATTAACATATCATAATTTATCAAGTTCATGCAAAAAGGCGTAAGGATATAATAGAAGAATTATCATGCCATCATTAAATGAATAGGTTGAGGAATAAATAAAAACACCCAGGTCAGGAAGTCACGCCAACAAGTCTATGCTAAGGCCAAAAGTCACGCAAGAAGTCTGTGCTTAAGACCAACAAGTCACGCTAAGTCTAGCTGGGGTGAGCGTAGAAAATCGGCGTGAATAGTAAGCGTGAAAAGTGATACACGCTGGCAAGCGTGAGCGTGAAAAGTCACGCAAGTAAGCACAGCGTGAGCGTGAAGGAAAATTTACGCAGACTCAAGTGAGCGTGAAAAGGTGACAAGAAATCTACGCACGCAAAGATGTGCGTGACTAAAATATACGCACGCTCATGGATGTGTGCGTGACAAAAATACATGCACGCTCATGAGAACATGAGCGTAGCAAAAATACACGCACGCTTATGAGAACGTGAGCGTGACAAAAATATACGCACGCTCATGAGAACGTGAGCGTGACAAAAATACACGCACGCTCATGAGAACGTGAGCGTGACTGAAAATACACGCTAACATGTAAGAACATGAGCGTGTCTGAAAATACATGCTAACATGTAAGAACATGAGCGTGCCAAAAATCCACGCAGACACGTAGAGACGTGTGCGTGACTGGGCTGATATTTTACGCGGACACGTAAGAACGTGTGCGTGCAACATCTCCCGAACTCCAAGTACTATGGAGCCTTCGCTCCAGTGCCAGAGAAATACACACAAAGTTGATGGACTAAGAACCCATGAACAGCCGAAATACTACAACTTAGATCTAGAGAAAACCAGCCGTAGAAATCAAAAATGCTAAGAACTAATCTCTCTCAGAATCATGAGAGGAAGCCAAATGAACTATAAAAATGGGTAAAGGAGAAGCAAGTTTGCACTTGCCTCCTGCTGCTGCTGCTGGTAGGTGGAGAGTAATGAGAGGAAGAAGAAGAAGTAATGGTGAGGATGAGTAATGAGGAGAGAGAATGGAGATGGAAGCTTTAAATAGGAAGATGGTGGTAGGTGGGAGCTAATGGGCCGGGTTGCACAGATCCATCCGGGCCGAAACCCATTAAGACTAAAGCAGGAAATAAAATGCAGGAAATAAAATGCAGAAATAAAATTACAGGAAATAGATTAACATAGAATTTAAAGAGCAGATAATTAATTAACATAGAATTTAAAGGAATTTAAATACAGAATAATACATGATAAATACTAAATAAATACACATGAGCTGTACATGTATAAAAATATGCATTCCGGGAACGGGGAGTGACAGGATCCATATAGTACCAATCTGTGTGACCAACGTGACAGTACAAGTAAAGTAATTTAATGCAGCAAATAATTCTAAGCAGGATATTAAATGATCAGAGAATGTACTCGCCTGATAACCTGCACAGCTGATAAGTATAGGGGGGTCCAACTGAAGCCACAGAGTCCTATTTAAAGCAATACAGGTTACAAGGTGTTCAAGTTGTAGTAATGAATCTCTACAAGCAATCTATATTATCCTAGGTTCTTTTAAGTCAAAATAACTCTAGGTCGACTCCGGTCAATAATCTAGTCAAACTAGGTCAAGTGTTGACTTACAGTTGACTTTGGATCAACTGGACAACTCTGGTCAAACAGGGTCAATTATAGTCTAATATAAAGTGTACTTCGTTATTTGTACGTCGAAACTTACGTCACGCAAATCGAGATAAGAAGATTATCGGTAAAGTTGATAATCTTATTATAGTGATCCACGTGTGCATCTTGTCAATTTCAGTGATGTGAGATCACTGGAATTGACTGAGCTCAGTTTCATTGTACTAATCCCGAAATACGAACATTATAAGAATTAATTATTAATTAATTATAAAAAGGTTAAACTCAGAGAAATTATCAACAAACATTGTCGGACGATAAAATAAACATCGCCAACGTGTCCAGAATGGTCAAATTAGCTAGGATAGCATACCCATCGGTCCAATTTGGACACAAGGGCAAAAAGGTAATTTTGGGTCAAAACGGTGTCCGTGTCGGAGCCGTTTTGCACCAAAAAATGTGCAAGAAAACAAGTCTACAAAATATAACAAATTATATGTCCACGAAACTAGAATGACGATACGAACCCAACGGTATCTCCAGAATTGGATTCCGTTGACCCGATCTCAACTTGGTCCGTTGACCAGAACTTAGAATTTTGGTTTGCACGAAAATACGTGCCGGAGCCAATGTTCTCAAAACTCAGCAAACTACCTATCAACGAGTCCAAAATGATGATACGAACTCAACAGTATCTCCGGAATTGGATTCCGATGAGCCGATCTCAAAATGACCCGTTGACCCGGATATTGGTATCCGACTTGCACCAAAATGCGTGACGGATCCAATGTCCACCAAAACCTAGCAAATTATATGTCAACGAGTCCAGAATGACGATATGAACTCAATGGTATATCCGGAATTGGATTCCGATGAGCCGGCGTCAAAAAGTCCCGTTGACCCAGAATGTGGGGCCCGCTTTGCACCGAAAAATGTGTCGGGGCCCACGTTCTCCAAATCTAACAAATTTTATATGAAAACATGCCAGAACGACGCCACGAGCCTAATGATGGTGTCAGAAATGAAATCCGGAGTCCCGTGTTCAAAAATAGAATTTTACAAGTTGGAAATTATGAATTCGGACGGCCAACTTTGGCGTCGAATTCAACCAGTCAAACAAGCTCACAATGAAACGAAACTGGAGGGGTAGCAAGAGGGTTATACCAGCTTCGCATAGGAACTGGTAGCATGCCAAACGGAGCTACGATGGAGGAGGTACAAGCTGACGAAGTTGACCCCGCAAAACTGTCCAAAATTAATACAATTTAAACGGTCAACTTGGTGGCCGGTTTTGATGTATCAAACGATAAAATCAACGGAAGAAAATTGACAGGAGTGAAGATGGATATACCGAGATTGTGACGGAGTGAAGAAATTGCCGATCCAATGGTCGGATTCCTGGGAAAATGTGCGCGAAGTCGCTGCGGCGGAGCGCCCAAATGAACTTGATTCCGCACGCGTCACGACGGGACTTCGTGCAAAACGCACGAATCGCCTCGACGGCGCGTCCCGGAGGACGGTGGTGTAAGCCCCCTGAATTTCCAGGATTTATTTTCGAATTTTCTAAATAATTTATTCTCGATAATTAATTTCGATTTAATTAAATTTGATCATTAAATGCTCTTTACCGTGACTTGGAATTCTAGAGCATCAGGGATGCCAGTCTCTGGAAACTTCCTTCTTGGAGTTTATAGTAGACAAGATTATCTTCATTTTGATATATCCTGTCCCACTTGAACTCGTTCCCTTATGCTCTTTTTGCTTCGCACAAGTTCAGGTCAATATTAGACCATTTAATTATTAATTGAATTCCCACTCTTTTCCTTGATCATCATATGCGCGTTATTATGACTTTTAATTTAGGAGCACCGGACTAGATATTTTCTCGAAACCAACTTGTCATGTTTGATCTACTCGAGACGCTCTTCACCCATGACCTTCGTGCCCCACTCAGATACACCATTTTGTGCTTCATTTCCTTCGCACAACTTTCGGTTCAATTTTGGTCAATTTATTATCTACCGTGAAACCTGATTTAATTTTTCATTTAAATTCGGGGCCCGACATCGGTCCAATCCAGTCGACCCAATATATCGCCCTGGCCTGTTTTGAGCCTACTGTGCACGTGCCACTTGCGTGCCACGAAATCGATCTCCCTTGTGCTTCCATTTCATCCATGATTGAAATGGTTTAAAATTTGTTATTTAATTAAATCTTGGTCCCGAACCTGTCCGATCTTAGCCCAGTACCAGACCCAATTGGGTGTAGGCCCTACCACGGCTACCCATACCCCCACTACTATATTTGCACTCTTCCTACACAAAAATACCCCTCTCTTTATATGTATAAATATATATTTCTCTCCTCATATATATATATATATATATATATATATATATATATATATAGTTAATCACTTTCTCTCTCATCACAAATACCCCCTCACCCCATCACCATGCTAGCACACCCCTCTCCCATGCTAGCCGACCACCACCTCCTCTCTCTACTCTCTCTCTAAATATCTTTCTCTCTCTCTCTCTATTCTCACAATCTCTCTCTTTATATATGTATATGTTATATATATACCCACACACATAACTCTCTTACTCTCACCCCCCCTACATCATCCCTCTCTCTCCCGTAATGGTACAGCCCCCCCCCCTTTTCCTCTACATCATCATCATCTCTCTCTCCTTCTTACTTCTCCTCCTTCTTCCTCAACTCCTTCTTCTTAGTCTTCTTCTTCTTCTTCTTCATCACTATTTCACCATCACCACCATTCCATCTCCACCACCCAAACGACCGTCGCCGTGTGCCACCACGTGGCCGGCTAGCCTCCCCGACGCCCCGCCGCGTGCCGCCACGGCCACGACCGTCGGGCAGCAGCCGTCGCAGCGTTGCAGCGCGCGCTCGCGCGCAGCAGCTTGCTGCACAGCAGCAGCAGCTGCAGTAGCAGCCGCAGTGGCTGCCGCACCACCGCGCACGACCACCCCGGTCGGCCCGCCGTCGGTGAGCCCCTCCAGGTCGAGCGCACACCCCTGCACCCTCCCGTGGCAGCCACCGTGCTCCGGGACGCGCCGTCGAGGCGATTCGCGCATTTTTCTCGGGATTCCGTCGACGCGCGCGGTGCATTTTGGGCAGCAACTTCGTACCGATTTTTTGGAAGATCCGACCGTTGGATCGGCGATTTCTTCGTTCCATCTCAATCTCGGTATATCCCTCCTCACCTCTGTCAATTGAACCGTTAATTTCGTTGTTTGCTACATCAAAACTGGCCACCAAGTTGACGTTTTAATTTGTACTATTTTGGGACAGTTTTGTGATGCCAACTTCGTGGGTTCGTATCTTCGCCGTATCAGCTCCGTTTTGCGCACTACTAGTTCCGGTGCACAGCTGGTATAACCCTCTTCCTGCTCCCTTTAGATTTATTTCAGTTTGAGCTTGTTAGGTCGGTCGAATTCGACGCCAAAGTTGGCCGTTCGAATTCTTAGTGTTGCACTTGTAAAATTCCATTTTTGAACCCGGGACTCCGGATTCAATTTCTGACACCACCAGTAGACTCGTGGCGTCGTTCAGGCATGTTTTCATATATAGTTTGCTTGATTTGGAGAACGTGGGCCCTGGCACGCATTTCGGTGCAAAGCGGGTCCCACTTTCTGAGTCAACGGGTCACTTTGAGATTGGCTCATCGGAATCCAATTCTGGATATACTGTTGAGTTCGTATCGTCATTCTGGACTCGTTGACTTATAATTTGCTGAGTTTTGAGGACATTGGCTCCGACACGCTTTTCCGTGCAAATCAGATTTCAATGTCCTGGTCAACGGACCAATTTGAGATCGGGTCATCGGAATCCAATTCTGAATATACCGTTGGGTTCGTATCGTCATTCTGGATTCGTGGACATATAATTTGTTAGGTTTTGTGCACTTTTATTTTGGCACATTTTTCGGTACAAAGTGGGTCCGACACGGACACCATTTTGGCCCAAAATTACCTTTTTGCCCCTGTGTCCAAATTGGACTTATGGATAGGCTATCCTAGCTGATTTGACCATTCTGGACACATTGGTGATGTTTGTTTCACCATCCGACAATATCTGTAGATTTTCATCCTATTATTATAATCTTTCTCTTTTTGTGGTATTTTGAGATCTATCGATTCCAGTGATTTCAAAACCACTGAAATTGAATATGTTGACATAGTAGATGTTTATGAAGACTAGCCTTGACCCTGTTTGACCATGGTTGACTGCTTTGACTGAACGTCGAAGTAGAGTCAACATTTGACCTAGGTTAGACTAGTTTGACCTTGGTTGACCAGAGTTGACTAGTTGACCAAAAGTCAAATGTTAGTCAAACATTGACCTAGTTTAACCTAGAGTTGACCAGTTGACCAAAAGTCAACTGTAAGTCAACCATTGACCCAGTTTAACCTAGTTTGACTTGGTTTGACTTCTTGTGACCTAGTTTGACCTAGTGTGACTCAGTGTGACCTAGTTTGACTTCGTTGACTGAGTCTGACCTAGATTGCGTAGCTTATAATATAGAATCAAGCCTAACACTGTTGAACCCTAATTAGTTTATATATATATCTTATCTTTAGGTCTGTGGCATCACTCTGAGCATCGACCCCATTTGACAGCCCAGGACCGCAGGCGAGTACATTCTCTGATAGTTTTCATTGTCTTGATATCTGCTATATCCGATTCAGTCGTAGTGTCTTACTTGATTCTCAGTCACGATAGTTCACGGACTAGTATATGTTGGATCATGACATGAGATGTTGTTCCTGGATTTTCTTGGTATATATGTACATTTCTTGTCTTGTTCCATGTACTTGTATAGACACCGATTTTTGAGAGGAAGTAGCTATCCTCTTAGGGAATCCCGTGTCATGACGTGTCATGTCCAGGTCCATTATACTATTCGGGGATGGGGAATTATTAGGGGTTATGTGATCAGAGCCACCCTGTCACTATTCTTGTGCTCGTGCCACTCTTCCCTCACGTAGGGTGTAGCGAGATCCCATTTACCTTGTGCTCGTTATCCAGGTTGGCCGGTATGACTTTCCGTTGAGGTCACCGCGGATTGTCGGGCCAAGTGGATAGCCTGTCTTGTCACTTATCCCAAGCCGATCACATATCGCTCTAATAGTTCAAGGCACATTTTATATTTACTTATATTATCATATATCCTGCTCTGTTCTACATACAGTACTTTTCACCATGCTATGATATACAGTTACTCACATGTTCTACATGCCTCCATGATTTACCTTGATTGGAGACTAAGTTCTGCTCGGGAGAAGGGTTACAACCCCGGTCCTTGTTTGGTTCAAGGGTTGTAGCTCAGCTTCCGAACGGTTCCCAAGTCTTCATATATCTTTTTCTTGTATTTCATTATACTGTCTCTTATAGAATTTGTCAATTCACATGGAACTGCTGTTAGTGTTTGTACTTGCTCATTTTCCTGACAGGATACCGTTGATAATATTTTAGGAGTTGTTATACCATTAGTGGACTTCATGATGTTGCTAGCTGAGGTGGATCTCACTATTCTTCTATGTGAGTTGCCTGGTAGTTATCCTTAGTTGTCTTGTTTTCCTTCTTTATTTCATGTCTTATGATTCCTTCTAGTAGTTTCTAGTTGTTCTTGTGCTTTAGTTATCTTCTTGTCTTATCATCCCTAGTTGTTGTGATGTGACTAGAGTATATTTGTAGTTATACGCCTTATAGACGTAGTGTACATTTTTGGGACTAGACAGCGTTCTAACGCCGATACTGCGGCGTAGGCTGGGCGTCGTCTACGTATTCGTACCCGTATATCCGGGTGCAGGTCGTGACAGGTGGCCATCAGGGGGCTGCTCGCCGGAGTAGGGCGCACGTCCAGGGTGGCCACGGCGGCCGTGCGGCGGCGCGGCGGCGCACGACAACGGCCCGCGCGCGCAGGCACGTGCGCGCCTGCATGTGTGCGGCTGCTGCTGCCGTGTGCTGGTGGCGCGCTGGCCGGGCACGACAGCAGCGGCGGTGGCCGACGAATGCGACGTTGGCCAGCGGAGCAGCGGCGGGGTGGTCGATTGCGCGGTAGAGGTGGTGGTGATGGCTTGGTGGTGATGGTGGTGGTTTGATTGGTGGAGAGGAGGAAGGAGGAGGAGTTGGAGGCTGCTGTGGGTGGTGCGGCGTGCTCGACCAGGGGTGGCCGGAGCCACAGCCATGTGTGGCTGAGCTCAGATAAGGAGGAGGAGATGGTCGAGTGTAGTGGTGGTGGAAATGTAGTAGTTGCTGTTGGTATTTGTTTGTGTGTGGAGAGAAAATACAAGTGAGAGAGAGAAAGAGATGTAACTCAATCTGTGGGAGTGAGTACAAGAGGGAAAGAGAAAGAAAGTTATTCTCTCAAAATTAGGGCCGGCCACATGTGGCTGTGAGTGTAAAAGTGAGGGAAATAGGTGGTGAGGATTTAATTAGATAATCCAATGGCTAGGATTAAATTAGAGGGAAATGGCCATTCCTATGGGGATTTAAATAAATGGAAATTCCAATAAATAGTGAAATAGGATTCAATATTATTTTTGGACGTGGAAAGTGAGGGTGTCATGATGGAGGGTAACACGAAGCTGGGCTGGACTCGGTGGAGCCGGATTGGGTCAAAATCAGACATTATGCAATAATCGAATTAAAATTAGGCATTGATGATCATGAGTAAATAAGTAGCACATGGAGATTCTAATAAATGGGACACAAGTGTCGGACGGGTAGTAGGCTCAATGTGGGCCATGTCCATAATTGGGGCTGACAGGTTTTGGTCGACAGGGTACCCACAAATCAAGTTGGAAGATAAATATGACACCATGGGATAAAATAAAATCGGGTCACGTGTCAGAAAAGTTGTGTGAAGCAAATGGAGCACAAAATGGCGTGTCTGGGTGGGACACGAAGGTTATGGGTGACGAGCGTCTCGAGTAGATCAAGCATGAGAAGTTGGTTTCAAGAAAATAACTGGTCTTGTGCTCCCAATTCAAAAGTCACGGTAACGTGCTAATAATGATCAAGGAAAAGAGTGGAAAACATAATTAATGATCAAATGGTCTAATTCGACCCGAAGTTCTGCAAAGCAAAAAGAGTACAAGGGGACCAGTTTGAGTGGGACACTATATACCATTATGAAGGTAATCATGTCCACTACAAAACTCGTGTAGAAGATTTCCAGAGTTGAACATCCCTGACACTCCAAATATCTAAGGCACAGAAAAGCACACTTAAATAATAAATATAATAATTTATTTATTGAAATTAAAATCAATCAGAAAATAAATCAAAATAAAAAAAATCAACCCGAAATTCAGGGTGCTCACATCCTACCCACCTTATAAAAATTTCGTCCTCAAAATTAAAATTGTTCATACTCCTTCTAGGTCAAACCCCCACAATCAAGTCCCAGAACTAAAACAAATCATACCATCAAAAAAAGAACGGCATACAGGGTCATGGCATACGGTGGTAGTTAAGTCTCATCTAGGTATACTAGTCATGCTAAACCAAAACGGTCATAGGGTATCAAAACACACAAGCAATCCAAGGTGCTAAACTAGAAAAGATACAGAAATAACAACCATCAAAACTGTAAGGCAATCTACTATCTTATATGAAACTGGTACTTATCAAAAAATAAAGAAAGGTAACTACCAATTATCTATAAAGGGTACAGAAAAATCAAATTCAAAAATTAAGGAATTGAAAATCACTTGCATTGAAATCCAATCACAATATATATAGAGAGCGTTAGAGGGGAAAAACTAGCATTATGTGTATGGGGACATGTTCATATGGTTAGATAGTAGGCGTGTGTGTACGTGAATATACATGAAAGTGTATATGAGTATTTGGGTTTCAAAACAATAGCTATCCTGTTACAATACTCATGGCATATTGGTTAACAATCTACAATACACAACCTATTTACTCATAACATGCATGGCTAACCATATACATCTATAAAGAGGTAGAGATTTAGTTATGTATCTATATACATTATAACATGTATGCATAAACTCTCTATATATATCTATACAGGTATATGAACATAACATAGAGAGGAAATGTTAGGCTACATGACAGTGTATACTAAGTTAGGGTGTGTATGTGTCCTCGTACAGGGTATAGCTTAGTATTGAAAGGTTAAATCCAGTTTTAGTTCAGCATTTACATACAAAATCTGAAAATGAGCCAACATTTAAACCAGTGCAATATTAACATAATGTAATTTTAGAATCTAGGGGCTTGAACATCACCACCAACTTAATGTTCCTAACACAACCTAACATGATGGAAATAAAACCCTAACATACTATCCATACATTTATCTATGCATACAGTTCAATATTACATATTAAATCTGAAATTGAGCTAAGCATTGGAAATCAATGTGAAAATGTTAACGTGTATTCAGTTTTAGAATTTGGAGAAATTGCACATCAAAACCAACTCAATGTTTATCACAACCTAACATGTAAGAATATAAAACCTAACATTATATCCCTACGTACAACAATGTACAAAGCTCTAAATATTACATTCAAAACAACAATTTAATCTAACATTTAAAATCCCGTATTAAGGGTTAATATGCATACAGTCTTAGATTGGACAAAATCAAACACAAAACTCAACCAAATTTTTTTTTTTGAATTGAAACCCTATGTATAACATACATGTGCAGTGATATAAATAAAACTATTATCATGAAATTTTATATTTAAATTACGAGTTAAGCTAGGAAAAACAGAGAATCGAAAATATTGGGGTTTTAAAAATTTAAACATTAACGACATATTAATATGTATTCAGATAGGTGAAAATCAAGTGTAGCATGCATATGTATCAGGCAAAATGTCTGTGTCCACTATATCTATATTCTCATGTCCCAATAAAATCAAATTCTATATCAAGACCAACATTAGATTCCTACCAATATTGCAAAGCAGGTGATTGACGAAATCAAGACAGTTTTATAAGACAAGAATGATGGAAATAAAAAATATTGGCAGGGAAAAAATGGTATTAGAATCTGTCCTGCTTATCTGTTTAAAAGAAGGAACCATTTTGAAACCCAGAGCTAAAATATCAATCCAACATGAGGCCTTTAGCAAAATCATCGATTCATTGTATTATGAAAAACTCATAGCAAGAAGTTACACAAGGTTTATAAAAATAGCTAAAGCCACATCCTAAGTAAAAATGAGAAGCAAAACAAGACAAATCAAAAATAATTTTTTTTTCTTTTTGAAGGACTGCAACAAAAGTAGAGAAAACATGTTCGAAAACATTTAATGTACAATCTGATAATCATATGCGTCTATCCAAAATTATGGTACTCTAAATCCCCGTCATACTAGTAAGCAAGGCTACGATAATCACAGAGTCCTTGACTTATGCACATACCCCTAGAATCATGGTATTTAACATTTTCGCGATGCCGCTAGCATGGCTGCGAAAACCTTAAATTCTCACACCCGAGAAATATATCCAAAGCCAGACTATATGTCATCACCATGCTGGCTAATGTGACTGTAGAAGACTAGATTACATAACTTAGATGACCTAGCCCATATAATTTTATCTTGCCAAAAATTAAATTAAATCAACAATGAATACAAAAAAAATCAAATTTATCAACGAACATCAAAATTCAAAAATGAACAAAAATCCATCAAAATACAAACTCGGATGCAACAACTATCATCAAGATTCAAAATTCGACAATCATCCATCAAAATCAATAAATAAAAACTCAAATTCAACCATAATCCATCAAAATCAAATTCAACAACAGAAAGTAAAGATAAATCAAATCAAAGGAAAAAGAATTTTCAAATCGAAGTTAAAATAAGATTCTCAAGGGTCGTCACAGGAATCTCTCAAGGGATCCTAACTGTGATTGAGTACCTTCAAAAATATATTCTATTCCTACTGCAGGCTGCAATGGTACTCTAGTTCGAATACCACTATACAAACTCGACCTGCATGGGCCACCACTAAAAACGTGTCACGACCCGCACCCTAGAGTAAGGGCACGAGAACGTAACAACGCCCATCCTACGCCGCAGTATCGGTGGTAGAACGCTGTCCTAAGTCTCATACATCTAGCAGTATAAGGATAAACAGTTTATACTCCCCGAATGGGGGTGACATAGCAGATACAGTCTCAATCACATCTAAGGTAGAGCATGATAAGGATAGATAAAACATAAAATCCAAAAGAGATACAGCAGAGAAAAATCTAAGTGTCTAAGATACACAAACCCAGAAATACATCTCAAATCTCAAAATACAGTAATCCACAAAGTAAATACAACTCCAGACAATGGAAATAACTATCTAAACAACCTCTAATATGTCTCCTCTAGGCTAGCAGGCAACCTCCAGGCTATCTGTAAAATTTATCAACAGGTCCAGTCAGGACTGGAGCGAGTACAGTATATCTCAACAGATCATAGCAGGTTAGAAAATATAATCATGCAGTAAAGTAAGATACAGGTACTGAAAGAAATGAAGTATGTAAACAGAGAGAGAACTGTAATAGAAATATCTACTATACATAGAGAACTAACAGTGGCTAGTGAGTCAGAGTATAATATAGACATATAAATGGCATAGGAGATTCTGATGCTACACTATGGAAGAGATTCTGATGCTACACTACTTGGGTAGTATTCACATGTCCATTTTTACTCCCCCGTACCCCCAATCAATACACAAGGATTCAGCCAGGTTATGTTATAATTCCATGTAAAGTCCCCCGAAGGGTGATACATGGATGTCACATAAATAGGGATTCTAGGAGATTCCAGGATACCCAGTAAATGGGATAAGAGATTCTAGAAGACTCTGTGATCATAAGAGTATATGTCACAAGTGATCAAAGAACCAGTGAAGCATAGTGATACGCTATGTAAGTGACACGCACAGAACATGTAGTACTCGATGCTCCCTAAGGATAACATCTCAAGAAGGGATCCATATAGTACCAATCCGTGTGACCAACGTGACAATACAAGTAAAGTAATTTAATGCAAGAAATAATTCTAAGCAGGATATGAAATGATCAGAGAATGTACTCGCCTGATAACCTGAACAGTTGATAAGTATAGGGGGGTCCAACTGAAGCCACAGAGTCCTATTTAAAGCAACACAGGTTACAAGATGTTCAAGTTGTAGTAATGAATCTCTACAAGCAATCTATATTATCCTACGTTCTTTTAAGTCAAAATAACTCTAGGTCGACTCCGGTCAATAATCTAGTGAAACTAGGTCAAGTGTTGACTTACAGTTGACTTTGGGTCAACTGGTCAACTCTGGTCAAACAGGATCAATTCTAGTCTAATATAAAGTGTACTTCGTTATTTGTACGTCGAAACTTACGTCACGCAAATCGAGATAAGAAGATTATCGTAAAGTTGATAATCTTATTATAGTGATCCACGTGTCCATCTTGTCAATTTCAGCGATGTGAGATCACTGGAATTGACTGAGCTCAGTTTCGTTGTACTAATCCCGAAATACGAACATTATAAGAATTAATTATTAATTAATTATAAAAAGGTTAAACTCAGAGAAATTATCAACAAACATTGTCGGACGATGAAATAAACATCGCCAACGTGTCCAGAATGGTCAAATTAGCTAGGATAGCCTACCCATCGGTCCAATTTGGACACAAGGGTAAAAAGGTAATTTCGGGTCAAAACGGTGTCCGTGTCGGAGCCGTTTTGCACCGAAAAACGTGCAAAAAACAAGTCTACAAACTATAACAAATTATATGTTCACAAAACCAGAATGACGATACGAACCCAACGGTATCTCCAGAACTGGATTCCGTTGACCAGATCTCAACTTGGTCCGTTGACCAGAACTTGGAATTCCAGTTTGCACGAAAATATGTGCCAGAGCCAATGTTCTCAAAACTCAGCAAACTAGCTGTCAACGAGTCCAGAATGATGATACGAACTCAACGGTATCTCCGGAATTGGATTCCGATGAGCCGATCTCAAAATGACCCATTGACCCGGATATTGGTATCCGACTTGCACCGAAATGCATGTCGGATCCAATGTCCACCAAAACCTAGCAAATTATATGTCAACGAGTCCAAAATGACGATACGAACTCAACGGTATATCCGAAATTGGATTCCGATGAGCCGGCGTCAAAAAGTTCTGTTGGCCCAGAATGTGGGGCCCGCTTTGCACCGAAAAACGTACCGGAGCCCACGTTCTCCAAATCTAACAAATTTTATATGAAAACATGCCAGAACGATGCCACGAGTCTAATGGTGGTGTCAGAAATGAAATCCGGAGTCCCGTGTTCAAAAATGGAATTTTACAAGTTGAAAATTACGAATTCGGACGGCCAACTTTGGCGTCGAATTCAACCAATCAAACAAGCTCACAATGAAATGAAACTGGAGGGGTAGCAAGAGGGTTATACCAGCTTCGCACAGGAACTGGTAGCACGCCAAACAGAGCTACGGTGGAGGAGGTACAAGATGACGAAGTTGACCCCGCGAAACTGTCCAAAATTAATACAATTTAAACGGTCAACTTGGTGGCTGGTTTTGATGTATCAAACGATAAAATCAACGGATGAAAATTGACAGGAGTGAAGTTGGATATACCGAGATTGTGACGGAGAGAAGAAATCGCCGATCCAACGGTCGGATTCCCAAAAAAATGTGCGCAAAGTCGCTACGACGGAACGCCAAAATGAACTTGATTCCGCGCGTGTCACGACGGGACTTCGTGCAAAACGCACGAATCGCCTCGACGGCGCGTACCGGAGGACAGTGGCCGTCAGGGGGCTGCACGCTGGAGTGGGGCGCACGTCCAGGGTGGCCACGACGGCCGTGCGGCGGCGCGACGGTGCACTATGGCGGCCCGTGCGCGCGCACGTGCGCGCCTGCATGTGTGCGGCTGCTGCTGCCGTGCGCTGGTGGCGCGCTGGCCGGGCGCGGCAGCAGCGGCGGTGGTCGGCGGAGCGGCGGCGGGGTGGTCGACTGGGCGGTGGAGGTGGTGGAGATGGCTTGGTGGTGATGGTGGTGGTTTGATTGGTGGAGAGGAGGAAGGAGGAGGAGTTGGAGGCTGCTGTGGGTGGTGCGGCGTGCTCGGCCAGGGGTGGCCGGAGCCACAGCCATGTGTGGCTGAGCTCAGATGAGGAGGAGGAGATGGTCGAGTGTAGTGGTGGTGGAAATGTAGTAGTTGCTGTTGGTATTTGTTTGTGTGCGGGAAGAAAATAGAAGTGAGAGAGAGAAAGAGATGTAACTTAATGTGTGGGAGTGAGTACAAGAGGGAAAGAGAGAAAAAGTTATTCTCTCAAAATTAGAGCCGGCCACATGTGGCTGAGTGTAAAAGTGAGGAAAATAGGTGGTGAGTATTTAATTAGATAATCCAATGGCTAGGATTAAATTAGAGGGAAATGGCCATTCCTATGGAGATTTAAATAAATAGAAATTCTAATAAATAGTAAAATAGGATTCAATATTATTTTTGGACGTGAAAAGTGAGGGTGTCATGATGGAGGGTAACACGAAGATGGGCTGGACTCGGTGGAGCCGGATTGGGTCAAAATCAGACATTATGCAATAATTGAATTAAAATTAGGCGTTGATGATCATGAGTAAATAAGTAGCACATGGGGATTCCAATAAATGGGACACAAGTATCGGACATGTAGTAGGCTCAATGTGGGCCATGTCCACAATTGGGGCTGACAGGTTTTGGTCGACAGGGTACCCACAAATCAAGTTGGAAGATAAATGTGACACCATGGGGTGAAATAAAATCGGGTCACATGTCAGGAAAGTTGTGTGAAGCAAATAGAGCACAAAATGGCGTGTCCAGTTGGGACACGAAGGTCGTGGGTGACGAGCGTCTCGAGTAGATCAAGCATGAGAAGTTAGTTTCAAGAAAATAACTGGTCTTGTGCTCCCAATTCAAAAGTCACGGTAACATGCTAATAATGATCAAGAAAAAGAGTGGGAAAAATAATTAATGATCAAATGGTCTAATTCGACCCGAAGTTCTGCGAAGCAAAAAGAGTACAAGGGAACAAGTTTGAGTGGGACACTATATACCATCATGAAGGTAATCCTGTCCAATACAAAACTCGTGAAGAAGATTTCCATAGTTGAACATCCCTGACACTCCAAATATCTAAGGCATGGAAAAGCACACTTAAATAATAAATAGAATAATTTATTTATTGAAATTAAAATCAATCAGAAAATAAATAAAAAAAAAAAAATCAACCCAAAATTCAGGGTGCTCACACTTGCCTTGAACTTGTCAACAATTTTATTGAACTTGTCAACAATTTCATCAAACTTTGTCTTCTTCTTGAAGATCCATTTACATCTGATTAGTTTTCCTCCTTCAGGTAGATCAAAAAACACCCACAAGTTGCTAGAGGTTATGGAATCATACTCATCATCAATAGCCTCATTCCAGAAGACAATGTATCTGATCTTCATCACCTCATCATAGGTAAGCAGATCAGCTTCCATATGATAGGTGACAAAATTATCTCTGAAGTCCTTCTGTCTCCTCACTCGCTGAATGTTATCGAATCATACTCATCATCAACAGCAACCTTCCAGAAGACAACGTCTCTGTTCTTCATCACATCATTATAGGTAAACAAATCAACTTCTACATGATAGGTGACAAAATTATCTCTGAAGTCCTTCTGTCTCCTCATTCGCTGAGATACTGGTTCTGCGAGTTCTGGTTCGACCGTTGTTTCTACAACAACAACTTTTTCTTGGACTACATCTTTGTTTGGAGCTTCAGCCTTCTGTCCACCCACACTATTCTTCGAAATGTTCATAAAAATAATTTTTTTGTGCCTTGCAAAATTATCTTCAAAGAATTATGTATAGTGAGATTCAATGATATAATTTTTGTCAATATCAGGAAACCTCCTAGCATTACTCTTTTCAGCATAACCTAGAAAGATTGTCTTCATATCCTAGTACCCAGCTTTTGAATCTTTAAGTCTGGAAGGTTCAAATACACCAGACATCCTCATACCCGAATGATATTCAAGTTGGATCTAACTTTGAGCAAGAGTTCATCAGGAGTGACATCGGAGGTTGCGTACAACATTCTGTTCAGAATAAAAGTAGCTGTAAGCACAACTTTACCCGAAAAGCAATTTGGAAGACCCACAGTTAACAATAATGAATTCATCATCTATGTTAACATTATGTTCTCCTTTCTGTAATACTATTTGATTGAGGGAAGTTTGTAGCAATCGTCTCATTGATAATTCTACGTTCTTTGCAGAATGATGCAAAATTATAAGACTTATCCTCTCTACATGGATCGCTTCTTAGTCTCTTGATTTGACCTGTTTGACGCTCAGCTTCAGTCTTGAAGTACTTAAATTTCTTGAATGCTTCATCTTTAGAATTGAGCGGATAGACGATGTCATGACCCGTACCAGATGTAAGGGCACAAGTGCGAGACAATTGTTAGGGTTATATACTAAAAGCATCACTTTTGTAGTAACCTTATTTTCTTAAATTTTGAATGAGAATCATATGGGCAAATGTTTGCATATTATATTTGTTGCAAGTGTTAATGCAAATTTTTGATATTCTATATTGCAGATAATATGGTGTGTGGTGTCACATAGAAGATCATATTATTAGTTCCCTATGGAGTATATAAATAGTTCACAACCTAGATAGACTTGGACAATCTATTGGAAAGGTTGTAGTGTAATCTGGTATTAGTCTATCTTGACTATAGGTTTACACTAGTACACTTTGTGTGTATTGAACGAGACCACTTGAGGTTGTTCTCTTTGTATTGAACACATAAGGGAACAAACACCTCTGTTATTATGGATGCTTGTGCTCTTAATCCGGATATAATAACAGATATGTATATGCAGTGTGTATTACTTTGACTCATAAAAGAGTGAGATTCATTATGGATCAACAACCTCTATGAATTGGGTGATAACATTGTATGTATGATGGGCTGTTAATTATAAATGGAATCCATGTCCCGATACATCGGGTTGATGATGTCCCCTTAAGGAGCTCATAAGGATTGTCATGTAAACCCTGCAGGTGGATTATATCCGACATGACAAATAAAGTTGAGTGGTACTACTTAAGGATAAAAGATGTCAAATCAATATAGTTGTCAGTAACTTAATTTGATCGACGGACAAACGATATCTTAACATGGGGAGCCAAACGAGCATGTAATAAAAGGAGCCCACAAATATAATTTGGGATTAGGGAGGTAGTGCAACAATAGCTCATTAGTGGACCGAGCTATTGTTAATGGGCCTGGATTGTGTGTTCGGGCTGAACACAGGATATACAGATCCGTTAGGAGGCCTAACCCTAATTTTTCCTCATGGTCCCTGCCGTAGCCTATATATATCCTCTATTCTCTGGCCGCCAGATAACTGATCAGAAATCAAATACTTTCTCTAAATTCATGATTCACGTAAGGAGAGAAAGAGAGGGCTGCCAAGGAGAAGAAAAGGTTGGGAGATCGTCGCCCATACGACGTCCAACTCGAGGAAGAAATACGTGCAGAAGATCTTGGGGTCATCCGCTCGAGATTGCCAGGAATTACTTGTCTTCTTTCCGCCGCAGGTATAATTCGTGAACCCTAGTTTTCGCCTATGAAGGATTAGAACACGTATTAGATCTTTTTAACTTTCTATCGATCAATACGCACACCAAAGAAAGGGTCCTGGGAATCTCCAGTTCCATCAACAACGTCTAGCCTATATGCAGCATCGACGGTAGAACGCTATCTAGGTCTATTATACTAACTAACAATATGTATCATAACCTATCAAGATATCTTAACTTCAAATGAAGGACAATAATGATAATCTTCATACTCAATCACAATGACTATAAGGAAGATAAATAGCACGATAAAAAATTGATATAAAATATCTAGGGAAATCTAAAATAAATGTAATACAAGTCCAAAGATAGTCTAATTGTCAACTATCTCAAATACAAGTCTCAAATAATAAAATGCAAGAGTCATAAAGTTGGAACCAAATCTAGTACAAAAATCTAGTCTAACTAAGATATACTAGAGCCTCCTCAGCTGGAGCAAAGCCCTTCTAAATCAATGTCTCTTGGTCTACTCCTACTACATTTTGTGGGCCGTAGTAGATAGCGTACTCATTACTGAAATCATCTGAGAAAAATATATCCAGTCAGGATTGGAGCGAAGTACACCTCTAATAACAGTTCTAGTAAATGATAAAGACTATGTAGCAGTAAATAGAGAGAATATACAAAATAATGTAACATGTTCATGGAAGTAGCAAGTATAGTAAAGCTGCAAATAAATGAAAGAGCAGGAACATCATGTACAATAAACAGAAAAATAACTATCTAATTGAGTGAGCATTAGTTTCAACATATGATCGGCTTAGAAACTTGATACAGGGATTTATGGCCTGATTAATCATATGTGTGGTGTATGATTAACTCTATTCAAGGTTAAAGACTTGATACAAGGAGGGTATGATCACATATCTACATAACTACTTTCTGCCTCGACTGGTACAGTCGATTCAACCATGGTACATTACGACACAGGATTATCTGAGAAGGTCGTGAGCGTTCACAGGAATCGATGTCCATACAAAACACAAGAACAACAATAAGGCTTGCACAAGGTACACCAAGATATACAAGGAATAACATCTCATGACGGAATCCAGAAAATACCAATCCGTATAACCAATGTGTCAAGAGATCAAGGATATCTATACTATGTACAAGAAACATAGAAGATATCATAAATGAAAATTATCAGAGAATGTACTCACCTAAAATTTGGGGTAAAGTATCAACGGTA
Source organism: Iris pallida (assembly GCA_029216955.1). Classification (NCBI taxonomy): domain Eukaryota; kingdom Viridiplantae; phylum Streptophyta; class Magnoliopsida; order Asparagales; family Iridaceae; genus Iris; species Iris pallida. Next base: position 5,661,029 of record JANAVB010013598.1, on the reverse strand, counting down.
TCCGAAACAGTGCCTCCAAGATCTAAATATGGAATATCAATGTCAAATGGTGTTTTGGAAACATAAACATGCTATACTAACTTGATACTAGGTCGCCAAGTTATTTCTAAGTCAAACTTTGTTAACTACTTTGTTAACTAGGTTAAAACCTTGCTAAACTAGGTCGAACTAGGCCATACCTAAGTTTTTAGGTCCATACCTTGTCATACCAAGGTATTCTAGTAAATACTAGGTCAATACCCTATGTAGTTACCTATAACATATGCACATAGGCACTATATAGTAATATCCTAACATTTAAACTAATACCATATCACATATCACATATCACATAGGTAATTCCATTACCTATGCTCAATTACATTAGTGACAATTGTTTGCAAAAACAAAAGTTTAAATACAAACTAAGAAAAAGAAAAAAATAAGAATACAATATAATTCTGGAGAACTACAATTGTAGAAATCTGATCAGAAGACGATCACTTTATCCCTTGGAAGATGCGATGTTGAAGATGAAAGCCTTTGGAGAGTGCTGCAGCTATTCCCTTAGGAGATTATGATCATTAGTGATGCTTAAGAAGTGATTTAGAACTCTATTTATGGAGTTTTGAGATAACTGTCAGACAGTTACCCTAATTGGTGCATACTTGTAATTGGCATACAATCATCTACTTGCATGAACAGTTGGCTTAACTGCTTTGTGACGCATGACATTCTGTGAGAGAGATACGCTTGCTCGTGGGCAGTGTTATATGTATATTCTTTAAGATTAGTAGCATGCGCTCTACGTCATCTAACTACTTCTGGATGATAATTGATAAATTGGCGCCAATTGATGAATGTCGTATGCTGTTGTTAGACGCCATTTGTGAAAAGTGCTAGGCATTTTGAAACTGTTTGATTCTTTCGTGCCAACCATAGATGGGACAAAGTAAATGACAAAATATAATGATGATTCTGACATATCCTTCTCGAGTGCCATGCACTCGTGATTCGAAGAGATTTCCCTCGACTGATGCACTGTCAGTAATAATGACATACGTTTGGCTTCTCAAGAAAGTTTGCCACGTGGCCGCCAGCGCAATATAATGGTCAGCGTGTAACACCCCAGTCCCAAAATACTTAGGACCAAGTACGTAGGCATGCCAGCTACACCTATACGACGATACTCCAATATATGGATACATAAGCTGTAAAATGCAGTAAACCATGATAACTAAATCTCATCCACAGAAATAAAGAATAATAATATAATCACTATGAATTTATTTGTACAAGTAGTTGGGCGGAGACAAATCTACTACCAACTAATTTAAATGAGAAAAATATACAAGAAATTGATCGATAAAGATGGCAAGATAAACCAGGAGCAATCATCTTGGAAGGAAAGGGAAGACCACGATCGGGGCTAGAGCACCTGCGAAGCATCATGAAGAGCACACACTTGGAGAGATAACCAGGTCCTCAGAGGGACGTAACAAGATACAAGAAAACACCATGCCATATAAATTGTGATATATAATAGTGAGTAAAAGGGGATGTATGCAATAGGGTTCCTAACCATTCTACTGTGAACATGCAGTTGAGATACAATCCTTCGATGTATGAGCCCTGGCTGTAGATGGAATCGGCAAGAGGGTACGTCCATAAAGCTCTGGGAAACGTTAGAAGGCATATGGAGTCTTCGTCTCCGGAGGAGCGCACAGGTAATCAAGGAAGTGCAAAGAAGCCCATACGTCAGGTATTGTTCTCCCCATCCAATTCCTAATATCATCATCTCCATGACTAATAAGAACCACTAGTAACCACAAAGTCGTCTAACATGCAATTCTATTGGCAGTTACTCCTATCCGTCGTACGCTCCATATGTATCGGTGGCCAGCCGACTACGTGGGTACATATCCTACATATGACTCACAACTCATGATGATCATGTGTCAAGGCCGTATGAGATATACCAATACCTCATCGTCAATGGACGGTCACTAGGCTAAGTCAATGCAAGAGAATAAAACAAAAGCAAGTAAAACGACTGATACAGTCGCTTGCACCCAAGTGTGACTTGGACGCACATTAATATAATACTAACAACAGATAAGTAATGTTGAATATAATAACTAAAAATAAGAATAAGTAAATCACAGAGTAAGGTGGCAAGGTATCTTGCCTGGCATTGCGGGAATAACAACTCCAAGCAATCAATCACGTCAGTAAGAAATCTCAATATCCACAAATGGCTCCAGATGCTGAAACAAACATCAAAAACATTTTCGGTGTAAAAGATATATCTAGAAAATACCTGTCCAAAAGTCCAATTCTGGAACAGGGGCAAAATTGTCATTCCGGATAAAACTGATGTCAACTGTTGGACCCGTTTTGCACCAAAATACGTGCCAATGTCTATGGTCTCTAAATTTATCAAACTATATGTCTGTGGGTTGGATTTGAGGAGATGAACCCAACCGTATGTCCAAAGTTGGATTTCGGTGGGCCGTGCACAATTTCACCCGTTGGAGCGGGTCGCGGGCCCGCCAAAATAGCGTTCCGGTCGACCTTCTCATAATCAAACCAAACATGGCACACATGAACAGAAAAATGATTCGGTCCTGCTGGCACGTGTTTCGTCTCGATTTGACGAATGTGCACAAAGTAATTAGAGAATTTGAAGAGAGGTCGATACGGTAAATTTTGACGGATACACATCAAATTCGTCGCGCACACGCAACCAATTTGAATTTTGTCAAAGCGCACATATCTGCGAAGTCGATACACACCTTTCAATACTTTTGGTTTGTGACTACATTGCCCGAATTGTCGGGACAGACTCCGTCGGGGTTCTTCTATGTTTTGAAAACAGATTTTTTGCCAACTTTAAACGAGTTTTAAATAGATTATAGGAATCTAGAAATAAAACTAAAAATAGGGTTTTGATTATGTATCGGTTGTCTATATGTTTGTTTAGGTAGATTTCAAAAATTCACAATATCCTGGTCACAAATCGACCGCAAACATAGGTGGTTGATACAGTTTCTAACTTCCAGAAATCGAATTTTTTTCTCGATTTTGGAACTCATTTTTTTGTCACGTACATTGCGATTTAAAACAAACTAATTGAGGAAAAACAAACTTGATTAGGTTGTCTACGCGCCTGTGACAATGGTTCGCAAAACGACACATCGTATAGGAGGTATCGTAGTCACGAAGTGGCGGTTGCTGCCGCTGTTGCTACTGTAGTTGCTGTCCGTGGCTGTCCGTGCACGCGCGGCCTGGCCGGCCATCGGTGATGCACCGGCGTGCATGACGGCACCGGGGTGTTGGAGGGTCGCACGGGATCGAAGGCAGAGCACGGGTTAGGTTTTTGATGCGATTCTCTCATCTCTCTCTCTCTCTCTTGTTCTTATATGGAGATGCTTTGTTAAACCGATCATGGGGAGGGTCGCATGTTGGCGATCCAACTTGGGCTGGGATATGTATTTCTATTTTTCCCGCAAGGTAACAGTAGCAATTGAATATTTTTATTTTTTTTTTCCTTTTTTATATATACATTTTTATATACAAACTAATAACTCTTAATAAAATAAAATTCACCAAATATATGTAAAAATATTTAAATAAATTTTTGTATAATATTAATATTTATAATTTGAATTTTTTTTGCTGCCAACCTTGGCAAGAAAATTAATTAAATACCAGTATTTTGAATTTAAATAAATACTATAAACTTAAAAATAACATTCCTTTAAAACTAAATTTTTAACAAACTGTAGTAAAATTATATTAAGTAAACTAATTAAATATTTCTAAAATTTAGAGATTTTACATCCTACCCAACTTTTAAAAAAAAATTCCTCAAAATTAAAAATAATCTAAGGATAAAGAGATTTTAGTACGAAGGGAGAGTACGTATGTCAAACTGCATCCGATTTTTCGAAAACATGGACGGAATAAAATCCAAATTGAAGTTATATTCCACAAAATGGGGTATTCTTGGTTCAAGGCCCTATCCAACTTATTGAAGTTGGCCACCCGTGAATTTTTCGTTACAAAACTTCTGAGAAAGAAAGTTTCTAAGGAGAGGCACGAGAATATTGGACACCTTTGACCACAGTCTCGGGTTCCAAGTGAGGCTAGTTATTGCTACCGAGTTCTTAGCCAATAACTTCTATTGGGGCTATTGCAAATTAACGTCGTTCCTATAGGGGTCATGTTCCCACAAGATGGTAGGCATCTCTTTTTCGAAGGCAACTAAAACATGATGGTTCAAGGGATTCACCCTTCGCCTAACGCGGGTAACTAAAGATGAGGTTTAAAGAACTTTTTAAGAAAGAAGAAGTCACGGGCGAAGAGGTGAGAGTCTAGAACAAGCGCAGAAAACTTGCTATCTCATTAGATATTCATGCGTGATTAGGCAGGAATTGCGGAATCTTTAATTCATAAAGACTAGGGTGTGCGGGGTCGAAGTTTGGTGTTGTAGGAAGCATGTGCTTGTCTAAGTAGAATGCATATGTCATAGGTGTCATGTTCCTTGCATGGATCATGTGTATATAATACAGTTAGAGAATGGTTCGATATTTGCATGGTTAAATCCAAATGGAAAGAAATAGGCCTCTATGGTTTGTTTTATGGAGAAATACAACATACCTGTGGCATAATTGAAATGGAGCACAAGAAGGTATGTCTGTGTCGGAAATGCATGTCATGTGTGTAGCTTGACCGGTGTAATCCCCCAAATTTTAGAGAATTTTTTTATTTAATTGTTTCTTAAATACATTTTATGAATTATTTTGTTATTTAAAATTTTAGTCTTAGTCATGCATAACTTTTGTTATGCACACTGACTAGACAATATAGCACGGCTAGTGCATGCAAGCGCCTCAACTAGCATATTAGTTGTAGAAGCAACTTGATTTATTTTATTTGAACATTTAGTGGGTTAAATTTATTGAATCATGTTATGACTATATTTTACATTTATGATATTTATTTATGGATTTATTTATTACTTCTGGAAATCTTGGAATATATATATATATATATATATATATATATATATATATTTTTTTTATATATATATATATATATATATATATATATATATATATATATATATATATTATATATATATATATATATATAAATAAAATAAAATATATATATGTATAATATATATATATATATATATATATAATAATAATAATAATAATAATAATAATAATAATAATAATAATAATAATAATAATAATAATAATAATACTAATAATAATAATTTTCCTTCCCAATTGGTGATACCTTACTAATTTGTTGATTTAAATCATTAGCATTATTATCATTATTTATTCTATTTTATTATTATTATTATTATTATTATTATTATTATTATTATTATTATTATAAATGTTATCAATATCATTATATTGGTTATTTATAAAATTTCCTGGAAAAAGAATTTTAGTAAAAATATATGTAAACATACATTGCACTAGGAAATATACTATAAAGGGGTTAAATACTTTTTTGATTTTTCTGGAGTTATTAGACATTTAGTTTTAATTGTATATATATATATATATATATATATATATATATATATATATATATATATATATATATATATATTAAAAATCGTTACCTTTATTGATAAAGAGGGTAATGAGTACATCCGACCTCATGGTAACAAGAAAAAAGAAAGAAAATGGAATAAAAACACTACTATAAAGCCCAGTGTGGAATAGACGGGAGATGACGACAACTCGAAAGAGACTTCCGAAACTGTCGCTTCACCTCCCGAACCAAGAATTCCGGCCCAGCACCATGCCCTTCATATCTATGCTTGTTCCTGTTCTTCCAAAGCACCCAAATGATCGCACCAGCCAGTGATCTCCGATGATGACTGCCCTGACCCCGCCACCACCTTTGAAGAAATACCAGAAAGTCACTATGCATCCGTGCCTTGAAGAAACCCCGGAAAGCAGACCAAACCGTCATAGCAAGATCCCCGTGGAAAAATATATGCTGAAGGTCCTCCCCTAGCCCAGCCTGACAGCAATGACACCTGGAAGCCAGATAGAAGCCAATCTTCTGAAGAATGTCATCAATTGGAAGCTGGTTGTGACAGACCCGCCACATCAGAATGCTCCACTTTGCCGGAATACACTTGCCCCAAATATTAGAGAAGAGTGATGAAGTAGGGTGAGAGATTCGACAACATCTCTAAGCCGCAGCCAGCGTGAAAGAACCTTTTCGCTCACCCCAGACCAGAGAATCAGGAGCCGAAGTACATGTCAGATTCGCCTCTCTGAGCCGTCCCGCTGCCTCTACTCCAAACTATTCCGAAAATAAAGGCAGATCCCAACCAGTGTCTGTCCAAAAAGATCGAATAACTGGACCACCATTATCAGAGTTCACGCCCTAGAATCTCTGATCTTTCTTTCCCTATCCGAAAGAGCCCGAACAATCACCGTACGTTGGGGAAGAACCACCCTTCTCCCGGCCAATCTAGCCGACCTCCGAAGCTCACCAGTGCCCGTCCGGCCGACATCAGCAGACTCTCTCGCCTGTGTTCGATTTTGCCCCCGAGTCCGTCTCCCCATGCCGCGTCTGGTCCCTGAAGTCGCTCCCTCAGCCGATGGTATAACAACACTATCCAACCGAAGGCCCCCCAGAATCCAAGACTCACACCTCGCCGAACCCTCACTACGCCCAAGTTTAAACGAAATAAGCGGTTCCGCCAATTTCCTTCCCCTCAAAATCCGTCGCCAAATATGTGAGCACTTGGAAGTCACAAACGCCTCACACGGATGACGCTTACGAAAATATTTCGATTTAAGAAGCTCCACCCAAAGGCCCTTCCCATGCCTCAGCTTCCACCAAAACTTCATAGAAAAGGCATCCATAATATCATTCAGGCACTTGATCCCGAGGCCTCCTTCAGACTTAGTCCGAGTAATGAACCTCCACGCCATCCAACTCCTCTTAGCCACCCCATCCTTACTACCCCAGAAGAAAGCCGCAAACATCCTCGCAATCGCCCTAAGAACAGCCCGGGAAGGACAACATGCAGCCAATGTGTACATAGGAATAGATGAAAGTACATTCTTAATAAGGACCAACTTACCCCCAGGAGAAAGTATCTTGTTCTGCCAGCCCATCAGCTTCGACCGGATTTTATCCAACAAATAGCTAAACATCCCCGCATTCCTTCTCTCGTAAGTTAACGGGCACCCCAAATAAGAGAACGACAATGTACCGGGACTAAATTCGAATAGAGTAGAGATAGTCCGAGCGCGATCCTCACCCAATGGTATCGCAGTATAAAAGGCAGATTTGGAATAATTGATCTTCTGTCCAGAAACAGCCTCATAACTATGCAGAACTTGCTGGAGAGCACGCGATCCAGCAATATCCCCCGAAGTGAAAATAAGAACATCATCCGCATAAGCCAAGTGCGAGATACGCGGTCCCCCAATCTGAGTGTGAAATGATGATCTCCTATTTGATTCTTGAAGGAGCTTGAGGTTCCGAGAGAGTACCTCTGCAGCAATAATAAAGAGAGCCGGGGATAGAGGGTCCCCCTGCCGGATCCCTCTAGACGCCGAGAAAAAAGCAGTAGGAGCGCCATTTAGAAGCACGACATACCGGTTATCAGCCAGGAGACGATAAATAAGATCACAGAAGACCTCATTAAAACCAAATCTCCGAAGAACCCTCAGGAGGAAATGCCAATTGACTCTGCCATAGGCCTTCTGCATGTCCAGCTTAATAGCAACATTTCCACCATGGTTGGGTTCCCTCATAGATGCCACCATATCCTAAGCAATAATGATGTTGTCCACAATCTCTCTCCCCTGGACAAAAGCACTTTGCTCCGGAGAAATAATTTTGGGAAGGTAATCCCGCAACCTGCACGCAATAATCTTGGAAATAATTTTGTTACAAAAATTGCAAAGGCTAATAGGGCGAAAATCAGAAAGGCTCCTCGGGTGCTCGACTTTGGGGATAAGAAATAAGAAGGTATCCGAGACGGAAACCGAAAGGCGCGCTCCCAAGAAAAACGAACCAACGGCTTCCTCCACGTCAGCAGCAACAATGTCCCAACAAACTGAGAAGAATCTCCCAGAAAAGCCATCCGGACCGGCGCCACTAGCCGGGTCCATCCCCCGAACAATTTCCAACAACTCCGCTCTGTCAGGGCGACGAACAAGATCAGAATTGTCCTCCATAGAAATAATGCTAGGGATGACATCGAGGAAGTCGTCCTCATCAGAAATAGACTCCGCTCTAAATAGCTTCGAGAAGAATAAAGACGCCTCCGTCGCTACCTCCGCAATAGACCCAATTTCGGATCCATCAGCCCGAATAATTTTCTGAATACCCGCCTTTCTTTGCCTGCTCCTGGTGCACTCATGAAAAAAACGATTATTCTTATCTCCTTCCAGGTCCCATCTCAATCTGGCTTTTTGTTTCCAGAAAGACTCCTCAACCAAGACCTTTTGCTTCAATCTGGCAACGGCCTCCATCCAGGAAGCCCTCTCCCTCTCCGAAGGATGAAGCTCATACTCCTGCTCTGCCGCCAATGCAGCGTCCTCGGCCTGACGGACCTCCTGAAAATTGTCTCCAAAAGTAGCTCTGCTCCATCCAGCCAGAACATGCCCCGTCGTCCTCAAGCGCATGCCCAACCGCTCAAGCGCATCATAATGCCAACATGAATTCCACGCCCGAGCCACAATCGGAAGAAAATTCGGATGAGAAGTCCAAAAGTCAAGAAAACGAAATCCTCTGCGCAGAGGGGAAGAAGCTGGCTGGCAGGATATCAAAAGAAAAGAATGATCAAATTTTGCCCGATTAAGATGCTCGTAAGAAACCTGGACACCAGCCAGCCAACTCCCCGTCACGAGTATCCTATCAAGTCGGGATCCCTGACGATCAAGCCCCATCTGCCCGTTCACCCAAGTATAGATGCTACCTCTGAAACCAACATCGGATAGCCCGACAGCCAACTGGAAGTCAAGAAAGTCCGCAATTGCCCTCGTGTCAGGAGGTCGGCCTCCAAATTTCTCATCCGGAGAAGAAATGATATTGAAGTCCCCGCCCACCGCCCAGGGCAAAGCAATGTCCCTGGATTGGACGTCCAGAAGATGCCTCCACATATTCCTCCTCCCCTGTCGTGTCCCAGCACCATGAACAATCGACAACCGCACCGGCACTGAAAAATAACTCAAAGAGAGCTGCACTGTGATAGCCTGGTCACAGAAATCAATACAATTGATCCCAAGACCCGAGTTACAGAAAATCCAAATATTGCCCTTATCATTGCAAAAGCTAACATCAAAACCCAACCTCAGCTGATAAGAAACAAGCTTAGAGGATATCACCTTGGGTTCAATAATGGCAAGAACCTTAATAGAGTTGGTCCGACACAAGGACCTGAGACGGGATAAAGTAGCTCTGTTCGTCGTTCCCCGAACATTCCAGATAAGGAATTTAACTATGGACCCACTGGGGGTCCCGCCTAACCCGGGAAGCATGTGAACGAAGAAGTAGATCCGACTGAGGTGCCATCGACTTCCTCCGCCTACCAGCCACCTTCTTAAAAGGAACCATCTGCCAGTCTGCTTCACGTCCCTCGGAGATAGAGGTGGAAGGTCTAAACTCGGGAAGAGAGACCATCTCATCACCCGGGGCTGAGTCATAACCCCTGACGGATAAAGGACCGTCACCGGCCTCCTCCCAAACCACCAAGCTACGATTCTCAGTGTCAGAATCAGCCGCTATAACTCCCTGTCCCAGCTGGCTATGGATAATAATAGGAAGATCCGATAAATCAATAGGCCCAATGTCCCGCTCAGGGCCCAACTGCCCATCCAAGCTAGAGCCTGAAGCGCTGCGTCCCTCCATCATGGGCCACCCGTCATCCGACCATAGAGCCAGCTGGCCCAAAGAAGACTCTTCCACGTGCCGGGAAGGCGGAACAGAATTCGCGCGATTATCATAACTCCCGCACAATCCGGGCTGCGTAGTCCCCGTGCTATCATCACGCCCCTCGACGGGCCTCCACATCTGTCGTGTCTCCTTCCCTTTCTCGCGCCTTGATCATCTCCTCCGACGACCCCTGCTACTCCGACGGCCACCCACCGGGCCGTCCTCCTCATGCACAACGCCTGAAGCAAGGCCGTCGGGATTAGGTGGTCTATCATCTACACCCACGAAAGAAGGCTCCACTTGGGGTCACCCACAAGCACTCTCAACGTGACCATGATGGCCACAAGAGACACAATATAGAGGCCTCTGCTCATAGACAACTGGCTGTGAGCGAACACCATCAGGCAGTTGGAAGAACACCTCCTGTTGAAGTGGTTTGCTGACGTCCACTTCAACCAAAACCCTGGCCACCCCCGGCCTAGAAAAGGATGCCGTAGCCCGATCAGTACTGAGCGGAGTGCCAAGACCAGATGCGATGGAAAGAACCGCATTGGTATCAAATATGCAATATGGAAGCCCAGGGAAGGCCACCCAGATGGGAACCCGAGGGTCCTTCCTCATCGGCGAAAAGTCCACCGACGACCTGAATATCACCATCGGAACCCGGCCAACGAACCAACAGTCCTTAGACCTCAGCCGGAGAAAGTCACTCTCGACGTGAGGCCGTATAAGGATGTGTCGATCATCAATCGCCTTCACCTCAATCAGCCCCCTGAAACCCCGTGAATCAAAAGCCTTTCTAATAACCTCGACCGGAAGTCTCCGCCGAGCAAACTTGCCATTAAGATCCAGCCCATACGGTGCCGTGAGGGCCTCCATATCCAACTGAGAGAACACAACCACCTTCCGACCATCGGAAAGAATGGCCGGTCGAAAATCCACCCTAGGTGAACCACCCACCGACGTCGTCGCAGGTCCACCCACCACCGCAGCGAATGACCTCGCCGGGCCATCCGTTCCTCCACCTGTCCCCTTCGACGGGGCCACCGCCGCTGCTGCCAAAGGGTCCACCCGTCGTGCCACCTCGCCCCGAACCGGAGACCCGCTCGGGGCAGTACCGACTCCCTCCCCCTCCACAACCGATACGTCCCCCATCGCCGGCCCAGAGCCATGCGGGGCGGAACCCGCCGCAACAGCCGACGCCACAGCCATCGGCCGCACCTCCATGTTACCGGAGAAAGACCTGGAAATAGGGATGGAGCTCCCCCCGAAATCTGGCCTCCCCCACGGACTTCCGCCTGAGCCGGCCTCGGTATTGCTCGGTGGCCAAGGGGGGCGGTGCCCCCCGCTGAAGCATCCAGCGCCAAAGACGGAGTTACCACCGCGTCACCGGAGAGAGATCCGAAGATAGGGGCGGAGCCCCCCCTCCCCCCCCCCCCCCCCCCGCAGACGAGCCGTCCCCTCGGACGCTCGCCTGAACCACCCGCGCAGGTGGGTCACCCAGATGGGCGGCGCCACCATTGCGGGGGCCAGGATGGCCGGAGGCCCCCGTCGTCCCCTCCAGGCCTTGAGACCGTACGGCCGGGTCACCCACGAGGGCGGCGCCCCTATTGCGGGGGCCAGGAGAGCCGGAGGCCCCCACCGTCGAACCACCAGGGAGGCCGGAGCCCCCCACAGGAGTGGACATCCCTCCGTACGCCAACGAAATCTCGATCGCCCCAGAGAGCTCCGCTGAACGCGAGCCCTAATCCTTCCGTCATATATATATATATATATATATATATATATATATATATATATATATATATATATATATATATATATATATATATATATATATATTACTGTAGCCGAAGCTATAGTAGTATTATAACCCGACCCCCCCTCCTCGCTGAAACGCGAAAAGACCACACGGGGATGGAGATTTGATTCTCCATCAAATCTAAAACAAATCGACCCAGGTTTTTTCTGCTTAATCCTAATAGGATTCTCCACAGAATCCCAACCTCAATTTGAAACAGATACAGATATCCACTCCGAATTAAATACAAATTTAAAACCCATGTATAAAACAACCCGACGAGTGAAACCCCAAAATAAACCTAGAAAATTTTGGCTACCATTGCGTTCGAGACCCCAGACGAACCCTCGACCTCCCCATGCTGCTACCCGACACCCTGCTGTCACCGTGAGGCGCCGAAGCGCCACAGCAGGCCGTCGCACCCGGGAACAGGGCCATTGCTCTATCGAACTCAGCAACCAGGTAACCCCCTTCCCTTTGATATTTTTACCGTTTTACTTCATCGTTTTCACTTCTGCAAATTATTATAGGTAGCCTATATAACCCTCTTTGAACCCTTTCAAAAGGAATTCGTGATAGCCTACTAGAACGATCGAAAACTCGATACAAAGTCGAGCAAATTTTTGCTCAAAAATCGAGCATGTAAACGGACCCAATCCCTTTTTGGAAGAAAGATTTTAAGTAAACCATTCAGAGTTTTCGAAAACAAATTAAAGATAGTTGCAGCCAATATATAGGGCTTTGAAACACATCTTACAGAAGTCGATTTCATCGACTGCACGCCGAGAAATCGGTTCCCGAAAAATTGATAAAAACCTATTTCAAAACTGTAAATAAAATTGATAAAAACCTATTTTAATAAAATTCCCGATACGGCCTGCGCCCCGACAAACCGGGCGATGTGGTCCCGAACCGAAGGCATCGAAAGATGTGTATTGACTTCGCAGACGTGTCGAATTTGATGGAGTTCAAATTGGTCGCGTGTGCACGATAAATTTGATGTCTATCCGTCGAAATTCACCATATCGGCCCCTTTACAAATTTCTTAATTACTTTGTGCACGTTCTTCATATCGAGACGAAACTTGCGCCATCAGGATCGAATCATTTTTTCTGGTCCTGCATGTCAAGTTTTGTCCAATTTTGGAAAGGTCGACTGGAAAGCCTTTTTGGCAGGCCCATGACCCGCTCTAACGGACAAATTTGTGTACGGCCCGTCGGAATCCAACTTTTGGATATACGGTTGGGTTTGCCTCCTTAAACCGGATCTGTACACATGTAGTTTGACGACTTTAGAGAATGTAGATATTGGCATGCTTTTTGGTGCAAAACGTGTCCAACGACGGACATCATTTTGACCAAAAATTATGATTTTGCCCCTGTTCCAGAATTGGACTTTTAGACAGGCATTTTTTAGACATATCTTTATTACCAAACATGTCCGTGATGTTTGTTTCAGCATTCAGAGCTCTTTGTGGATTTTGACTTTCGTGTTGATGATTCTGATTGTTGGATTTTGCTGCTTCTCGCACCACCCTCAGGCAAGACACATTGCCATTCTGTTTAATTACTTGCTCGATATCGTGCATGCTTTTACTTATTATTTATTTATAGCCAATATAAACTCGTTCTTTCAAAATTGTATGTAGATACAAATTACTATACTTTAGTTTTCTCTATACATTTGGCCTAGAGTTAAGGGACCACCTTTTGTGTGTGTCGCATTCATTGGCCTCGACACCTATGTGCCACGAAGTCGTAAGTCGCATATAGATACGGACTTGCGTGCTGACTGATCATCGGTACGTACAGGTCGTGCGTTAGGATATGACTGCTAATAGTTATCGATGTCTAGAATACTTATCGACTATTAGGATTATCGTGATGTGGATACAGCACGTGTAGTGCATGGGGAGGGAGAAGATAGCTATTAGGCGTAGGGACTTTTACTCGTTTACTTTCCTCTAGATGCCCTGAGTGACTCAGTCGAGTGCTAGTGGGCCGTGCATTTACTTTCCTCTAGATGCTGTTAGTGACTCACCCGAGAGCTAGTATGCCGTGTACTTATTTACTTTTCTCTAGATGCCACTAGTGCCTCGGTTGAAAAGCTAACACGTCGTGTTTCTAGTTTCGGAAAGCCCCTGTGTGGAAAATTGTCTTCAAAGTACATTTTCACATAGAATGGTTAAGGACCTTTATCTGATTTTCGGTTGAGCAAACTATATTCAGTTTATGGCATGATATTATGTGTCTTGTTACGTCCCTCTGAGGACCTGGTTATCTCTCCAGGTGTGTGCTCTTGTCTTTTACAGGTGTTCTATCCATGGCCGTGATCATCTTTATTCCTTCGAGGATGATTGCACTTAGATCGTATTCGCTTCGCTCGCTAAACTTATTTCATTTTCCATGTATTTCTTTTCTTACTTGTTGGTAGTAGATTTGTCTCTGCCCAACATATTGTACAAAAATATTTATAGTTGATTATATGATATCTTTTATTCTTTCATTTTGTGGATAAAATTAGATTACTCTTGGTTTACTGCATTTTACAGCTTATGTATACATACGAGGTGTCCATATATTGGGGTATACTTTGTCTATATGCAGCTGGCATGTCTCCATAGCTAGTCCCATGTATTATGGGACTGGGGCATTACAACCGGTCTAGTTCACGAGGGCAAAATTTGTTAGAAGAAAGTTTGTGTTGTGCTTTAATTATCAAAGTCGCGGGTGAGGGTATCAAATGAGATAGATAGGAGTGGACGTTATGAACTACTATTTTACTAGTTCAATTGGAGCCAATATATCCCAATCATTGCTAACTTCCAGAGAGGCTGGCCTGTACATTACAGAAATTTTGTTCTCGAAGTTGAAACTAGGATTTGATTCTATGATAGAACGGAATTGGAGAATTAAGGTTTCTATATTTTGTGTTATCTTAAACATTCGAGCAAGGAATATAAATGTAGTACAAAGAACACATCGTAACCTCTAACCAGTTGGTACAACGGTTACAAATGTCACTCTATCTAAAGAGAGAGTATGTTAAGTTCAAGGTACTAACTAACTTACAAAAATTTGGTTAATCATAGAAAACATGGTAACAAGACTCCTAAGAAGATCAAATTTTAAGGAGGTGTTGAGGATATGAGTTACTTCTGATCATAGTCATGGTCTCTATGGGAAGCCTAAGTATTACTCATTTAACATTGCCCATGTATTGACCATATTTTATCAAGACAGTAGGAAGGTCTTAGTCAAGCATAGTTGGGGACTAAATAATAGGTATAAGGATCTATTTCATCAAGTTTTGATTTTATAGCCTAAATATGACGATATGTAAGGACAATTTTAACTGGGTCTTAAGGGATTCCCTAATTGGACATCGATCTTTGATTGAATGAATCATAGGCTTTTAATCTATATTGACTGGGCGGGATGCTATAAAATCGATCTGAGCCATTTCTAGTAGGCTAGGACAATCTCATATAGGTTCCAAGTCAAGTGGTCGGATAAATATTTCAGTCGGGTTGGTTAACCACGTTCCTAAAGCCCGAGAATACGCCTTCTGTGACTTTTGTGTTTAAGTAGCACAAGAAAACTCAATTGAGTGGCACACTATTGCCATGTGCGTAGGGGGCTTCAAGCAGATCAAAACCATATATTGGGACAAAAGTTTTAAGTCGAGGTTGGATCTCTAACTACAGCCAAAAAGTATTTCGGTACTACGGTAAGTGTTATCATTAGCCATTTTGATCTAAAAGTCGTATCATAAAAATAGAGTACAAGGGGACGTGTTTAAGTGGGATATGACATGCCTACTTGAAGGTGGACTCGTCTAGATCTTGTATGTGTAATTTGTTTGAAGGAAACAGCTGGTCTCGTGCTCCGAATATTAAAGTCACGGTCAGGGACATTAAATAATCTAAATAGGAAGTGGGAGTTCATAATTTACTAATTTACCCTCCCATTGAGAACCAATTTACATTATTCAATCATAATATTAGTAAAATCCCAAAATGTAGAAGGCTTACAATCTATTCACTCGAGCGACTAGGGCATGGTTTTAGGAATAATGAGGTTGGGAATATTGAAGTTGTGACATCGTATCTGACGTTTGATAATAATAAGGCACGATGTGATCGAAAATGTGATATGGTAAATACGAATCAAGTTCAAGGATCGTATTCCAATTTCTAATAAATTATGGCGTACAACGACGCATGAGTCAATAAAATAGAATGACCTACTCGTTCATAATATGCGAGAGTCTTTCGATGGGGTAGCAATTTCTAAAGCACGTCATATGAAAGATCTCTAACTGCTAAGTCATGAATTTCTATTGTACTAAGTTGGTCAGACTATAGTCATAAGGTTTGTAATGGTGTTGCATATAGTGCTCATACATTGTTTGTTGATAACTAGTAAATCAACATGATGGAGTGTTAAGCTACAGATATTGGCTAAACTGGTGAACGTGTTGTTCTAATGCTTATTCATTTCTTTAATAATAAAATTGTATAACCTGAGTGATACATGTGGGATCTCAATCTCAGGATGGGTGTCTATTATAGTCATAGTAAATGCTTATGTTTCTGTCTATTCCTCTTATGTCTAAACTGCGGGCTTGGTCGAGTAAAGGTTGTGTTAAGGCATAAGGATTGTTAATTAAGGCAAGATTCAAGAAAAATATTTAGAGACTCACAATAATTTGTTTCTTGCGAATAGTTAGTCTCCTAGGTTGGTGATTTGATCAAGGGGAAGATCCTAATCATTCTCCAATTCCAATGACTAGAAGGCCATGATCTTAGTTTTAGGGTCGAGGGGAGAACGAGTAACTTAGGGCAAGGTTGCAGTCATATGGCTGGCCGATGGTAGCTACACTTGTGTATACAACTATCACAGCCATAGGGGATACTCTATTTCTATCTACTAAATACGAGCGTTCGTCTTTCCAATTCTGTGAAAGACAAAATCAATATAGAGTTCAAGAAAGATGTCATCGAATACAATTACGTGATTCAAAGACGAATGTATAATTCAAGAGGAATTGTCAATGCAGTCGTGGATGAGATCCTAGATACCCCGATATCTCAATCCACGTAGAGTAATCGTATGAAGGGCACCAAGTGCACCACGGTTGATTAGACCATAATAAATTGATTCTAATTAGACAATATGGTAGTGGGCGTCCACAGTTTACATATGTCCTGAACAAGCCTGATAAAGAATAGGATTGCAAAACTAAGCTATAAATAGCGATATTATTCATGGTAGTGCAAAGTATAATTACGAGAGATAATGAATAAAGAAATTATAAATAGTTCAAGTTTTATAATGATCTAAGTCTTGTCCGGTGTTCCTACTTATACAGTCATCCTACTGTCTCTTGTATCATGTCGTGGTTGACCAATGGAGTATGGGCTACTAAAACTCTATATTCTAGGTTAACATATCTTCCTGCACTAGCATATATTCAGTTGCCACCATGTTATACTTTATTACTAGGTTACTAGGATGCAGGTGGTAGGCTGTGAGGCATACTACCCAACTTATAAGTCAACTAATAGAGTAACTGAGAAATATAACACGTTTACTTGTGTGAATTATCTTCTTAACCTCCCTATCAAGAACGAGGGAAAAAGATAAGATTTTCAGTGAAAGAAATCAAGCAGAAGGAAGTCAAGGTAATCATATGAGTGTTCAAATTGAATTCAAGGAAGGAGGTCAAATGTGTGGATGAGATACCTAGATTCTAATACTATATGCAGGTTCACGTCGGTGCGGTAACGTAACCGAAATGATAAACTCGACCTGCATGGGCCACCACAAAAATATGTAATACCCCAGTCCAAAATACTTAGGACCAAGTACGTAGGCATGCCAGCTGCACCTATATGAAGATACTCCGATATATGGAATCCTAGTATACTACATAAGCTGTAAAATACAGTAAACTATGATAACTAAATCTCATCCACAAAAATAAAAAATAATAATATAATCACTATGAATTTATCATTTGTACAAGTAGTTGGACGGAGACAAATCCACAACCAACTAATTTAAATGAAAAAAATATACAAGAAATTGATTGATAAAGATGGCAAGATATACCAGGAGCAATCATCTTCGAAGGAAAAGGAAGACCACGATCTGGGCTAGAGCACCTGCGAAGCATCATAAAAAGCACACACCTGGAGAGATAACCAGGTCCCCAGAGGGACGTAACAAGATACAAGAAAATACCATGCCACATAAACTATGATATATAATAGAGAGTAAAAGGGGATGCATGCAATATGGTTCCTAACCATTCTACTGTAAACATGCAGTTGAGATACAATCCTTCGACGCATGAGCCCTGGCTGTAGATGGGATCGACATAGTTCCCGTATAGGGCACTAGGGTCCTACGTCCATATTGTTCGAAGATCTTCAGAGGACATCATGTGCAAGGGGGTGCGTCCATAACGCTCTGGAAAACGTCAAAGGGCATCTGGAGCCTGCGTCTCCGGAGGAGGGCACAGGTAATCAGGAAAGTGTAAAGAAGCCCATACGCCAAGCATTTTTCTCCCCACCTGATGCCTTGTATTATCATCTCCATGACTAATAAGAACCTCTAGTAACCGCCAAGTCTTCTAACATGCAGTTCTATTGGCAGTTACTCCTATCCGTCGCACGCTCCATACGTATCGGTGGCTAGCCGATTATGCGGGTATCCTATATGTGACTCACAACTCGTGATGATCATGTGTCAAGGCCATGTGAGATATACCAATACCTCATCGTCAATGGGTGGTCACTTGGCTAAGTCAATGTACGAGAATAAAACAAAAGCATGTAAAACGACCGATATAGTCGCTTGCACCCAAGTGTGACTTGGACGCACAGTGATATAATACTAACAACAGATAGTAATGCTGAATATAATAACTAAAAATAAGAATAAGTAAATTACAGAGTAAGGTGGTAAGGTATCTTGCCTGGCAGTGCGAGAATAGCAACTCCAAGCAATCAATCACGTCAGCAAAAAATCTCAAAATCTGCGAACAGCTCCGGATGCTGAAACAAATATTAAGAACATTCTCAGTGTCAAAGAAATATCTAGGAAACGCTTGTCTAAAAGTCCAATTCTGGAACAGGGGCAAAATCGTAATTTCGGGTCAAAACGATGTCCGTCGTTGGATCTGTTTTATACCGAAACGTGTGACAATGTCAATGGTCTCTAAAGTCCTCAAACTACATGTCTGTGGGTCCGATTTGAGGAGATGAACCCAACCATATGTCTAAAATTAGATTCTGATGGGCCGTGCACAATTTTGCCCGGTGGAACGGGTCGCGAGCCCGCCAAAATACCGTTTCGGTCGACCTTCTCAGAATCAAACCAAACTTGGTACACAGGACCAGAAAAATAATTTGGTCCTGCTGGCGTAAGTTTCGTCTCGATTTAAAGAATGCACACAAAGTAATTGAAGAATTTACAAAGAGGCCGATACGGTAAATTTCGACGGATACACATCAAATTCGTCGCGCACACACAACCAATTTGAATTCCGTCAAAGCCCACATGTTCGCGAAGTCGATACGCACCATTTGATGCTTTCAGTTCACTACCACGTTACCCGGATTGTCGGGATAGACTCCTTATCGGGGTTCTTCTATGTTTTAAAAACATATTTTTTGCCAATTTTAAACGAGTTTGAAACAGATTATAGGAACCTAGAAATAAAACTAAAAATAGGGTTTTGATCCCTTATAGATTGTCTATAAGTCTATTCAGGTAGATTTCAAAAATTCACAATGTCCTGGTCATAAATCGATCGTATACATGGGTGGTTGGGACAGTTTCTAACTTCCAGAAATCGAGTTTCTTTCTCGATTTTGAAACTCATTTTTTCGTCGCGTACATCGCGAAATAAAATAAACTAATTGAAGCAAATCGAACTCGGTTAGGTTGTCTACGCACCTGCAAAAACAGTTCACGAAATGACGAACCATGGAGGAGGTATTGTAGCCGTGAAGTGGGGGTTGCTGCCGCTATTGCTGCTGCAGTTGCTGTCCGTGGCTGTCCATGCGCTCGCGGCCTGGTTGGCCGTCGGCGATGCACCGGCGCATTCTTATATGGAGATGCTTGGTTAAACCGAGTATGTAGAGGGTCGCACGTTGGCCCATCCAACTTGGGCTGGGATGTGGATTTCTACTATTTTCGCAAGGAAACAGTAGCAACTGAATGTTTTTATTTTTTTTCTTTTTATATATATACACATTTTTATATACAAACTAATAGCTCTTAATAAAATAAAATTCACCAAATATATCTAAAAATGTTTATATAAAATTTTGTACAATATGAATATTTATAATTTGGAAATTTTCTGTTGCTGCCAACCTTAGCAAGAAAATTAATTAAATACCAGCATTTTGAATTTAAAGAAATATTATAAACTTTAAAATAACATTCATTTAAAACTAAATTTTTGACAAAATGTAGTAAAATTATATTAAGTAAACTAATTTAATATTTCTAAAATTTAGAGATTTTACACAGCGCCATTTGATATGATGTGCCATATGACTCTATACGTGATTTGATAAATACAGTCTGGTACTATTTGTTATTGGCATATATGCAATGTTTGATATATTTTGCGCTTCTACAAGACCCCATTTGAAGTTATCAAATTTTAAAGATTTCAAAATTTGAAATACTTTGAACAAGAAGCGTCCTTGTGCGTTTGGCGCACCACAGAATCTTAATCGACCCGGATTTCATATGCAATTTACGCAGCCGTTACACCTAAACTTTGGATATAAATATCACTTTAAGATAGAGAAAAAGCTTTTTACTTGAAAACTTTTCTCTTGAGCTCTTCGTTTTCGTTTCCTCGATTCTCAAAGTTCTTTGATCATCATCGATAATGGCCCCAGAGAGATCAGCTACGGACAAGGGCAAGGGAGTCGCTGGAGCTCCGTCGCGTACGACGTCGTTGAGGGTGCCTCAGTGCGCGCCACCATCGATGAGAGTCGAGGAGGCGAATCCCGCTCTCGAAGGTGATTACTTCGTCGGGGACAATGAACAGTAAACTTTGCGCCATCTGATGGCTGCACTAATTAAAAGCCACCATCAATCACCTCTTTCAGAGTGCTGGTTGGTGCTGCACAATCTTCCAAATAGCTCCACCTCTTTCAGAGTGTTGGCCAGTGCATGTCGTGCACTTTTTTTTATACACACTGCGCTGCGCGCTAAATCTTGCATGCACATAAACAATAACTTGTCATATGCGCAAATTTTAAACATTTTTTTGGATGAATGTAATAGCTCTTTGTGTTTGCATGCTATTTGCATGGAATGACATATTGATGATCTTTCTATTGATTTATTACTTATTATGTATCTGCTTAAGACATAGGTAATAGGTAGGAGTAAAAAATATGTTCAGAGGTACTCAACGTGACATATCTCTTGAAAATAATAACACTCGTTATATCTGTTCAGAGAGAATGTGGACATAACAGAATATAACTTTAATATATTGTCATTTCTGAGACGACATTATTAGAGGTAATGTGAACGTGATAAGTCCTTGATGTAGATATTAGAATTCAGAGGTGATGTGGACGTGAATTCCTATATCTATTGATTATCCTTGGGTCAACTGGGACTCTAGAATAGGATATCCTTTAAAACAGCAGGGTTTCAAAAGATGATGCTTGCGATGATGTAGTAGATGTTGTGGGTTAATCCTTTGAGGATGTATCATAAAATCTGGGTAGACTCCACTGGAGATTTTTGAGGAGTTATTATCTATGGTTTTATTTACTAAAGAGTAAATAAAAGATAATAACCCGAAGATTTGAGGTATGTACAATATTTGTAAAACATAGTACACATTTTCAAATATAATATTTCTTCAGGAATTTGTTGTTGATAGGCATTATAGCGATTCGACCGTCCATCCCGGTTAGTTGATAAGCTCTTTTAGAGAAAACTTTGCTTATGACGTATGGACCTTTCCACTTTGGCTCAAATTTGCCTTTGCTCATGTGCGTCATAGTCATAGGACATCTGACAGTAAGAACCAACTTGCCTTTTTGAAATGTTCGTACTTTGATTTTACGGTTGAAGGCTTTCGAGATACGGGCTTGGTATAACTCGATGTGCTATTGAGCTAGTAGTCGCTTCTCATCGAGTGCTTAAAGGTATTGAAGTCGAAGATGATCATTATTTTTTTACTATGAGTTCATTGGCAATAGCTATCCTCATAGAAGGAATTTGAATTTCTAATGGCAAGACAACTTCACATCTATACACCAAAGAGAAAGGTGTACAACCAGTCAGAGTGTGTATAGTAGTGCGGTACATCTATAGACATTTCCCAAGCTTTTTGCTCCAATTGCGCTCATTGGTAGAAACAAACTTCTTGAGAAGCTTGATGATTGTTTTGTTGAATGCTTCAGCTAAACTGTTACTTGTGGGATTATAAGCTGTTGAAGCAACATTGTTGATTCGATTGTCATCATAAAATCGAGTGAATGTTAGACTGACAAATTGAGGTCCATTGTCATTGATGATTCGCCGAGGAACACCGAATCGATAAATTATATGATGCTTGATGAAGCTGATGACACTGCTTGTTTTGAATTTAGCTAATGGTATAGCTTCTGCCTATTTTGAGAAATAATTGGTTATAGTTAGGATAAACAGATGTACTCAAGATGAGGGCGGATTGATAGGACCGATGGCTTCCATGCCCGAAGCTTCAAAAGGCCAAGATGTTGCAGTCGGATGCAGGAATTCTTATGGTTGATGAATAAAATTCACATGAATTTGACATGCTCAACATTTCCTCACATACCGTCACCAGGGTGGGCTAATGTATCCTATGCGTTAGATCTGATCATGTAGCTTAGGACCAGGCTAGTGTGCACCACACACACTATTGTGAGCTTCATGCCTTATCTTCTTTGCTTTATCTCCCGCAAGACACCGTGAGAGCATGCCGTTAAACTATTGTCTATATAGTGTTTTGGATGAGTAATTTTAATAGAATTGAAGCGACTATCAATGGATTGTTGTTTCTTCTTTGGGATCTTCGTGTAAGATATCATGTACCACGAAGTCAATGAAAGGAGCCCTCCAGTCTTCGCTAGTACTACCAACTTTAACTGAATTGCAAATTTCAACATTCAAATTATTCTTGACGTAGAATAATTCCCTATTAGTGATGACAATCAGTTGTTGTCTTTTTACAGGATTCATTAATACTTCTGCTAGATTAGTGAGTGCATCAGCTTCTATACTGCAAGCTCGGCGTACATGTTCAATGAAGAAATCTTTGAAGGACGTAGCCAATTTGACTGCTTTTTTTTGTATGAAATGAGATCTTGATGTCGAACTTCATACGTGCCTCTAACCTGATTGACAATTAGTTTAGAGTCTCCGTATACTTCTAGATATTCGATATCCAATTGTTTAGCTAATTGGAGACCGATGAGTAGAGCATTGTATTCAACAGCATTATTGGAACATGGCTCGTCTAGGAAATAGGCTATTTGAATATCTAGTCCTTCTGGTGATACGAGAACGATCCAAACTCCAGCGATAATGATACTGTTGGGTCCAATTCTGTAAACCCCCTAATTTTTTACTACGATTTTTTTTATTTTGTTATTGGTTTTCTTTCGGTATTCGTGCGTCGGGTGTGAATACGTATACGAAATATTTTATTTTATATTTTAATATATATTTTTTATTATTATACAAAAAGTTTTATTATAGGAGAATATATATTTTGTTTCAAAATAGTAGAAGTAAATATCTTTATCTATTTGCTTGATTGCCAAAACCTTACTTTATTTTTATTATAAAGATGCTATTGTATTGTTGTAAAAAAAGTATATGTGATAATTTAGAAAATAATATTTATAACTAATAAGTTCTATTGCATGCAAAGTACATAAAAATTAAATTTCATGTATATTTGAATTTCGAAAACTTATTGCAATTATGTTATTTAATTGCAAAAGGATATATATTATGATTTTCGTAATTATATATTATTATTATTAATAAAAAGTTGAATTTGAAAATTTATTTGATTTGATATTTAATTAATTTTGGTTATTTAAAATTTGGGAAAAGATTTTAATTACTTTATCTTAAATAAATTTATTCTATGAACTTGGATTTGATGGAACAAATTTTGATTTGATTGAATTTAAAAGATGCATTATCTATTGGGGATTTAAATTCCTACCACTTATCCAACTAGGAGTTCCATAAATTCTCCACAAATGTGAGTGCATCGTGTCGGTGTCCAATCCTTCCTGTATCAGCCATGATTGGCCTCGGGTCCGACCCGGGTGTCTTTCCACTAGGTGATAATCATTTATATATACAATTCATCTCTTTTTCGTCCCCGTCTTCCCCGCCTCACCACCTCTGCCACCTGGTCGCTGCCATCAACACCACCACCGCCATCACCGACCCATCTTCTCCAATGCCATCATCGACCCATCTTTGCCAATGCCATCATCGCAGCCACCTGCCACAGTCCGCACAACCAAAATCAATCATCGACCTACACCCCCGTCACCCCCAAACAGTCGACCCCAAACTACGCTGCACCACCAGAACCCGCCATCACAGCAGCATCCCGGCCTAGCCGTCATCTCCCCACCACGACCACAGACAATCAACCCTTATACTACCTAACATCACAACCACCACCATCGGCTCCGTCATTCCTCCTCTCTGACCGTCTCCCGACACCAACACAGACAACCGTTACAGACAACCATCTTCGTCATCATCACCACACCCACCGTCGACGACTCCACAAAAAAATCTCCATCACCATCACCACCCCAAAACCAACACACCCAACCACCACCGCGACCAGCTGCTATGGCGACCAGCCGCCCACCTTTCACACTGACTCTGCAAAATAAACGCAACCACCACCCCAAAAATATAACAAACACACCCATACCTCTAGCAGCTGAGCCCCGGCCGAGCCCTACGCCTGCGCCGTCCAGTCGACCTCCGCCAAGCTTTGAAGTGGCGAGCACCCATCCCTTCGAATGCCCCCGCGCCGCCCTCGACGCGACGTTGCCGGCGTCCCACGCCACGTAGCAGTGTGCGAGCCGCCGCCACTGGCGCGCCGCCCGAGCATTCCCGCCCGTCCATGACGAGCCTATGCCAGAGCTCCTCCAGTCGAGTACCGGCGAACCACACACGCGTCGCTTCCTCGTCTTCCCGCACCGCATCGTACGCGCGCCCCCCCGACGAGTCTCTTCCTCCGCCCTTCTTCCGCCGTGAGCCGTCCACCTCCCCCGGTGCTTCGCCGACCGCAAAGGAAGACCACTCTCTTCCTCCCTCACTCTTTAGCCCTCTCTCTCGCTCTCTCTCTCACTTCACTCACCAATCCCTTTCCTTTCTCTCTTCCCCTCTTTTGTACAAATCTTTTCCCTGTTACCAAGAGGATGGTAACCGCTGTCCCTCTATTCGATTTTATTTCTTTTTTTTCCTGTTTTCTTTTGTTTCATTAATTATTATTTGTTTACATACTTAATTATAGTACTAGTATAACCTATAGTATTTTACTTAGTATATGTATACCATATATGGTTATAAATTATTCTTGTTAGATATTTTATTTTATTAAATATTATATATAACTAATATTTCCCAAAAAAAGTATATATAAATATTTTATAGAATAAGTTTCCAGTCATTTCAAATATTTATTTTGGCCCGTAAAAGTATAGTTTTCAAAAGATAAATCGGTTTCCAAGTATTGTCAAATATATTTTTCTAAATTAATTTACTAATAGTTTTCTATCTATAAATTTCTTTTGACAACCTTAAAAGTATTTTAGCCTAAAAACAATTTTTATATTTTTTAATTAATTATCCAAAAACTATTTCGACTAATAAAATATATTTTCAATTATTTATATAAAAATAAATTTTATTAAGTAAAACTATACTTCTCGACTTAAAACGATTTTACTACTTATCAAATATTTCAGGATAATAAAAATATAGTTTTCAAGGATTATAAATAGTTTTCTAAAATCATATATATATTATTATCCATTTTTTTCTAATTATCCTCCTGTCCGTGACTAATCCCATTATTTCTATTCCCTTGCTAATTCTATACGCCCTCCTATCGTCCTTAGCTAATTCGACTGTCCTGGACCCGATGGAACAGTCTGTGCCACCATCGGATGCCGTCTTGCGTAGTTTTACACCGAAATCTTATTCTGTGCCATCTTGATCATCGCAGCACACCAGGCATTACTACCAGGCAAGATACCTTGCCAATAGCTGTTTATTTTACTTTAGCTCATAGTCATGCATTTATTCATTATTTATTTTTTTGCAAAATAAACTGAGCTACACTGTTATAATTAGATAGATTTTACTGTGTATTTCTATTTTTCGTACTTATTATTTTTATGCATATTAACCTTAGATTTAAGGGACCACCCTTGTTTGAGTTGCATTCATAGGCTTTGACACGTTTGTGATACAAAGTCGCGAGTCGCATATAGAACTCGGACATACGTAACTGGCTGGCCACCATATAACGCCCCAGTCCCAAAATATATAGTACTAGGTACATAGACATGCTAGTTGTATACATACAAAGTATACTCCAATATATGGAAACCTTGTATGAATACATAAGCTGTAAAATGTAGTAAACCAAGAGTAATCTAATCTCATCCATAAATATAAGAATAAAAGATATCATATAATCAACTGTAATAAGTCATTGTACAATATGTTGGGCGAAGACAAATCCACTACCAACAAGTAAGAAAAAAATCTACATGAAAACTGAAATGATTTGGCGGGAGTAGAAAAGAAAGACCCAAGACACGTCATCTCCGAATGAATAGAGAAGATCGCGAACTCGGCTAGAATTCCTGCGAATGACAATAGCACACACCTGGGAAGATAACCAGGTCCTCAGAGGGACGTAACAAGATACACAATATCATGCCATATAAACTGAATATAACTTCTCAATAATAATAAGTAAGATCAGATCATAACATGGTCCAATACCTCACCTTTTGGATTAGCGTACCATCCCCCCGACCAAACAAGGACAGGAGATGCCACACTAACCCACGATGAAGTATATTTCCAAGTCACAAATCCAATATGGTATCCGAACACCAACAAGGTTCAATACCTTCTCATCGGAGTAGTAAGCCACACCTATAACCAAACAAGGACAAGATGTGGCGAACTAATCCGCGACAAGTTATTGTCCCAAGCTACGGTCAGATACAAGTACCCAAACCAAGAGTACTCATACCTAACGGATAAGGGTGCCTAACTAATCTAAGTGAATACAGTTTTAAGAACAGTTCATGGTCGCATGACTACCGGGTCAAGTCAAGAAAATACCAATGCGGTACAGTACCTCAGTAGCGAGCGAGTCTATAGCATATAGTCTATCTATCGTTCCTCAGTAGCGAGCGAGTCTACGACAGATAGGGTGGTAGTCAACTACCAATCATGTTCTCCCCTCCCAATGCCAACTCATAACTGCTAAGTCTTCTAGCATGCAACTTTATTAACAGTTATTTCCTAACGCACGGCTTATACGTACTGGTGGCCAGCCAATCACGCATGTCCGAGTCCTATATGTGACTCACAAAAATGTGGTATGAATGTGTCAAGGCCTATGAATGCAACACACAAAGGGTGGTCCCTTAAATCTAAGTTTAATGTAAAAGAAAATAGTACATAGCAGGAAATAGAACTAAACAGTAAAAATTCTATCAACTTATGCCATGTATCACAGTTTATTTTGCAGAAAATAAATAATGAAAAATGTATGAATATGAGCTAAAGTAAAATAATCAGCTAATGGCATGGTATCTTGCCTGAGGTTATGTGCAAAAGGGAATAATCCAGTAGCTCGAACCGACAAATAAACGAAGCAAGAAAAGCCAAATCTCGCAGATGACTCCGGATGCTGCAACAATTATCATGAACGAGTTTAGAATAAAAGATGTGCCTAGAAAACGCCTGTCCAAAAGTAAATTCTGGAACAGGGGCAAAATCATAATTTCGGATCAAAACGATATTCGTCGTTGGACCCGCTTTGCAACGAAATATGCGCCAGAACCTACGGTCTCTAAAGTCGTCAAACTACATATCTACGAATTTGTTTTGATGAGACAATCCCAACGGTATGTCCAATTTTGGATTCCGGTGAGCCGTCCACAAAATCGCCCGTTGAGTGGAATTGTGGGCCTGCCAAAATGGCGTCCCGGTCAACGGTCTCAGAATCGGACCAAACATGGCTCACGGGACCAAAACAATATTTTGAGTCTAATGGCGCAAGTTTCGTCGCAATTTGATGAGTGTGTACAAAGTTGTGACTTAATTTGCAAAGGGTCGATACGGTGGTAACTCGACGGATACGCACAGATTTCGTCGCTCACATGCAACAAAATCGGGTTCCGTCGGTTTTCACACGTCGACAACATCCATACGCGCCTTTCGATGCATATAGGGTGCGACCACGTCGTCCGTTTTGTCGGGGCGTACGCCGTATCGGGTGTTTTTCTTATTTTCAAAAACAGAATTTCACAATTTTTTAAGAACTTTAACTACGTGTAACTTTTTACATAATAGATGAAAAGTGATTCCAGAAGGTGCGTTACAATTTCGATTATGTTGTCTTTGACTGTCTTTAATTAGTCTCTACAAAATCCTATTTTACAGAAAGATAAGTGGCGTCAAGTTCATGTTTTAAAATGGTTTTTAATATTCCAGAAAAGTAGTTTTTCTCCAACTTCGCCTTGATTTTTCGAGCAAGTTGGATGGCCATGTCGAAATCCACCTGAGGGATCTCGAAGAGGGTCATGTGGGCTTTCTACACGAATTTATGGATCTAAAAATGGATTAGAATTGAGAGAGTAATCGAACGGGGAAGTTGGGTACCTAAACTCTTTTTACTGCAGCTGTCGATGTTGTCGTTGTGGTTGCCACTGTCGCGGGCGGGGTTGTGACGCACGAGGCCGGGCTACGGCTGCGCACGAAAGAGGGGTTGGCCGAGGGTGGTGTGGTGTGTGCGGAGGAGAGAGGAGAAGGGAAGAAATTAGGGTTTAGGATTGTAGTGGTGGCGGTGTTGGTGTTGGTGTTGTTGTTGTGTAACAAAAAAGGGTCGGCCCCTCCCTTATATGCAGCAGCTGCTACTGTGTCTTTAATTGGAGGTGTTAAGTCGGTTTCCACTTGCGGGGCCGACCGCACATTTTTTTTTCTTATACGAATGTAATCTTATATATATATATATATATATATATATATATATATATATATATATATTATAAAAAAGGAAATTTTATTGAATGAAAGTAACAGGAAGTAAGGAAATTACACAACATTAACAGCTAAAGAAACTCGCAAGAACATGTAGCTTGTGTTTGCATCTTACCAGCGC
Organism: Iris pallida; assembly: GCA_029216955.1. Classification (NCBI taxonomy): domain Eukaryota; kingdom Viridiplantae; phylum Streptophyta; class Magnoliopsida; order Asparagales; family Iridaceae; genus Iris; species Iris pallida. Next base: position 5,631,832 of record JANAVB010013598.1, on the reverse strand, counting down.
CTTCGATACTTGTCGTCGAACTTCTCTTTCGATCTGAATTGCCGAGAACCTAAACTCCTCATAACGCCACTTATTCCTGTTCTTCCAAAGTACCCACATGATTGATCCAACAACGATCTCCTTCATATGTAAATTAGGTTTTTGCCACCAATAATTGAAACATTGATTCAATGGAATAGGATGATGCACCGGCACCCTAAAGAAAGTACTGAAGATACTCCAAATCATAGACGCGAGCTCACCATCACCGAAAATATGCTCCAGTGTTTCCTCGGTCGGTTGATTGCAACAGTGACACTTCGAGGGTAAGTAGAAGCCCATTGCAAGTACCTTATCATCAGTCGATAGCTTAGCATACATAATTCGCCATAATAAAATCGACCACTTCACAGGCATGCAATAACTCCATATATGCTTAAACTGAACCTGTTGGGGTGTTTGTATCCTGATTGCTGCCCATGCTGTAGATACAGCGAACTGCCCCGAACTCGTTGAATTCCAAGTCCATTCCCCATTGTCTGCATTGGTTATATACTGATCGGAAAGCTCCCGACCCTTTAGCAATCTTCTCCATATATGGGAACACTTTTGAGGAGCTCCTGCAATTTCCAAAGGTTGAAACTTGCAATAACGCGCTATAACAAAGCGCTGCCAGAGCCCATCCCTTGTTTTCAGCTTCCACCACAACTTTGCAATAAAAGCATTCATAGTTTCTTACAAGCATCTCACCCCAAGGCCAGCTTCATCAATAGGTCTCGCCATAGTTTTCCAACTCGACCAGATATGCTTCTGAATGCCCTCAGCGGAACCCCAGAAGAATCTTACGAACATGTCCTCAAGCCGATTAAGAACCGTTTGTGGCGAATTGTATGCCGCTAAGGTGTACATAGGAATTGAAGTCAAGACAGATTTAATAAGAACCAATTTACCTCCATAAAATAATGTCTTCTACTGCCAGCCTTCTAGACGTCGTCTCACTTTTTGGATTAGATCCACATATATAGATGCATTCCTCATCCCCACCGTCATCGGACAACCAAGATATATGAAAGGAAGAGTGGAAATCCCGAATCCCGTAATGGCTCTAAGCTACTCATGTCGCTCAAATGTTTGTGGTACATAGATGGAGGATTTTTCCGCATTAATACTTTGACCCGAGACACCCTCATAGCGGCGCAATATGCCATGAATCAACTGAACCGACCGAACATCTCCTGAAGAAAATAATAGAATGTCATCTGCAAAAGCCAGATGACTAATCGCATGGCATCCACTAGAAGAGTAATAGTGAGAGAAAGAGTCGTTCTGTAGCAACTTGTTCAGGTTTCAAGATAGAACTTCAGCGACAAGAATGAATAAAGCTGGGGATAGCGGATCACCCGGACGGACACCCCTGAATGCTTAAAAAAAAACCAGAAGTAACACCATTGATGATGGTCAAATACCAGATATTATTGATCAACCTGAACACCATACTAATCCACCTCTCATCAAATCTAAACCTTCGTATAACATCCATTAGAATACTCCAATCTAACCTGTCATAGGCTTTGGTCATGTCCAGCTTTATAGCTATATTTCCTCCTCGGTGCTTGATATTCATCATGCTAACCAACTCTTGAGCAAGTAATATATTATCAACAATCTTCCATCCCTGCACGAATCCACTTTGTTCAAGTGAAATCAACCTTGGAAGGATAGCACTCAATCTTCGATCCAAGAGTTTAGACATAATTTTGTTCAACACATTGCATAAACTTATCGGCCGGAAATCCGCCATAGAAGATGGGTTGGTGTTCTTAGGGATTAACAGCAATGCCATGCTTGTAATCGCCTTAGGCAATTCAAAACCTGCAACAAACAATTCAACGGCCTCCAAAATGTCATCAGCAACAATACTCCAGCATTTGACGAAGAACAAAGTATTGAAACCATCCTATCCAGCTGCACTATCAACATCCATACTGTGTAATGTCTCAAACAGCTCCTCCTTGGAAAGCGGTGTAATAAGCATATTATTATCTTCTTCGGATACGAGGTGGGGAATGGCCTTCTTGAGCTCTTCATCATCATTGGTTGCTGCACATTTGTACTGATCTTCAAAATAATCATTAGCCACCCGCTGTATATCATTCAATTCCTTTCTGCGAACCCCATCCGAATCAACGATTTGATGTATTCTCGGTTTTCTCTGTTTGTTAGTAACACAATCATGAAAATATTTAGTGTTATGATCCCCTTCAACATCCCAACGAAGGTGCGCCTTTTGCTTCCAAAAAGAGTTAACAATGCAATACTTTTGTTTCAACAGAGTAATAGCATGTTGTAGGTTCTCCCTCTTCATGATGGACCTATCAAAATCATACTCCAATTCAGCAACAAGTACACTGTCCTCCGCAATAGTTACTTCCTGAAAAATATTGCCAAACGTGCGATGACTCCATGCAGATAGAGCCTTCCTGCATGCAGTTAAACGCAAGCAAACCCTATGTGAGCACCCTGAATTTTGGGTTGATTTTTTTTTTATTTTTCTGATTGATTTAGTTTCAATAAATAAATTATTCTGTTTATTATCTTTAAGTGTACTTTTTCGTGCCTTTGATATTTGGAGTGTCAGAGATGTTCAACTCTGAAAACCTTCTTCATGAGTTTTGAAGTAGACAGGATTACCTTCATGATGGTATATAATGTCCCATCCAAACTTGTTCCCTTGTACTCTTTTTGCTTCGCACAACTTCGGGTCGAATTAGACCATTTGATCATTAATTATTTTTCCCACTCTTTTCCTTGATTATTATTAGCACGTTACCGTGACTTTTAATTTAGAAGCACAAGACCAGTCATTTTCTTGAAACCAACTTATCATCCATGATCTACTCGAGACGCTCTTCACCCATGACCTTCGTGTCCCACTCAGACACACCATTTTATGCTCTATTTGCTTTGCACAACTTTCCTGACACGTGACCCAATTTTATTTCATCCCACGGTGTCGCATTCATTTTCCAACTTGAATTGTGGATACCCTGTCAACCAAAACCTGTCAGTCCCAAATATGGACATGGCCCATATTGAGTCTACTACCCGCACGACACTTGTGTCCCATTTACTGGAATCCCCACGTGCTACTTATTCATCCATGATCATCAACGCCTATTTAAATTCGATTATTTTGCCATGTCCGATTTTGATCCAACCCGGCCCCACTGAACCCAACCCCAGCTTCATGTTTCCCACTCTCATGACGCCCTCATTTTTCCTTTCCTAAAAATAATATTAAATACCTAGTTTTCTATTTCAATATTGAGTGTAATTCCATTGATTTTATATCCCATAAAAATGAATCCAATTCCCTATTAATTTCTACCCTTGATTTCCTCCCATTCAATCCTCACCATTAATTTTCCCAAACACTCAATTTCCTCCTCGCTCTAGCATTGGCCGGCCCTAAAAATTATATGGAGAGAATCTGATTTCTCTCTCTAACTTTTCATTCTTTCCCTCTCTCTCTCTCATTTAATGCTCACACACAAAACCATTTTTTCTTCACTTCTCTCTCTCCAGCCCTCTCCTTCACGAGCAACAGCAACCTATAGCCCAACCTCTCCTCCTCCCTGGCCGAGGCCGTCGGCCACCACCCCCAGCAGGCCGCACCACCCTGGTCGTCGACTCCACCACCTCTTCTCCTCCTTCTCTCCCTCATCATCACCAACACCATGGCCATCATCACCAACCACCATCAACATTCCCCCGCCACCATCACCATTCCACCGCCACCACCACCTTCATTTCACCGCCACCACCCAACCGTGCCGTTCGTCGCCGCCGCGCCCCCGTACGGCCAGCAGCAGCAGCACCATGCCGACCACGTGCTACAGCAGGAGCAGCTGCAGGTTGCAGCCGTACGCCCCCTTGGCCGGCGTGCAGGCACCGCCACCGGAGCCACAACCGTCGTGGCCTGCGTGGATGACCCCCCATGGCCGGGCGCACCCCCGGGGTAGGCCCCATGGTGGCCACCGTCCTCCGGGACGCACCGTCGAGGAAATTCGTGCGTTTCGCACGAAGTTCTTTCGTGACGCGCACGGGATCGATCCAGAATTCGCGTTCCGTCGCAGTGACTTCGCACAAAATTTTTGGGAAATTCGACCGTTGGATCGGCGATTTCTTTACTCCGTCACAATCTCGGTATATCCACCTTCACTCCTGTCAATTTTTGTCCGTTAATTTTACCTTTTGATACATCAAAACTGGCCACCAAGTTGACCGTTTAAATTGTATTAATTTTGGACAGTTTTGCGGAGTCAACTTCGTCAGCTTGTACCTCCTCCACCGTAGCTCCATTTGGCGTGCTACCAGTTCCTGTGCGAAGCTGGTATAACCCTCTTACTACTCCTCCAGTTTCGTTTCATTGCGAGCTTGTTTGATTGGTTGAATTTGACGCCAAAGTTGGCCGTCTGAATTCGTAATTTCCAACTTATAAAATTCTATTTTTGAACACGGGACTCCAGATTTTATTTCTGACACCACCAGTAGACTTGTGGCATCGTTCTGGCATATCTTCATATAAAATTTGTTAGATTTGGAGGACGTGGGCCCTGGCACGCATTTCGGTGCAAAGTGGGTCCCACAGTCCGGGTCAACGGGACTTTTTGACGTCGGCTCAACGGAATCCAATTCCGAATATACCGCTGGGTTCGTATCGTTATTCTGGACTCGTTGACATATAATTTTCTAGGTTTTGGTGGATATTAGATCCGGCACGCATTTCGTTGCAAGTCGGATACCAATATCCGGGTCAACAGGTCATTTTGAGATCGTCTCATCGGAATCCAATTCCGGATATACCGTTGAGTTCGTATCGTCATTCTGGACTCGTTGACATATAGTTTGCTGAGTTTTGAGAACATTGGCTCCGGCACGCATTTCCGTATAAACCGAAATTCCAAGTTCTAATCAACGGACCAAATTGAGATCGGGTCAACGGAATCCAATTCTGGATATAACGTTGGGTTCGTATCGTCATTCTAGTTTCGTGGACATATAATTTGTTATGTTTTGTAGACTTGTTTTCTTGCACATTTTTCGGTGTAAAACGGCTCCGACACGGATACCGTTTTGACCCGAAATTACCTTTTTGCCTTTGTATCCAAATTGGACCGATGGATAGGCTATCCAAGCTAATTTGACCATTCTGGACACGTTGGCGATGTTTATTTCATCGTCCGACAATATTTGTTGATAATTTCTCTGAGTTTAACCTTTTTATAAATAATTAATAATTAATTCTTATAATGTTCGTATTTCGGGATTAGTACAACGAAACTGAGATTGGTCAATTCTAGTGATCTCACATCGCTGTAATTGGCAAGACAGACACGTGGATCACTATAATAAGATTATTAACCTTACCGTTAATTATCTTATCTCGATTTGTGCGTCATAAGTTTCGACGTACGAATGACAAAGTACACTTTATATCTTTAATAATTAGACTAGAATTGACCCTGTTTGACCAGAGTTGACCAGTTGACCAAAAGTCAACTGTAAGTCAACACTTGACCTAGTTTGACTAGATTGTTGACCGGAGTTGACCTAGAGTTTATTGGACTTAGAAGAACCTAGGATAATATAGATTGCTTGTAGAGATTCATTTATTACAACTTGAATACCTTGTAACCTGTGTTGCTTTAAATAGGACTCTGTGGCTTCAGTTGGACCCCTATACCTATCAGCTGTTCAGGATATCAGGCGAGTACATTCTCTGATCATTTCATATCCTGTTTTAAATTATTTTCTTTCTTTAAATTACTATACTTGATACTGTCACGTTGGTCACACGGATTAGTACTATATGGATCCCTTCTTGAGATGTTATCCCTTCAGGAAGCATCGGGTACTTCATGTTCTGTGCGTTTCACTTACATGACGTATCACTATGCTCTACGGTTCATTGATCACTTGTGACATGTACTCTCATGATCACAGAGTCTTCCTTGAATCCTTATCCCATTTATTGGGTTTCCTAGAATCCCCATTTATGGGATATCCATGTATCACCCTTCGGGGGCCATTGCAAGGAATCATAACATAACCTGGCTGGATCCTTGTGTATTGATTTGAGGTACGGGGGAGTAGAAGTGGACATGTGAATAATATCCAAGTAGTGTAGCATCAGAATCATTCCATAGTGTAGCATCAGAATCATCCTATGCCATTTACATGTCTATATTGTACTCTGACTCACTAGCCACATGATAGTTCTCTATTTATAGTAGATATTTCTATTACAGTTCTCTTTCTGTTTACATACTGTACTTTCAGTACCTGTATCTTACTTTACTGCATGATTATATTTTCTAACCTGCTATGAACTGTTGAGATGTATTATGCTCGCTCCTGTCCTGACTGGACCTGTTGATAAATTTTACAGATAGCCTGGAGGTTGCCTACTAGCATAGAGGAGACAAAGTAGAGGTTGTATAGATAGCTAGGGTTTTGCTTATAGCTTATTTTTAGTTGTCTTGAGTTGTATTTATGGATTACTGTATTTGAGCTTGAGATGTATCTCTGGGTTTGTGTATCTTAGACACTTAGGCTTCTATCTGCTGTATCTCTCTGTGAATTTCATGTTTTATCTATCTTCCATTATGCACTACCGTAGATGTGATTGAGTTTACTTTCTGCTATGTCACCCCCATTCGGGGAGTATAAACTGTTTAGCATTATATTGTTAGATGTTGTGACCTAGGACAGCGTTCTACCGCCGACACTGCGGCGTAGGCTGGACGTACCCATTTCTCGTGCCCCTACTCTAGGGTGCGGGTCATGGCACGTTTTTAGTGGTGGCCCATGCAGGTCGAGTTTGTGTAGTGGTATTCGAACTAGAGTACCACTACAGCCTGTCGTAGGATTAGGATATATTTTGAAGGTACTCAATCACAGTTAGGATTCCTTGAGAGATTCCTGGGACGACCCTTGAGAATCTTATTTTAACTTTGATTTGAAAACTTTTTTCCCTTGATTTGATTTATCTTTACTTTCTGTTGTTGAATTTAATTTTGATGGATTATTGTTAAATTTGAGTTTGTATTTATTGATTTTGATGTATGATTGTTGAATTTTGAATCTTGATGTTAGTTGTGGCATCCGAGTTTGTATTTATATAATTTGATGGATTTTGTTCAATTTTGAATCTTGATGTTCGTTGGTAAATTTGATTTTTGGGTATCCATTGTTGATTTAATTTTAATTTTTGTCAAGATGAAATTATATGGGCTAGGTCATCTAAGTTTTGGAATCTACTCTTCTATAGTCACATTAGCCAGCATGGTGAGCACATATAGTCTGATTTTGGATATATTTCTCGGATGTGGGAATTTAAGGTTTTTTGCAGCCAAGCTAGCGGCATCGCAAAAATTTTAAATACCATAATTCTAGGGGTATGTGCCTAAGTCGAGGACTTTGTGATTATCGTAGCCTTGCTTACTAGTATGACGAGGATTTAGAGCACCATGATTTTGGATAGACGTATATAATTATCAGATTGTACCTTAAATATTTTTGAACATGTTTTCTCTACTTTTGTTCCAGCCCTTCAAAAAAAAAGAATTCTTATTTGTTTGTTTTGTTTTGTTTCTTATTATTTAACTTAGGAGTAGGTTTAGCTGTTTTTATAAACCTTTGAGTAACTCCTTTCCATGAATTTCTTCTTAATACGATGAATCAATGATTTTTGCTAGACCTTATTTTGGATTTGGTATTATAGTTCTGGTTTCAAAATGGTTCCTTCTTTTAAACAGATAAGTAGAACAGATTCTATTATTATTTCTCTTCATGCCAATATTTTCTTACCATCATTCTTTGTCTTATATAACTATCCTATTACATCAATTCTCTGTCTCGTATCTAATTCTGTCCGCTATACTTTGAAACCCTTGAATCTTCATATCATTTTACCTGAGAAATGTTGAGGAAATGACGTAATTGGTTATCATATGACGATGTTGTAGGAATCAAAATGTTGGATGTCAAATATGAAAATTGAGATGGAGATGTGGTAAAGGTTTAGAATAAAATCGAGAGATAAATGTTATCAATTTAGAAACGATCACAGAAAATTTTGGTGATGAGTAATTCATTGATGTGTTTCAAAAAAAAAGGAGAACTAATGAGGATATTACAGGTCAACCTAGTTTTGAGAACTTAGAAATCTTGGTTATTGATTCTTGGGAACTTCTACTCTAAGGCTATGTAGAAATTTAGAGATGGAAATGAGAGTTTAATTGTATTTAATGATTATGCGAAATTGAACTAGATATTGTAAGAGGGTGACTAGAGACAGAGAGAACATAAGAATTTTAAGTTATAGGAATTATTTTTAGAGGAAAAAAAATGTAAAATTCAAAAAGAATAATAATTGTAGGTGAACGTTGAAGAAAATATGAAGGTTGATTTATAAACAAGAATAAATTTGTATGACATAGTGGTATTAGAGTTGAGTAAATATGAGACTCGATTGAAACAAGTACAAGGATTTCATAAACTGGATTTAGAGGTTTCGGATCTAATTTAGAACGAGGTGAAGGAATTTGGAAATTTGATTAAATAAAAAAGTGTTGATTCCTAAATAAGAGGGGTACGCTTCATGGAAAATGTTTTAGAAGTTTAGAATTTTGTCTATGGTGATCGTGGTAAAAGGTTAGATGACTGAAGTTATAAAAATTTTGAGGGTAGTCATATAACGGTTGATTTTTATATTAGGATTTGTGAGAAAAAATATGATTGGCAAATGGTAAACTGATGGTATTAGAGAGAGATGATTAACTGACTTTCGTATGAAATCTTTCTTGTTTTTCTCTAAAAGGGTTTTTCAATATCATTGAATCCTAGTTTCCTTATTCACGACCAAATCGACTTCGATTATCTTTTCTTATCATACTAATATCGTGGATTGTACTCAATTGAATTAAATTTGATTGTGACCTGAATCTTCATCCTTGTATGCTCGTTCTCAGACTTTGTTGAACCTGTCCTCAATATTGTCCAAATCTTGATTTCCCCAATTTGATCAACTTAGATCGTATCAAGACTAAATATTTTTAATATATATTGCGATTGGATTTCCATGCAATTGACTTTCATTCTTAAAGTTTTGATTTTGATTTTTTTTCTTTGAATAGTACCCCTTTATAGAAAATTGGTAGTTATCTTTTTTTTATTTTATATTTTTTGATAAGTACCAGTTTTCATATAGGATGGTAGACTGCCTTACAGTTTTGATGATTGTTATTTCTGTAACTTTTCTAGTTTAGCACCCTAGATTGCTTGTGTGATTTGATACCCTATGACCGTTTCGGTTAGCATGACTAGTATACCTAGATGAGACTTTCACTACCATCGTATGACATAACCCTGTACGTCGTCCTTTTGATGGTATGATTTATTTAAGTTCTGGGACTTGATTGTGGGGGTTTGACCTAGAAGGAGTACGAACATTTTAATTTCGAGGACGAAATTTTTATAAATGGGTAGGATGTGAGCACCCTGAATTTCAGGTTGATTTTTTTATTTTTCTGATTGATTTAGTTTCAATAAATAAATTATTCTGTTTATTATCTTTAAGTGTACTTTTTTGTGCCTTTGATATTTGGAGTGTCAGGGATGTTCAACTCTGGGAACCTTCTTCATGAGTTTTGTAGTGGACAGGATTATCTTCATGATGGTATATAATGTCCCATCCAAACTTGTTCCCTTGTACTCTTTTTGCTTTGCACAACTTTGGGTCGAATTAGACCATTTGATCATTAATTATTTTTCTCACTCTTTTCCTTGATCATTATTAGCACGCTACCGTGACTTTTAATTTAGGAGCACAAGACCAGTCATTTTCTTGAAACCAACTTATAATCCATGATCTACTCGAGACGCTCTTCACCCATGACCTTCGTGTCATACTCAGACACACCATTTTGTGCTCTATTTGCTTCGCACAACTTTCCTGACACGTGACCCGATTTTATTTCACCCCACGGTGTCGCATTCATTTTCCAACTTGATTTGTGGGTACCCTGTCGACCAAAACCTGTCAGTCCCAAATATGGACATGGCCCACATTGAGTCTACTACTCGCACGACACTTGTGTCCCATTTATTGGAATCCCCACGTGCTACTTATTCACCCATGATCATCAACGCCTATTTAAATTCGATTATTTCGCCATGTGCGATTTTGATCCAACCCGGCTCCACTGAACCCAACCCCAGCTTCATGTTTTCCACTCTCATGACGCCCTCATTTTTCCTTGCCCAAAAATAATAATAAATACCTAGTTTTCTATTTCAATATTGAGTGTAATTCTATTGATTTTAAATCCCAAAAAAATGAATCCAATTCCCTATTAATTTCTACCCTTGATTTCCTTCCATTCAATCCTTACCATTAATTTTCCCAAACACTCAATTTCCCCCTCCCTCTTGCATTGGCCGGCCCTAAAATTTACATGGAGAGAATCTTTTTTCTCTCTCTAACTTTTCATTCTTTCCCTCTCTCTCACATTTAATGCTCACACACAAAACTATTTTTTTTTTCACTTCTCTCTCTCCAGCCCTCTCCTTCACGAGCAACAGCAGCCTATAGCCCGACCTCCCCTCCTTCCTGGCCGAGGCCGTCGGCCACCACCCCCAGCAGGCCGTAACACCCTGGCCGTCGACTCCACCACCTCTTCTTCTCCTTCTCCCTCTCATCATCACCAACACCATGGCCATCATCACCAACCACCATCACCATTCCACCGCCACCATCACGATCCTACCGCCACCACCACCTTCATTTCACCGCCACTACCCAGCCGTGCCGCTTGCCGCACCCGCGCCCCCGCGCGGCCAGCAGCAGCAGCGCCGCACTGACCACGTGCTGCAGCAGGAGCAGCTGCAGCTTGCAGCCGCGCGCCCCCCCTTGGCCGGCGTGCAGACGCTGCCACCGGTGCCACAGCCGCCGTGGCCGGCGTGGACGACCCCCCATGGCCGGGCGCACCCCCGGGGTAGGCTCCATGGCGGCCACCGTCCTCTGGGATGCGCCGTCGAGGCGATTCGTGCGTTTCGTACGAAGTTCCGTCGTGATGCGCGCGGGATCGATCCAGAATTCGCGTTCCGTCGCAGCGACTTCGCGCATAATTTTTGAGAAATTCGACCGTTGGATCGGTAATTTCTTTGCTCCGTCACAATTTTGGTATATCCACCTTCACTCTTGTCAATTTTCGTCCGTTAATTTTATTGTTTGATACATCAAAACCGGCCACCAAGTTGACCGTTTAAATTGTATTAATTTTGGACAGTTTCGTGGAGTCAACTTCGTCAGCTTGTACCTCCTCCACCGCAGCTCCATTTGGCTTCCTACCAGTTCCTGTGCGAAGCTGGTATAACCCTCTTACTACTCTTCCAGTTTCGTTTCATTGCGAGCTTGTTTGATTGGTTGAATTCGACGCCAAAGTTGGCCGTCCGAATTCGTAATTTCCAACTTGTAAAATTCTATTTTTGAACACGGGACTCCAGATTTCATTTCTGACACCACCGTAGACTCGTGGCGTCGTTCTGGCATGTTTTCATATAAAATTTGTTAGATTTGGAGGACGTGGGCCCTGGCACGCATTTCGGTGCAAAGTGGATCCTACAGTCCGGGTCAACGGGACTTTTTGACGTCGGCTCAACGGAATCCAATTCCGGATATACCGTTGGATCCGTATTGTCATTCTGGACTCATTGATATATAATTTTCTAGGTTTTGGTGGATATTGGATCCGACACGTATTTCGGTGCAAGTCGGATACCAATATCCGGGTCAACAGGTCATTTTGAGATCGGCTCATTGGAATCCAATTTCGGATATACCGTTGCGTTCGTATCGTTATTCTGGACTCGTTGACATATAGTTTGCTGAGTTTTGAGAACATTGGCTCCGGCACGTATTTTTGTGCAAACCGGAATTCCAAGTTCTGGTCAACGGACCAAATTGAGATCGGGTCAACGGAATCCAATTCTGGATATACCGTTGGGTTCGTATCGTCATTCTGGTTTCGTGGACATATAATTTGTTATATTTTATAGACTTGTTTTTTTACACATTTTTTGGTGCAAAACGACTCCGACACGGATACCGTTTTGACCCAAAATTACCTTTTTGCCCTTGTGTCCAAATTGGACCGATGAGTAGGCTATCCTAGCTAATTTGACCATTCTGGACACATTGGCGATGTTTATTGCATCGTCCGACAATGTTTGTTGATAATTTCTCTGAGTTTAACCTTTTTATAAATAATTAATAATTAATTCTTATAATGTTCGTATTTTGAGATTAGTACAAGGAAACTGAGATTGGTCAATTCCAGTGATCTCACATCGCTGAAATTGGCAGGACAGACACGTGGATCACTATAATAAGATTATTAACCTTACCGTTAATCATCTTATCTCGATTTGCGTGTTGTAAGTTTTGACGTACGAATAACGAAGTACACTTTATATCTTTAATAATTAGACTAGATTGACCCTGTTTGACCAGAGTTGACCAGTTGACCAAAAGTCAACTGTAAGTCAACACTTGACCTAGTTTCACTAGATTTTTGATCGGAGTTGACCTAGAGTTGATTGGACTTAGAAGAACCTAGGATAATATAGATTGCTTGTAGAGATTTATTTATTACAACTTGAACACCTTGTAGCCTGCGTTGCTTTAAATAGGACTCTGTGGCTTCAGTTGGACCCCTATACCTATCAGCTGTTCAGGTTATCAGGCGAGTACATTCTCTGATCATTTTATATCATGTTTAGAATTATTTTCCTGCTTTAAATTACTTTACTTGATACTGTCATGTTGGTCACACGGATTAGTACTATATGGATCCCTTCTTGAGATGTTATCCCTTCAGGGAGCATCGGGTACTTCATGTTCTGCGTGTTTTACTTACATGGCATATCACTATGCTCCACGGTTCATTGATCACTTGTGACATGTACACTCATGATCACAGAGTCTTCCTTGAATCCTTATTCCATTTATTGGGTTTCCTAGAATCCCCATTTATGGGACATCCATGTATCACCCTTCGGGGGCCATTGCGTGGAATCATAACATAATCTGGCTGGATCCTTGTGTATTGATTGGGGGTACGGGGGAGTAGAAGTGGACATGTGAATAATATCCAAGTAGTGTAGCATCAGAATCATTCTATAGTGTAGCATCAGAATCATCCTATGCCATTTACATGTCTATATTGTATTCTGACTCACTAGCCACATGATTGTTCTCTATTTATAGTAGATATTTCTATTACAGTTCTCTCTCTCTGTTTACATACTGTATTTCTTTCAGTACCTGTATCTTACTTTACTGCATGATTATATTTTCTAACCTGCTATGAACTGTTGAGATGTATTGTGCTCGCTCCTGTCCTGACTGGACCTGTTGATAAATTTTACAGATAGCCTAGAGGTTGCCTACTAGCCTAGAGGAGACACAGTAGAGGTTGTATAGATAGCTAGGGTTTTGCTTATAGCTTATTTTCAGTTGTCTTGAGTTGTATTTATGTATTACTGTATTTGAGCTTGAGATGTATCTCTGGGTTTGTGTATCTTAGACACTTAGACTTCTATCTGCTGTATCTCTCTGTGGATTTCATGTTTTATCTATCTTCCATTATGCTCTACCTTAGATGTGATTGAGTTTATTTTCTGCTATGTCACCCCCATTCGGGGAGTATAAACTGCTTAGCATTATATTGTTAGATATTGTGACCTAGGACAGCGTTCTACCGCCGACACTGCGGCGTAGGCTGGACGTACCCACTTCTCGTGCCCTTACTCTAGGGTGCTGGTCGTGACACCCTAATAAGCCTATTAGGGTGCGTGACCGACCGCAAAGCCTGCTCAACCACCTGCATAAATTCATCATGTTTAGCCCAAAATGCAAGAAATCTAAAGCTACGCCGTCTATCGTCCTGCCGAGAAAGAAGCTTGATTAGAAGTGGGGCGTGGTCAGACTCCGTTCGATTCAAATGCTCCACCACAGTTGAAGGTGCCAACCGAAGCCAATCATTCGAGACCATCATTCTGTCCAGCCGAGAGCCTTGCCTGTCCCCTTCGTTAGATTTGAACCAGGTGAACTTACTCCCTGAGAACGGTAAGTCAGTTAACCCAGCCGTCGTTTGAAAATTAAGGAACTTCTGGATAGACACCATGCAAGGAGGCCGACCACCAATCTTCTCATCCGATCTGGAGGTAGCTTTGAAATCCCCTCCCACCGCCCATGGAAGAGGATGATTAGTCCGTAATTGCAGCAAACTATCCCAAAGTTCCCGTCTACCTTCCTTCTTACGATGGCCATGGACAAAGGAAAACATGACAGGCATTGGCAGGAACTCATTTTGAAAGAAAATAGTGAGAGATTATTCAAAATCATCTAGCAAGGAAATCAAGCAACCCGACCTCACCATAATCCAAATATTTCCGCGGTTGTTACAAACCGCCTTATCAAAACCCAGCTTAAGCTTATAATGAGAGAGCTGATCCTTTGTTACTTTTGGCTCAATGACAATGAGCAATTAAATTTTATTCACCCGACATAAGTTCTTTAATCTTGTAAAAGCCAGCTTATTTGCTACTCCTCTAATATTCCAACATAGTATGTTATACATTAGAGGAGACTTGGGGTTTACCGGATTTAATGTTGGAGGAAACCGAGCGGAGGACTCGGTATGTTGGCTCAGGTAATCTCTTCTTCCTCTTCTGGATCGGAGGCCCGAATTCAACTTCCTTTCCCCTCTCCCTATCCTGTGCAGCATCAGTTTCATCGGCCCAGCTGCGAACCTCCCCTTCCTCTTCGCTTTCGCCTGCATCCCCTTCTGGAGCAATGTCTTCTTCATTCCCTTCCACAGCTACAGTAGTAATATCCCCAGCCACGTCCTGAGGAAGAACCAAAACCCTTTCAATGGGAGGCTCCTAGACCGGAGCAGTCCCATCTTCATAATGATGCACAATGACCGGAGCAGTCCCATCCAAATCGGTGGCTACTAACCCATCCTCATTTGAAACCATTTGAGCGTCAGCACTATGGTTATTAACCATCGTTTGAGCGGGTGGAGAGATCACAGGCTCGTCCTGGTTGCTTGATTGACCAATAAGTTCTTATTGAAGTATTTGTGTCACAATAGGTGGAGGAGTCTTCTGATGACGTGGATTCATATTCAATCAACTGCCAAAAACTACCACTTGGCAAATTAATTCTAATACGACGTTGAAGTGGCTTAGAAGCATCTATTTCCATGAATAACCTGGCCATACTAGGTCTCGATAGCTCCACCGTTGCCTTATCGACTTTAAGAGGAGTCCCAAAGACTGATGTAATAGCGAATAAGGCCTCCTTGGCATAGAGATGATGAGGAAGGTTCGGTAGTGTCACCCAAACGGGTATCTTCGATGATTCTTGGTTGGGCGAGAAATCAGGATCCCACTTGAAAACTCTCATGGGAGCACGAGCGATATACCAAAAATCTTTTGATCTGAGTCGAAGGAAATCCAACTCAGTTGATGTCCGAATGAGCACATGTTTATTGTCGATTACACCCGCCTTAATGGAGCCAGAGAACTCAAATCCTGATAGAGCCTTACGAATCATCTTGATCGGAGGCCAAGAGTGTGAGAACTTACCCACCAAAACAAACCTTAGTGGGTCAGAGAGAGCAGTTTCTTCCTCCACCGGGAAGGAAATTACAGGAACATCTTTGAAAGAAGTAATTGTACACGGAGGGATGGTGGTAACTACAACAGGAGGTGGTGACCCCATCACCGCCTCGAAGAAAGTCTTGGCCGCCATAACCCTAAACAAAACAACACAGGAGGAAGACTACCGACCAAGTGGTTCGGGAGTCCCAGGAGGACGCCGGCCCGGCCAGAGGCCACGCCGGTGTCAGTAGACAAAGGACTAGGGTTTCTCAGAGGCGGCAGCGCAAGGCTCCACAAATATCTTTATATATATATATATATATATATATATATATATATATATATATATTCTATATGTAAATGTACCATAAAATCTCTACAATTTTAAATAACAATTTAATATTATCTATTCAAATAATTAATGTATTTAAAAACATGTACATACAAATATACAAATTCAATTTACCATAAAAGACAACAGTTAATAATATTTAGTAGTAATAATTAATGTATTTAATCAAAAATAACATTAATAATAATAATAAAATATTAAAATAGTTAAATGGGGGTTGTGGTGGGCTTATACCACACACCCTTATTTAGGTCCAAAAAATTATACAAATATTGGAACACATTTAATAATAAAAATACCAATAATTGTACAAATAATTTAAATAATTAGAAGTTGTATGTGAAATTCTAAAGTAATTTAGGAATTATGTCCACGTACATAAAATATGTCCACATGGCCACCTTGGTCCCATCACATGCCTACATGGGCTTAAATTTGGTTCGGGCCCAGTTCGGGCTGAATTGGACAAACCGGGTCATCTAAAAATCAATATATATAATAATATTTAATTAAAATAATTTAAATGAGTCAATTCACAACTTGGCCTGGTTTTCTTAGTTTGGACAGAACTATGGCTAGGCATCCCACGACATGGCTAATATACTGGTCAAAGCACACTGCTACATCTTTCGTGCTAAAGTCATGGTCGTCTAGTGCTCCAAAACTCAACAATGGCTTCTAATAAAAATCATAAATTGCATAAATTTATTTTTAAGTCTTTTTAAATAACAAAAAAAAATATTTCCAAAAATTTAGGGGTTTTACATCCTACCCAACTTACAAGAATTTTGTCCTCAAAATTTAGGAATAATAGGGTAAATAGGGTTGAGGGGTAGAAGGAGTAGTTTAAGGAGAGGATATAGCCACATGACTAAAGTGATACCTTGCCACTACTAAAATCTGCTCAATTGGCAACATAAATTTAGCGACGTTCGATTAACGTCGCTAAATTGTGTTCATTAGCGACGTTTTATAGAAACGTCGCTAATAGTCGCTACTAGCGACGAAATAAGCGACGTAACAATGACATATATTAATTGCATGAGCTAGTCGTCGCGAAACGTCGCTCTGACGTCGCTAATAGCAACTAATTTAGCGACGGTAGTATTAACGTCACTAAATTCTAAATATATTCCCCCCAACGATTCATTTCCCTCTATTTTACTCTCTCACTCTCTCTCCACCTCCCCTCCGGCGCTCTCACTCTCTCCGGCGCTCTCACTCTCTCCGGCGACTCTCCTCCCTCTCCGGTACGTGACTCTCCCCCCTCTCTCTCTCTCTTCGGCTATTTTGGTTGTTGGTGGTTGGAGGGTGCGGGTGGCTCGGGGGAGGGGGGACAGAGGGGATGCGGGTGGTTGGGGGGTGAGTGGGAGTGGCTGGGGGGTGGGCCAGGGGGGACGAGGGCGGCTGGGTGAGGGGAGCTAGGGTTATGGTTCGGGTTAGGGGTGGGTATGTATGGGTGGGGGGGAGGAGGAGGAGAGCGGGAGGGGTAGGGACGGTTGGGGGAGGGGAGCAGTGGGGGTGGAAGCTGCTGGAGGAGGGAAGCAGGGGGGTAGGGGCAGATGGGGGAGGGGAGCAGGGGGTGGGGGCGGCTGGGGGAGGGGAGCAGGGGGGTGGGGGCGGCTGGGGAAGGAGAGCAGTGGGGGTGGGGGCGGCTGGAGGAGGGGAGCATGGGGGTGGGGGCGGCTGGAGGAGGGGAGCATGGCGGAGGGGAGGGTTAGGGTTCGGGTTAGGGTTAGGGGTGGTATAGGGGGAGGGAGAGAGGGGGGAGGGCTTGGTCAGGGGCACCGATAGTGCCAAAAAATCTGATAATTTAGTAATAATTATTTGTTTTTCGACACCAAAAAATATGGTACTCTGATTCGAACGCACCGATAGTGCCGATATTTGTAACAAGTAGTTTTGTTGGTTGGTTAATTGATTATATGGTGATCGGGACATATAGTCCCTGCAGCCATTCGACTGGCGAGGCAGAAACTATGGTACGACATGGTGATCAGGACATGGTCCCTGCAGCCATTCGACTAGCGAGGCAGAAACTATGTAGACGTAGATAAAGTTGACTGTCCTCCGACCCTCATCCTTCGGCAATGATGATATGACAACCTATCACTATATCTTATATAGTAGTAGATGATGTCTTAGTATTACATTATGTGAGTTCATCTTGATTCTGTTACATTCTTCAGATATTAGATACGATTGTTTGCCATTGATTGTAAAAGTACAGAACAATTATATAGGAGGACTGAACTTAGACTCACAATACAAACTTACGTGTACAAAGAAAGCCTAGGGACGAAAACTTAGGTACAGCAATCTAAGTACGATTGTTTATTTTTGATTCTGGGAGGTGACGGTAGAGGCTCAGAAAAGCGACGGCAACTCTACCTTACTCCTTGGACGATCGGACGTAGCCTTGGCTCTGATGAAGAAATGCTCTCGGGATGCGTGGGAAGAATCCTCTATGCGTGCCTTTGTCTCTCTGTGTGTCCAGCCGGGTGGAGAGAGTCTCCTTCTCTATGGAATTCTCCTTCTCTTTTTCTCCCTAATTCTCCAGAATCCTCAGCCGTTTGTAAGGGAATGGCACCTTGTTATTTATAGAAGTGGGGGTGTGATCATTAGGATTTGTAATGATTCCCTCCTTGGAATGTCGGCGGCCAATCATCTGGACCATTAATCTTGATTGTATTACATCTGGATAATTAATTCTTGATTGCGCCAAATCCGTATGGGCAATTAATGCTGATTGTAATGAATCTTCATAATTTTTCATGATAAGCTCAGATCTCCCGCCACGAGTTCAATTTGCTTAATTACAATAAATCTAATTTGATCCGTGTAATTATGGTGATTGTACTAAATCTGGTTGTTATGATTTGCGAGCAGCCATAATTCCGAGGGGATAAGACAGCCACGTGTCTCAACTGTCATGAGGATCGTCATGTGTCTCGTCTGACAGAGTCGCATGAGTGCGGCCTCTAAGTGAGCCATATACAGGTGGCCCCTGCATAATCCTAACTATATGAAGGTAGCAGCCGCATGAAGGGGGTGGCCGCATAGGAGTGGCATGAGAGAGGCAGCCGCATGAGCATGGCAGCCGCATGAACGTGGTAGCCGCATAGGGAGCTTCGGGGTCGGTGGATCGTGCCAGCTGTAACTAAGATTTTCTTCGTGCCAGCTGTAACAAAGATTTTCTTCGTTTCCCTAGGAACACGCCATCATGTCAGAGTCATTATTTCGACTTTATGTCAGAGCTGTCACTTATCAGGGCTGTTATTGTCAGAGCTGCCGTCAGGGCATTTAATACGGCAATTGCTTTATGGCCAGTTGTAGAAAAGAACTACTTAGGGCCACGTGGCTCTTTTCTGAGCCGCATGGAGCTATCCGAGCCGCATGAGGCTCTAAAGGACTTTGAGCCGCATGCATTTTCTAATGGATTTCTGAGGCGCATAAGGCTCCTCCTGTCTGAGCCGCATGAGCCTTTTTTTGTCATTTTCCATGCTTCTACAAGTCCCCCTTCAAAGTTTTCAATTTGCAAAATTGAAATACTTTGAATAAGAAGCATGGCTATGTAAACCCTTCTGGCCGCATAGGGTGTTCCGACCGCATGGCCTTCTTAGCCGCATGGACTTCTCAGCCGCATGGACTTCCTAGCCGCATGAACTGTCTGGCCGCATAGGCTCCCTGCCACGTCTCTCTGCCACATATGCGCTTCATTTATTGTCTTTTATTTGCTTTGATTTAAAGCCGTCTTTTGGGACAGGATCCCAAGGGTCAGCTTTTTTAAATATTTAGATTTGACTCGATGCCCGAAGAGTTGATTCTGTCTTTATACAGCACCCGGATCGAAGCGTCCGTCGGTTCATGAGCCCCTCCTCCTTCTGCCTATAAATAGGAGCATTATTGGACAGAGAGGCTGAGCGCCGGGCCAAACGGAGGTTTGAGCGGTCAATGGCCGTACTGAAGGACCGCCTCCGGGATTTGTATGATGCTGAATCATGATCGACTTTGTTTTTTTATCTCTCCATTTTGTAACAGGGATATAGTCCCAAATAATGTAGTATCTTGGATTTTGAATAAATGAGCATGTTTCGACTCATCATTCATTTTTTTGTACTTGTTGTGTTTATGGCGTTTATGGTGTTTGCCCCAATGGAGGACTATTTGTGGACCTATTATCCTTGGCATACCTTGGTTTTAGGTACGGATAGCAAGTTTGGGAGGGATACCTAGAACAACTTTGCGATAAAGTGGCTGTGGAAGTTCTTGGTATTTGAAAGAATGCCAGGGAGCAGCTGGGCTCCCAAGACATGATGAAAAAAGAGTGGCATGTACTAGAAAACTTAGTACAGTATTCGTGGTCGACTGTGGACATTTGTGGTCAACAGAGGACATTTGTGGTCAACATAGGACATTTGTGGTCATCGAAAGACATTTGTGGGCCTATTATCCTTGGCGTACCCTGGATTTTTTTTGGTACGAATAATAAGTCGAGAGAGAACCAACATACTTACTCAGAGGTATTGAAGACGTGGTAAATATGAGGGTTTCTTCGATGGAGCCTTCCCACTCAGAGGTAATAAGGACATGGCAGGAGTGGGCTCCATGAAGGGTGCATAGAACAACTCAGAGATAATGAGGACGTAAAAGTTCTATGTGAGGGGCGGTTTGTTTTTGATGGAAGGGAAACAACTCAGAGGTAACATCGACGTGGTTGTTTCGAAAATTTGTGGATCTGTTACCCTGTTTATGCACTGAAAGTGCGGGTAGTGGATCATGAGGAAGGAGCTCCTTTTATGAAAAAAGTTCAGAGGTATGATCATACATGACTTACTACCCAAAAGATGCGATATAAATTGACCAGGATGGGATTTAGCGGTATCTGCGGGTACATAACTCGACAATCTGGAAGATTTGAAGGCAGAATGTGAGTTCAGCGGTACCACAGGGTACATAACTCAACTATCTGAAATATTCGGAAGCAGAATGTAAGTTCAATGGTACCAGAGGGTACATAACTCTACAATCTAGGATATTTTGAGGATGAATGTAGGTGAGTTCAGTGGTACCAAGGGGTACATGACTCGATAATCTAAGATGTTTGGAGGCCGAATGTGAGTTCAGCGGTACCAGGGGGTACATAACTCTACAATCTGAGATATTTGGAGGAAGACTGTGGGTTCAGCGGTACCGGAGGGTACATAACTCAATAGTCTGAGATATTTGTGGTATGTCGTTTCAGACATAATACTTCTTCAGGAACTTGCCGTTGATGGGGAACATGAACAAGTCTCCATTTTGTTTTGCGAGGTGGTAAGCCCCATTGGAGAATACAACATCGATGATGAATAGGCCTTCCCACTTTGGCTGGAACTTGCCGGCTGTTTTGTGAGTCATGACCATCGGCCTCCGAAATGCCAGAACGAGATCACCCACTTGGAATGTTCTAATTTTAACCTTCTTGTTGAAGGTTCCGGAGATACGGGCTTGGTACAACTCGATTCGTTGTTGAGCTAACATGCGCTTCTCATCTAAGGCCTCCAACTCTTGCAGTCGACGATGGTGATTATCATCTGTTGTCAGCCGATGGGTGAGAGCAATACGGAGCGAGGGGATTTGAGTCTCCAGTGGGAGAACTGCCTCACTTCCATATACCAGAGAGAACGACGTGTTCCCAATGGCCGTCCGTACTGTAGTGCGGTACGCGCATAAGCATTCGCCAAGCTTCTCATTCCAGTCGCGTTTGTTGGAAGACACGAACTTCTTGAGCAGCTTGATTATTGTTTTGTTGAACGCTTCAGCCAGACCAATAGCCGCTGGGTTGTATGGTATTGAAGCAATATTCTGGATTCGGTATTTGTCGCAAAACCGATAGAAAGCGTGGCTTGCGAACTGCAGACCATTATCATGGATGATCCTTCGGGGCAGTCCAAAGCGGTAAATAACGTGATGCTTGAGGAAGCTGATCACGTTTGAAGTCTTTACTTTTGTCAACGGAACAGCCTCCGCCCATTTGGAGAAGTAATCTGTGATTGTGAGTATGAAGCGATGTCCTCTGGACGAATGTGGAGTGATCGGACCAATGATGTCCATTCCCCATGCTTCGAATTGCCAGGATGCCACCGTCGGATGTAGAAACTCGGACGGCTGGTGGATGAAATCTGCGTGGACTTGACAGGCTTTGTATTTTCGTGCATAGTCTATTACATTTGTAACTATCGTGGGCCAATAATAGCCCATTCGTCGAAGGCGATCCTGTAATTTCGGGCCAGGCTGATGGGCCCCACAGATGCCGTCATGAGCTTCCCGCACGGCTTCTTTTGCTTCTGTATTTGACAAACATCAAAGCAGTAATCCATCGTATGATCGCCGATATTGCATTTTCGTCTCTGTATCGTAGAAGAATCTGTGGGAACGTCTTCTGATAGAAGTGTCTTCCTTCGGATTCTCTGGCAGGATGCCGTAGACTATGAAGTCAATGAATGGTTGTCTCCAGTCTGGTACTTCGTCGACTGTCAGCGTGGAGTAACTCTCAACATACTGAATATTATTCCTGGGACAGACCAACTCACAGCCTATGATGTCAACCAAATGATGAGCATGATTCGGAACTGCTAAGGAAGCGGCAAGGCCTGCTAGGGCATCGGCTTCAATGTTCTGGAGCCTGGGAACGTGTTCTATGAAGAATCCTTCCAAGGACGAGATGATGTTAATCGCTATTTGGTGATAGGGGATCATGTCTTCATGCAATAGGATACGGTTGGCGTATCTTGAGGTCCTGGCAGTTTTCTCGGGCGTAGAACATGGCTCGAAGCTTCTGGACCTCTCTTCTTGCCTCCCTGGCCTCGTCTGCAGAAGTGGGAGCCGATGTTGTCGGAGGATTGTCGTCCGAGTTTGGTACAGCTGAGTTTGAGTCTGCATTGACCGTAGGACCCAAGATTGTTTGGCCAGGCGTCCTCCCTTGCAGAGTTGGAAGGGCCGCTTTGATCTCGTCCACAGACTTGACCAAGGCGTGCAGTATGGCCGCCAGAGTGTCGATGCGTTGGCGATCACTGGAACCATCTTGGTTGTTATCTGTCATGAATACCATCCTCACATGAGAAGAGATGGGAGGGACGGTGGAGGACGCGCCCTATGAGTCATACCCTTATACAGAGAAGTCGTCAGGGTATGTGGGAATGTTCTCCTCTGGTTCGGACTCAGAAGGAGTGGTACCCCCAGCTTCAGAGCTTGCCTCGTCTTGAGAGTCGTAGACGTCCTCGGGGACGTCGGAACCTACTGCGTCTGTTGGGGAAACCGTTTCCCCTGATCATCTTCTTGAGACATCGGGTTGTCACGGATGTTTGGAGGAGTGCTACCCAAGCTCCAGCGCCTCCCAGAGATGTGGACGACGATTCTTCAAACGTGGCAGATTTTGTCTTTGAGCGAGTACCTTGGAAAACTCCTCCTGTGGCAGTCATGGACAACCGCTTAGAAGAAAGTTTCTTGGTTGAGATTTTTGGGCTAGAGACATTTGTTTTCTTCCCTCTTCCGCTGCTAGGGATCTTATGAGCAGAATTGTAGGAGGCGACAAGAAGCGCCTCGTCTTCCGAGCTTGGGTGTTGCAGTCATTGGGAGATGGATCGCCGCTCCTCTTGTGTGGCCGCCTTGCTGCACCAGCAGTTGACAATGACTTGAGTGCAGTAATTCCCATGAAAGGACTTTTTGTACACCAAATTTTTGTCTTTTTCCTTGCGTTTGTGAAGAATCACGTTGCGTAAGTCATCCGTTTTGTAGGCCCGGGAGTCCTGAGCACATGAGTGTATTGGCGTCCTGTCTGCTCCTTGATGTGGGGGTAGTACGAGTACTTGTCCCGGATTATTATTGGGAGATCCTTGATAACTATTCCGTTCGTGGGCCGTCGAGGGCTGGACACGGATAGTTTTATACAACTTTCCATCAGGGGCCCGTGTAATAGTCAGCGGGACGCCCTGATAGTCGAAAGTTTGGGCAGCTGACTGAGCTTGGCGAGTCCGCGCTGCCCGAGACTTCTTTCTTCTAGCACCTGAGAGTGCATAGTAGGAAGAGTCCACAGAGACTGGCATATGAGAGTATCTGGGATCAGGATCGCCTGAGAGGCGGTCGAAGACTGAACCTGAGCCGCATGAAGCAGATAGCCTACGGCTGAGATGTTTTGCCGCATAGCCTTCCTGCATGCGGCTGGCATTTGTGGCCGCATAAGCAGCCCGCATGCGGCTGGCAGTTTGTATACGGCTGGGAGCTGTAGTGGCAGCGTGGGCCTCTGTCACGACCCGCACCCGTTTTTTTTTTTTTAAACGGATACGAGACGTGTCCAAGCCAGCCTACGCCGCAGTATCGACGGTAGAACGCTGTCACGGCCATGAAGATCAAAATCACAAACAATGCTCATTCACAACATTAATTTAATTTACAAAGATCACAAGTTTTACATTTGTAGAAAAAATATAAACTTGTACAAATATGGAATGACTACAATTTATCTATCTAGCTGGTCACTAGGCTTTCGTTTGCAAGTACACCCGTCACTTCCCAAGCTAAGTGAATCCACGGCTAACCTGAAAATGTTGGTTTCCAGTCAGGAATGGAACGAGCACAATCCACTGAATGCAATCTCAATAAAGAAAATGACTATAAAACAAAGGTTAGACATCAATCATGAGTTTTGAAATAACAGTAAAGCCGTAAGAAAAACCAATAGTAATAAATAGACTCATATACTTTCCACCGTTAGAAGTACCTTTGACATGTGATCGGTCTGGGGTGCTATACCGCACGGTCTACGATATCTACTTGCAGAAAAGTAACGATGTCTACAATGTCTACAATATCTACAATGTCTACAATATCTACAATGTCTACAATATTTACAATGTCTACAATATCTATAATGTCTACAATATCTACAATGTCTACAATATTTACAATGTCTACAATATTTACAATGTCTACAATATTTACAATGTCTACGATATCTACAATGTCTACAATATCTACAATGTCTACAATATCTACAATGTCTACGATATCTACAATGTCTACAATATCTACAATGTCTACGATATCTACAATGTCTACAATATTTACAATATCTACAATATCTACAATGTCTACAATATCTACGATGTCTACAATGTCTACGATATCTACAATGTCTACGGTCTGATCACACATCCTTGGTACTTCTCATTCCCGACTCAACAATTTATAATAGAGTATAAAAATCACATAACCAATGACTAATCAATGAAATATAGTAAAGATCAATATCGAAATGCAAACAATAAATTGTACTCGCCTGTGGTCCTGTGCTGGTGAAACCGATGATCCAAACCACTCAATATGCCACTATAGTCAAAACCCGTACAACAGTCCCCAGAAGCTGAAATAAACAATACCAATGATCTCAGAATAGTCCAATTAGCTAGGATTGCCTGTCCTTAAGTCCAATTCTGGACACAGGGGAAAAACGATAATTTCGGGCCAAAACGGTGTCCGCCGTTCGATCCACTTTGCACCGAAAAGCGTGCCAGAGTCAACGGTCTCTAAAGTCGTCAAACTATATGTCTACGGATCCAGTTTTCCGATACGAATCCAACCGTATGTCCAGAGTTGGATTCCGGCGGGCCGTGCACAAAATCGCCCGTTGAGCGGGACCGTGGGGCCCGCAAAACGACGTCGAATTCAACTGTGTCAGAATTGGACCAAACTTGGCATGCAGGACCAGAAAAATGATACGGTCCTGTTGGCGCAAGTTTCGTCTCGATCTGACGAATGTGCACAAAGTTATGACTGAATTTGCATTGTACGAATACGGGGCGATTTCGACGGATACGCGTCGAATTCGTCGCGCACACGCGACCAATTTGAATTCCGTCAAAGCACACACGACCACGAAGCCGTTATGCAGCTTTCGATGCCTTCGGTGCGCGACCACGTCACCCGGAATGGCGGGACGGACGTGGTATCGGAGTGTTTTTCAAGTTTTCGAAAACTGTTTTATTAGATTTTTCTCGATTTTCAACCTTATTTATCTTACTGTACAAACTATTAGAATTTCAACTAATGATGGGGTTTCCATCTCGGTTAGGTTGTCTAAACTTCTGTTCAATTAGTTTCTAAAAAATATTAAAGAATGGATCGAAATCTGGCTTCCAAGTCGGGTCCTGGGTTGTCGCTAATGCTCTATTTTGCGACAGATATTCGATCGACTTTGAGTCGACTTTATAGATAACCTAATTCGTTTAAATAAAAACCAACAGAAGGGATGGGAAGGTGTAGATGTTGTCATCATACCTGAAGTGATAGATCCTTGAACGATCGAGCGTACACCGAGAACGTGCGCTACAAAAATAGCCTCGTGAACTCTGTAAACTGCTATTTCTCCCTGAGCGCGTGGGTGGTTCCAGCGCCTGGCCGGCGGCGACGGCCGCGCGCGGCGGCGCCACGAGCGCGGGGTGGTCGTCAGGCGTAGAAGGAGGGGGTGGCGGCGTTGGTTGTTGAAGTTAGGGTTTAGGTTTTCGTCCAGCTCTTCCCATCTCTCTCTCTCTCTTTTATATGTTCTGTTACTATACAGAACGGGTGATATCGTGTTGGCTCTCGGCTTGGCTGGGTTATACTCACGCTGGTGTGGGCTGTGAACTAAACCAGGGAGGGTCGGGCCTTAGGCCGGCTTGGGAGTACTGGCTAGGGTTTGGCATGTTTCCTATTGAGTTCGATTACTTGTTGTGGATTGCTCGGCTAAAGGCTGTGTGTTGGCCTGCACATGGGCTGAAGGGTTTGCTCGTGTGGGAAAATAAGTGTTGGCCTTCTCGGGTTGGACTGGGGATCTATTGATTCTATTCACGGTGTTACATCTGTTCTCATAAACATCAGATTAATTTTTCTATTTTCCCTTGCATTTCCATGTGTCAAAGTAATTGAATAAACCACCACTTGCAGTCCCAACTGTTTGCGTACATCTTCTAATGATTTAATAATCAATCAAATAGTTATTTGCGACTTTCCAGAAAGTTACTTTGATAGATGGAAGAAAGTTAACGTGACTTCTAATAAGTTACATTTTGTAGATTCACCACAAACCATTCATAAAATCATAATTCACCATTTTAATCCAATAAATAAAATTAAAAAAATATTCCAAAAAATTTCCGAGAAGGGGAGCTACAAATCTACCCACCTTAAAAATAATTTCGTCCTCGAAATTCTAATTCGTAGACATGCCCAACCTTTGAAAATAAAAGTGAAAAGAATAAATCCACTTTTACCACAATCTTCTCGAATTTTATTTCCTCACAATATTTTATGGCCTTCTCTAGCCATTTCGTAACTCCGAATACTTGAGGACTTCTACCCACCTTTGGTCACACTACTCCATCGAATCTCTTGTCGCTAAAACTGTGTAATCTTCCAGCTACTTGCTAAAATTGCTACAAATGGACATCTACTACTTTTGGCCCCTATAATCCTCTCATATCTATCAAATAACCCAAAATCGAACAATCAACAATTTATACAAGTAGCTAAGAAATATTGGCAAATTCTAATAAGCACGACTATTCGTCGCTTCGAAGTAGGAAGGACAGGAAGATAGGAAAATAACCGAGAGCAATTATGAAGTTTCAGAGCGGTAGAGAGTTTTCAAGGATGCAGATAGAGAGAAAGTCGCTAGGTTGGCCTACTCTAGTCTAGTCATTTGCCAAATCGAAGAATCCTTCGTTTCTTAGAGGGCTTGCAATCCGTGCAATACGAAAATTTCGTTCTCGAAATTCTAAATAAGGTTCTATAATAGAACAAAATTTAGGAAGTCAAGATCGTGATCTTTCCCGTGGTTATTTAAACACACGAGCAAGGGATAAAACGTAATACAAATTCGTATCATGACTCCCAGGTAGATGGAATATTGGTTACCAATGACTTCACAATCTAAGAGGGGAGACTACATAATATGTATAGGGACCTATTTCAAATAGTTCGGTTTTATAATCCAAATGTAGTGGTATGCATGGGGGGGGGGGTTTACCGGGTCCCAATGGGTTCCTGATTGGACGTCAATCGTTGGTTAGATGAACCTCGGATTTCAGTCTCTATTGACTGGTATGGTTTCCAATGGTAACTATTACCACTAGGTTAGGATAATCCTAGAATAGTTTTCACCCAAGTGATTGAGCTAGATGGGCAGTCGGATTGGTTCGCTAGGTTCCTAAAGCCAAAAAATGCGTCTTCGGTGACTTCTGTGTTTAAGTAGCACGAGCAGACACAATTGAGTGGCACACTAGTGGCATGTGCGTAATAGGCTTCAAGTATATCACAACCATATATTGGGTCGAAGGAATGGGGTCGTGGTCAAGGCTCTAATGGAGGTTGGAAAGTGTATCGGTACCATGGTAAAAGTTATAATTAGTCCTTTTGTCCTGAAAGTCGTACCATAAAATAGAGTACAAGGGGACGTGTTTGAGTGGGACATGATATACCTGGATGAAGGTGGACTCGTCTGGATCCTGCATATAAAATTTGATGGAAGATAGCAGCTGGTCTCGTGCCCCGATTATTAATGACACGGCCGAGAACACAAAATGATCTAAATGGAAAGTGGGAGTCCACGGCACTAATAATCATCCTAATGAAAATTATTCTAAACAATAGGTAATCCTCGCATATCCCACAATTTTAGAAAGCTTACAGTCTACCCACCTTAGAAATAAGGCATGGGTTTTGGAATAATGAGGTTAGAAGAATTCTAAGGTCCGGGTATCGTACCTCGACTCTTGTCAATAAAGAATAAGGCACGGCGTAACGGAATACCGTAGATATAGGTCAAGTCAAGGATCGTTCTTCAATAACTGGAAAATGAGTGTGTACGACGACACCTGGTCGATAAAATAGAATGACCTACTCGTCCCTAGTATACGAGAGTTATCACGGGGTAACCAACTCTAAGGCACATCATAAGGAAGAATTCTAACAACTAAGTCATGAATTTCTATTTGTGTCAACCTGCCAGACTATCGTCACAAGAGTTCTAGTTGAAGCAAGCTTCAAACAAATGATTAGAGACTCACAACATTTGGTCTCTGGAGATTAGGTAGTCTCCAAGGTTGGCATTTTGACTAAGAATTAAACTCTACTCATTCTCCAATTCAGATGGCTAGAAGGACCCAATAACAGTTTTGGGGTCGAGGGGAGAACGATTAACTCAAGGAAAGGTTCTAGTCACATGGCCGGCCGATGGTAGCTACACTTATGTATACAACTATCATAGCCATGGGGATACTCTGTATCGCTCTAACAATTATGAGCTTTTGTCTTTCCAAATCAGTGAAAGACAAAAACAATAAAGAGTTCAAGAAAGATGTCACTGAATACAATCACATGATTCAGAGGCGAACGTATAATTCAAGAGGAATTGTCAAAGCAGTCGCGGATGAGGCCCTAGAGACTTCTACACCTCAATCCACGTAGGTAATCAAAGGAAGGGCGAACCGGGTGCACTACGGTTGATCAGACCGTAATACATCGATTCTGATTAGACAATATGTTAGTAGGCGTCCCCACTAAACATATGTCTCGAATCAAGCTCGAGAACAGAGTGAGCTTGCAAAACTAGGCTGTAATAGCAGCGTTGGTTAAGATAGTCGAATACAATTATGCGAGATTTTTGAAAGAAGGCACGAGTAGTTCGAGTTTTGTGAGAATCCAAACACACCTGGTGTTCTGGCTTATACAATCTTCCTATAATCTTCCTATCTATAAGGTCTTGGTCAACTAATGGGTTATGGAACTCTGGATTCTATATTCTAGGTAACCTATTAGTGTCAGTCAATTTCCTCATCAATAGATCACGAGGATCATACGGAGTGCTAGGTCGGGAGACATGCTACCAAACTTACAAACTTCCACTACTATTGGCTTTGTATCTTATGGGACATACATGGCACGGTCCTATCCTCTATAGTACCCTAAACTTATAATCACGTCTGAAATTATTTCACCGAGGATTATGCCTCGTCCGTATACTCGGGTGATGGCAAACTCTTGGTTCTGTGATTCAGATGTGATATACTATCAGATACTCTGCCTTATCTCGACACCCGGGTAACTATGATCAAAGGGGACCACTAGCCATAGTTTTGGCAATAGCCCATCACCTATATTTTCTTAAACTAAGTTCACCTCTAGGGGTTGTGTCTCGCCAGTGCGCTGCTGGTTGCAGTGTACCCATAGTCTCCAAAATTTAATTAAATGGCGACAGTGCGCTGCTGTCCTGCCATTATGAGTCAACCATCATTCCTTTAACTATATCTGTAAAATCTTGGGGCTTTTAGGGATTCAAACAAGCCGACTATATAATAAGGCATAAATATTTGTCCTATCAGTCACCATCTTTAAAATAAGAGGTTGCACAGGAAAGAAATATCTGAGGGCAAAGAAATATAACATTCTAACTATTCCATTGTATTCAAACATTGGAAAAAAGAAAACTTGAACCGAAACTACTCGAGGTTCATCTATGTATAACATAAAAATAATAATTCTTAGGGCAAAAATTGGAACTAAATAGGCAATTCGGACTAGAATATGGGAATGGTATGCAAAGAGCAAGGAGAAGGAATTGCACCATTTATCAAGGTTAGATCATTATCTCTACGAAGCCCTGTCTCACCAAGCGAATAGTCTATCCACATTGGATCATATCGTCCTATCTAGAGGAAATAGTGTACTTATGGGGTTCTGGCAAACTAGATAATTAATAACTCCTCATCTAAATTGCATGGCCTTGACTACCATCGGTAAATTTGTATAAGGGACTCCTAGTCCTAGTCATCCTTGTAAATTAAATTAATTCTAATTCGTGAAATGAGCATTTCCTGATCGCAGGCTCGCAATAGTACGGCTAACTTAAGTACTATCACGAGTTTGCATGGTTTGCGAAGACAGACCTGCATGGGCCACCACAAAAACTTGTCACGACCCGCACCCATTTTTTTTTATTTTTTTTTAAACGGATACGAGACGTGTCCAAGCCAGCCTACGCCGCAGTATCGGCGGTAGAACGCTGTCACGGCCATGAAGATCAAAATCACAAACAATGCTCATTCACAACATTAATTTAATTTACAAAGATCACAAGTTTTACATTTGTAGAAAAAATATAAACTTGTACAAATATGGAATGACTACAATTTATCTATCTAGCTGGTCACTAGGCTTTCGTTTGCAAGTACACCCGTCACTCCCCAAGCTAAGTGAATCCACGGCTAACCTGAAAATGTTGGTTTCCAGTCAGGAATGGAACGAGCACAATCCACTGAATACAATCTCAATAAAGAAAATGACTATAAAACAAAGGTTAGACATCAATCATGAGTTTTGAAATAACAGTAAAGCCGTAAGAAAAACCAATAGTAATAAATAGACTCATATACTTTCCACCGTTAGAAGTACCTTTGACATGTGATCGGTCTGGGGTGCTATACCGCACGGTCTACGATATCTACTTGCAGAAAAGTAACGATGTCTACAATGTCTACAATATCTACAATGTCTACAATATCTACAATGTCTACAATATTTACAATGTCTACAATATCTACAATGTCTACAATATCTACAATGTCTACAATATTTATAATGTCTATAATATTTACAATGTCTACAATATTTACAATGTCTACGATATCTACAATGTCTACAATATCTACAATGTCTACAATATCTACAATGTCTACGATATCTACAATGTCTACAATATCTACAATGTCTACGATATCTATAATGTCTACAATATTTACAATATCTACAATATCTACAATGTCTACAATATCTACGATGTCTACAATGTCTACGATATCTACAATGTCTACGGTCTGATCACACATCCTTGGTACTTCTCATTCCCGACTCAACAATTTATAATAGAGTATAAAAATCACATAACCAATGACTAATCAATGAAATATAGTAAAGATCAATATCGAAATGCAAATAATAAACTGTACTCGCCTGTGGTCCTGTGCTGGTGAAACCGATGATCCAAACCACTCAATATGCCACTATAGTCAAAACCCGTACAACAGTCCCCGGAAGCTGAAATAAACAATACCAATGATCTCAGAATAGTCCAATTAGCTAGGATTGCCTGTCCTTAAGTCCAATTCTGGACACAGGGGAAAAACGATAATTTTGGGCCAAAACGGTGTCCGCCGTTGGATCCACTTTGCACCGAAAAGCGTGCCAGAGTCAACGGTCTCTAAAGTCGTCAAACTATATGTCTACGGATTCAGTTTTCCGATACGAATCCAACGGTATGTCCAGAGTTGGATTCCGGCGGGCCGTGCACAAAATCGCCCGTTGAGCGGGACCGTGGGGCCCGCAAAACGACGTCGAATTCAACTGTGTCAGAATTGGACCAAACTTGGCATACAGGACCAGAAAAATGATACGGTCCTGTTGGCGCAAGTTTCGTCTCGATCTGACGAATGTGCACAAAGTTATGACTGAATTTGCATTGTACGGATACGGGGCGATTTCGACGGATACGCGTCGAATTCGTCGCGCACACGCGACCAATTTGAATTCCGTCAAAGCACACACGACCACGAAGCCGTTACATAGCTTTCGATGCCTTCGGTGTGCGACCACGTCACCCGGAATGGCGGGACGGACGTGGTATCGGAGTGTTTTTCAAGTTTTCGAAAACTGTTTTATTTGATTTTTCTCGATTTTCAACCTTATTTATCTTACTGTACAAACTATTAGAATTTCAACTAATGATGGGGTTTCCATCTCGGTTAGGTTGTCTAAACTTCTGTTCAATTAGTTTCTGAAAAATATTAAAGAATGGATCGAAATCTGGCTTCCAAGTCGGGTCCTGGGTTGTCGCTAATGCTCTATTTTGCGACAGATATTCGATCGACTTTGAGTCGACTTTATAGATAACCTAATTCGTTTAAATAAAAACCAACAGAAGGGATGGGAAGGTGTAGATGTTGTCATCATACCTGAAGTGATAGATCCTTGAACGATCGAGCGTACACCGAGAACGTGCGCTACAAAAATAGCCTCGTGAACTCTGTAAACTGCTATTTCTCCCTGAGCGCGTGGGTGGTTCCAGCGCCTGGCAGGCAGCGACGGCCGCGCGCGGCGGCGCCACGAGCGCGGGGTGGTCGTCAGGCGTAGAAGGAGGGGGTGGCGGCGTTGGTTGTTGAAGTTAGGGTTTAGGTTTTCGTCCAGCTCTTCCCATCTCTCTCTCTCTCTTTTATATGTTCTGTTACTATACAGAACGGGTGATATCGTGTTGGCTCTCGGCTTGGCCGGGTTGTACTCACGCTGGTGTGGGCTGTGAACTAAACCAGGGGGGGTCGGGCCTTAGGCCGGCTTGGGAGTACTGGCTATGGGTTTGGCATGTTTCCTGTTGAGTTCGATTACTTGTTGTGGATTGCTCGGCTAAAGGCTGTGTGTTGGCCTGCACATGGGCTGAAGGGTTTGCTCGTGTGGGAAAATAAGTGTTGGCCTTCTCGGGTTGGACTGGGGATCTATTGATTCTATTCACGGTGTTACATCTGTTCTCATAAACATCAGATTAATTTTTCTATTTTCCCTTGCATTTCCATGTGTCAAAGTAATTGAATAAACCACCACTTGCAGTCCCAACTGTTTGCGTACATCTTCTAATGATTTAATAATCAATCAAATTGTTATTTGCGACTTTCCAGAAAGTTACTTTGATAGATGGAAGAAAGTTAACGTGACTTCTAATAAGTTACATTTTGTAGATTCACCACAAACCATTCATAAAATCATAATTCACCATTTTAATCCAATAAATAAAATTAAAAAAATATTCCAAAAAATTTCCGAGAAGGGGAGCTACAGCCTCTTCCATGCGGCTGGAAGTCATAGTGGCCGCATGAGCATCCTTCATGCGGCCGGTAGTATTGGCCGCATGAGCCTTATGTATGTAGCCGGCTTTTGTGGCCGTATAAATCTTCATGCGGCTAGCGCCCTTATACGGCTTCTTCCTGGACCGTGTAGAGTCACCATTTGCCCCTGCGAGTCCAGCATCGTAGTGTTTTCCTCTACCGAACTTGGGGACAGCAGAGTCCTATATGGTCTAAAGTGGGGCCACAAGAGGGTCTTTTTCACCGTCTTGGGCAACAGAGAGTACTCCTTCGAGAGCTTGGAGAGGAGCGAATGATTTGGGTCTCCACTCCCTGCGGGCCTTCTTCGTGCGTGCTCGCCGCTGGAACAGGCCAGCGCTCCCGTCGGAGAGCATTTCTGCAAACGCCTGCTGATCGAACCAGGCGACCAGTATTTGTTGAGTGGAGCCATGTTTGGCTGTGTTCGATTGCGTCACCAACTCCGCAACCGTAGAGAAGCTTTTCCCCAGCAGAGTCGCCATCGTTTTTGCAATTGATTGTAAAAGTACAGAACAATTATATAGGAGAACTGAACTTAGACTCATAATACAAACTCGCTCGTACAAAAAAAGTCTAGGGACAAAAACCTAGGTACAGCAATCTAAGTACGATTGTTTATTTTTTATTCTGGAGGTAACGGTAGAGGCTCGGAAAAGCGACGGCAGCTCTGCCTTACTCCTTGAACGATCGGACGTAGCCTTGGCTCTGATGAAGAATTGCTCTCTGTATACGTGGAAAGAATCCTCTGTGCATGCCTTTGTCTCTCTGTGTGTCCATCCGGGTGGAGAGAGTCTCCTTCTCTCTGGAATTCTCTTTCTCTTTTTCTCCCTAATTCTCCAGAATCCTTAGCCGTTTGCAAGGGAATGGTACCTTGCTATTTATAGAAGTGGGGGTGTGATCATTAGGGTTTACAATGATTCCCTCCTTGGAAAGTCGGCGGCCAATCATCTGGACCATTAATCTTGATTGTATTACATTTGGACAGTTAATTCTTGATTGCGCCAAATCCGTATGGGCAATTAAAACTGATTGTAATGAATCTTCATAATTTGTCATGACAAGCTCGGATCTCTCGTTACGTGTTCAATTTGCTTAATTACAATAAATCTGATTTGATCGGTATAATTATGGTGATTGCACTAAATTGGTTGTTATGATTTACGAGCAGCCATAATTCTGAGGGGATAAGATAGCCACGTGTCTCAACTGTCATGAGGATCGCCACGTGTCTCGTCTGACAGAACCGCATGAGTGTGGCCTCTAAGTGAGCCGCATACAGGTGGCCCCTGTATAATCCTAACTGTATGAAGGTAGCAGCCGCATGAAGGTGGTGGCCGTATAGGAGTGGCAGCCGCATGAAGATGGCAGCCGCTTGAGCATGGCAGCCGCATGAATGTGGCAGCCGCATAGGGAGCTTTGGGGTCGGTGGATCGTGCCAGTTGTAACAAAGATTTTCTTTATTTTCCTAGGAAAATGCCATCATGTTAGAGTCATTATTTCGACTTTATGTCAGAGATGTCACTTGTCAGGACTGTTATTGTCAGAGCTGCCGTCAGGACATTTAATACGGCAATTACTTTGTGGCCAGCTGTAGAGAAGAACTACTTAGGGCCACGTGGCTCTTTTCTGAGCCGCATGGAGCTATCCGAGCCGCATGAGGCTCTAAAAGACTTTGAGCCGCATGCATTTTCTAATAGATTTCTGAGCCGCATAAGGCTCCTTCTGTCTGAGCCGCATGAGCCTTTTCTTGTCATTTTCCTTGCTTCTACAACGATAAGAACATATACTACACCATATGTACAGAACATAGATGATTCACACTAATGTATGCTAGAATAAATTTTGGGTTGTGTTCTGAGCCATCCGTTCTCATACTTGGCAAAAAATTGAATTTTTTGTATTTTATCTGCTTTCGAAAATGTACTCAAACGAGATAATGGTTCCTTTAGTTAGCTTGCTTATGTTACAATTATATTATTTGTGAATATCGATCTTACCAGATGGCACCCATGACCCGAGGAGCGGCACGTCGTTTGAGGGAAACAGTGAATGCTGAGGTGGCTCCTCCTACTATTAAGGAGGAAGTGGCACCGGTAGCTAGTGAGTCCGGGAGTTCTATTGATCTAGCACCGGTAGCTAGTGAGACCGGGAGTTCTATTCATGCAGCACTTGCAATGGACTATATCTCTCCTGCCGCCGTCGATCCCACTTATTCGAGGTGGTTGCATGATCGTATCACTGAGCGTTTGCGTGAGCTGCGTGGTTCTCATTAGCTATTAGTTATTATTTGTATTGGACTATTTGTATTGGGTTATTTTTGTATTAGACTATTTGTAATGGACTACATATATGAATTAGTACTGTGTCAATCTCTGGATTGTATTGGACTACCACATGGTGATCAGGACATAGTCCCTGCAGCCATTCGACTGACGAGGGAGAACTATATAGCCGTAGATAACGTTGACTGTCCTCCGACCCTCATCCCTCAACAATGATGATATGACAACCTATCACTATATCTTATATAGTAGTAGATGATGTCTTAGTATTACATTATGTGAGTTCATCTTGATTCTGTTATATTCTTCAGATACTAGATACGATAAGAACATATACTACACCATATGTATCGAACATAGATGATTCACACTAATGTATGCTAGAATGAATTGTGGGTTGTTTTCTGAGCCATTCGTCCCCATACTTTGCAATTAAGCATGTGAAATATATCGTTAAAGAACATAAAACTTGTGGTCGTTACAGCAGAAAGTGCAGACTGACATAAACTGACGCACGAAAAGGAGAAGATCAAAGTTGTAACAAGTAAAGTTGTGTTTTAGATGTTCTACTCTTGTAAGCTCTTTGTTCACAAAGCAAGATATAATTAATACAGAACAAGTATCGAGTTTATAACTCTTATAAGCTCTATACTTGAGTTAAGGACTCGATACTTGTTCTGTATTCTTTAATTATAGCTTGCTTTGTGAACAAAGA
This sequence comes from Iris pallida, assembly GCA_029216955.1. Taxonomy (NCBI): domain Eukaryota; kingdom Viridiplantae; phylum Streptophyta; class Magnoliopsida; order Asparagales; family Iridaceae; genus Iris; species Iris pallida. The sequence continues at coordinate 5,594,830 of JANAVB010013598.1, read as the reverse complement.
GTTTCCAAGAGTTCTTTTTCCAAAGCACAACTTTTCTTGTTCCAGCTTAGAGCTTCTTATTTTCGTGCGTCAGTTCATGTCGGTCTTCACTTTCTGCATTAACTTCCTCCAATTAACCTCCCTCCCTTGGCAATGATGATACGCCAACCTATCTTGATTCTGTTATATTATAGTAGGTGATGTCTTAGTATTACATTATGTAGGTTCATCTTGATTCTGTTATATCCTTCAGATACTAGATTCGATAAGAACATATACTACACCATATGTACAGAACATAATGATCCACACTAATGTATGCTAGAATGAATTTTGGGTTATATTCTGACCAACTGTTCTCACACATAAAACAGATATGAATTTGTACTGTGAGAGCGCCGGAGAGAGTGAGAGCGCCGGAGGGTGAGTAGAGAGAGTGAGAGAGTAAAATAGGGGGAAATTAATTGGTGGGGGAATATAATTAGAATTTAGCGACGTTCATACTAATGTCGCTAAATTAGTTGCTATTAGCGACGTCATAGCGACGTTTCGCGACGACTAGCTCATGTAACTATGTAGCCATAGATGAAGTTGACTGTCCTCCGACCCTCATCCCTCGGTAATGATGATACGACAACCTATCACTATATCTTATATAGTAGTAGATGATGTTTTAGTATTACATTATGTGAGTTCATCTTGATTCTGTTACATTCTTCAGATACTAGATACTAGATTCGATAAGAACGTATACTACACCATATGTACAGAACATAGATGATTCACATTAATGTATGCTATAATGAATTTTGGGTTGTGTTCTGAGCCATCCGTTCTCATACTTAAAACACATATAAATTAGTATTGTGTGTCAATCTTTATTTTTGTATTTTTGGCGAACCCAGGGATTAGATTTTGTATTTTGTATTTTGGATTCTGTATTTTGGCTCTAGCACCAGCTCCATTTGCATTAATCTACGATACGACATGGTGATCATGACATAGTCCCTGCAGCCATTCGATTGGCGAGGCAGAAACTATGTAGCCGTAGATAAAGTTGACTGTCCTTCGACCCTCATCCCTCGACAATGATGATATGACAACCTATTACTATATCATATATAGTAGTAGATGATGTCTTAGTATTACATTATATGAGTTCATCTTGATTCTGTTATAATATTCAGATACTAGATACGATAAGAATATATACTATACCATATGTACAGAACATAGATGATTCATACTAATGTATGCTAGAATGAATTTTGGGTTGTGTTCTGAGCCATCCTTTCTCACACTTAGCAAAAAATTGAATTTTCTATATTTTTTCTGCTTTCGAAAATATACTCAAACGAGATGGCACCCGTTCTCACAGATGGCACCTAAGACCCGAGGATCTCGTTTGAGGGAGGCACAGATGGCTGTGAAAGAGGAGGTGGCTCCAGCTCCAAAGGGCAGTTCTACCGAAATAGCTGCTCCAGAAGTAATTCCTAAAGCCGAGGGAGCTGTGAAGGAGGAGGTGGCACCACAGAGCAGTTCCACCGGGAGTTCCAGTCATCCATCTCCTCTGGATATTGATCTGGCTGTCGCAGATCCTACTTATGCACGCTGGCTGAGGGAGTTCTATCTGCCCCAGCATAGACAATAGTAGATATATATATTGACTCGATTTGTTTTGATGGATATATCTCATCTGGATATTGTGATGGATATTTGTTTTGATGGATATATCTCCTTTTGGATATTGTGATGGATATTTGTTTTCTTGTGTATGAAGTATATTGGTATAGCTTGCTGTGTGACGCATATTGTGATATATATTTGTTTGTGTGATGTGTGATGCATATTGTGATGTTCCGAGAGGCTTGAAGAGACGACCAATTATTTTTGGTCTATTCTGGATTGTATTGTGCGGGCCGGTGTTGAGTGTTCCACCGAACGGGTCGGCGAACCCAGGGATTAGATTCTGTATTTTGGATTGTACATTTACATTCTGGATTCTTTTTTTAATTTTTTTTTCAATTTAGCGACGTTTTTAGCGACGTTTATATTCGTCGCTAAACTTTAGCGACGAATATAAAGGTCGCTAAAAATGTCGCTAAAGTGTTGACGTGGCAAGTAATCTGATGCCACAATATCGTCGCAAGAACGTCGCTAATGTGTCGCTAATCGGCGACCACATAAAAATGTCGCAAATTAGCGACGTTATAAACGTCGCTAACTAACGTCGTCCTAGCGACGTTTTGCGACATTTTCTTGATTAGCGACACGATTTTTTCTGTTGTTTATTGAACGTCGCTGAAAACGTCGCTAATTTAGTTTTGCGACGTTTTGGCCTAGTTTAGCGACGTTTTGGAACGTCGCTAATCTGACAAATTTTTGTAGTGTTGGGTCTATTTTTCAAGTACAGTACATTGTCTCTCTAAAATAAGTAAAATACAAGAACAATAAAGGGTTCATGACGATGCTATTGAGTACGAATAAGAAGTTCATAGACGACGAAAATAATTCAAAAGAGACTTGCCAAGGCTGTCGAGGATGAGACTCTAATGGCAATTTTTACTATGTCTCCATCCACGTAGGATAATATAAGTACAGCGAACCAAAGTGCAATAGGTTGATCAGACCATCATGCACCGGTTCTGATTAGACAATATGTTAGTGGGTGCACCCAATAAAATATGTCATGATCAAGCTCGATAAAAGGTAAGCTTGCAAAACTAAAGCTAATTTAGCAGCATAAGATTTTTGAAATATAAGTAAGGAAGGTAAAAACGAAGGAATTTAATTAGTCCAAGATCTTTTAAAATCAAGTCTTGTTCGAAGTGTGGGCCTACACTGTTGTCCTAGTATTTCTTCATTTATGGCTTGGTTTCCTATATAAGTTAAGGTCCTCTGAATTTCTAGTCTAAGTGAACTCCTCAACATGATTCATAAGGGCAAAGGATTTGTTAGGTTGTGAGGTATTCTACCCAACTTACAAGAGTTAAACTAATAGTGTGATGGAATAACGGATCAAGAAATCAAGATAAAGTACAAGGTTAAGCATTTAAGGAATTAAGTACAACACAATGACATATAGCGTCAAAAGTTTTAGTCAAGGTTGGATCTCTAATTGAAGTCAAAAAGTATTTTGGTATCATGGTAGAGGTTATAGTTTAGCCATTTTAACCAGAAAGTCATATCATAAAAATAGAGTATAATGAGATGGGTTTTAGTGGGACATGATATGTCTACAGGCACTACAACAAAAAGACCTATTAATGACGTTTGATCAGTAGATTTTATGACGGCTGATAAAGAAGCGTCATCAAAGTTCGAAATACCTTTTTTCTATGACGTTTTGGGCTAATTTTGGGCTTTTTATAACGTTTATAAAACAAAGCGTTATTAATTTTTTAGGGCGGTGGCAAACTTGTAATATTTTGCAAACTTATTAATATGTAGAAATATCATTCGTTGTCTCTCTCCTTAACAGATTTCAACTCTCTTTCTTCCTTTCTCCATCCAAAAAAATTAGTGTTAGGGTTTTGAGAAGAGAAGGATGAAGAAATCGTATCCGAGCAGAAATCACTGCGGCGAGCTTTGTGGAGAAGAAGCCTCCCTCTACTGCGACGTCGACTCCGCCTTCCTCTGCTTCCGGTGCGCCCGTCGCGTCCGCGCCGCCAACTTCCACGCCGCTTCCCCGGCTTCCGCTCCCTCCTCTCCCACTCCTCCAGAAACGGGGTCTCCTTCCACGGCTCCCTCCACTTCACCACCCACGAGCCCTCCTCCGTCCTCGCCTTCGACCTGGAGGCCGGCACCTGGTGCCCCGGGGCCCTGCCCGCCCTCCCGGATGACCTGGCGTTCGCGCGCCTGGTCTCGGGGGCGCGGGGGAAGGAGGAGGAGAGGTTGTTCCTGGTCGGGGGCGTCGGGAGCGACGGGATATCGAGGAGCCTCGTGGCGTAGGAGATGGTCGACGGCTTATTCTAAACGCTAATTAGTTCGAGAACATACCATATATTTCTCAAAATAAAAGTATACTTATATTTCTTTCAGGTTTCTTAATTGTGCTCATCTTATGTTATTTTCAAGCCTCGCGCTAATATTGTGACTTTTCAACATTTTCATCTTTGTTCAACCACAACTGTGAACGGAAGAGAGAAGGAAGGAGCTGCTGTAGCCAACAGCCTGTTGGGAAAGAAGGGCACACAATCATGGTCGACCTCAACTGTGCCCAACCATGGCTGCGCCTCTGTACTGTTTCTGCACCTCTCCTCCACCCATACTGTGGGTGCCTGCATTAAGGGTGGGTGGAGGAGGGCTGGGGTAATTAGCATTTCTTTTATATATTAAAATTCTTAAATATATATATTTATCAGTCTCTTTAATTTTCAATATAGGGGTATAATGGACCTGGCACTGGCTGCCGCGCTACCCCCTGCTGCAGGAGAAGTGGAGCTGCGGCTTCCGCTGGTTCTCCTTCGCGCCCGACCTCTAAGCTCTCGTTTGAACTCTCTTCTTCTTTTTTCTTTCTAATTATGTGTCAGTGTGTGTTGCTGCTATTCATTCCCAGTGCTCCTTCCTCCCTCCCTCCCTATGTTGTTTGTTGCACAGACACATGAATCACATGAATATTGATACGGATACGCCGTTATCCGCGGACACACACATTGATCCGTCAAGTGTCCCAGTATATTTTATTTTTGAGTGTCCGTGTCAAAGTCCGATTGGTGTTTGTGATTGTTTTCTCTTGGTATGTGTTCCTTGAGATCTGTTGTTACATTGGTGTTTGTGACTGTTTTCCTCTTGGTATGTGTTCCCTGAGCTCTGTTGTTACATTGGTGATTCTATTATTGTTTGTTTGTTGTTTTGATTGTATTGATCTAGCTTCTCTTTCAATGACAAAATGTTACAATCTTGAGATTGCCGTGTTTGTAACCAATAACGGCTAGTTTAGATGAAGTTTTCGTATTTTTGGGAATTTATTTTCTAGTTCTTCTTCATGTAAAGAATTCAACATTCCATGGGAATATGTAGTCAACTTTCCATTCCCATTTTGGTTCACATAGCAATTGTTTAGTTTTCCATAAATACCATTTTATTAATTTCATAATACTAGTATTACCTAAATTTATATGTTTGGGATAGAAATTAGAATTTTGAAAGTAAAATGAGGGTAATACCATCCAAGCAAAATATCCAAACAACATTCATAGGAAACCAAAACTATTCGAATAGTCGAACTAGTTTTACTTTTGGACGATAAAGGCTTCCACTTTGATTCAGAATCTTAGTTTTTCCTTAATTGTGTACATTTCTCTTGCTTGTGATGATTACGATGGATGGCTGGGCTCCCTGTGTTCAACAATAGAGACCTTCTTGCTTTCGGCAATTGCTGACCTGTGTTATTTTCGTAGAACGATTTCCCTCGTTATCGCCAACTATTAATTGGTATATTTTTTCCTTCTAGTTAGCTACAATATTTGTGCTGCTAGCTTGTTTTTCTGCTAGCTTGCTTATGTTGGTAAGATTTTGTGTACTATATATGTTCTTTTGTATTTTAAATTACCCTTCATGTGTTCTCTTATTAAGGGTTTGATACTATGTTTAATACTCTACTACCTTTGTTGCTGCAAAATTGAAGAAGGAATGGATGTGGGTGTATGTACCACTTCCTTGTCTGATACTTTGTTACCTGTGTTACTGCTAGCAATATGGCTTGGCTGACTCTGTATAAATGTTCCTTGCTCTCCTTTTTTGTGTATTTTTTTCAAATATAGATGTTGTTTTTAAGATATTTTTTTTTTTAAATGCAAATGTATCAAATTTGTTTTCATGGTTCTGAACATAGGTAAATGTTTGTCTCCATTTTGTACATGGGAAAAATGTCATTGTAGAACAAACTATTGCTCGTTGCAGGACCAAGAGAGTTTGATTTTCAGTACAAGACCAAGCAATTTGGTAGATTATGCCATTTTGATGCCGAACTCTCTAACTACATAAAAATAATTTCATGTATACTCATGTTTCCTATTATTTTATATGTACTCATGTTACTTGTTTTTTTTTAATTAGGAAGACTAATATTTTTTTTCTTCTAATGGTCCAAACCATGAAGCTGATATGAGGACGGGAAGAGCTACCTACTGGGAACTTACAAGTCTTCAAACCATCTGGCCTGGACTTCAGGTGGTTGTTTAGACAAATAAGTATGGTTTTATAGGTATGGTTTCTATGGAGATGTTATCAAGGAAAGTGATATATGTTAATAGTAACTTTTTTATGTCCTGTGTATAAATATGACATTTGATTGCATTCTTTGAGTGGCCTGTTTCTTTCACATTTGATTGCATTCTTTGAGTGGCATGTTTCTTTCACTCTTTGAGTGGACTATTTATTACTACAGGTAGGTATTTTAATGCATTCTTATATTCAATGTATATGAAAGTATTTTATTATATGATCCTCAATTGCTAGTTTCTTGTTGGAAACTTGGTACCAACTCTTAAGACATGAAGGTGGTCTTTTGGTAATATTTTTTTTTTATCTTTTTCAGGGTTTTGCTATGTGATGCCGACAGTTTTGATGTGCTCAAAGTTGAAGCCAATGTACTAATAGTTTTGATGGTCTACTTACTAGTAGTAGTTGTAAATATATGTATTTGGATGTCCTATTTTGAAAAAATGTAATGAAGATGGTGATATATATTATGTATATATTTGTAAATGGATTAAATGGTACTCTATAACATTTAGATGTTTTCTTGTGAATATGGTTCAAAATGAATGTTTTGAAATTGAATTGAGCAACATTGAGCATTGATCTATAATTTTTTGGAAAGTAATATATAAATGTGCAGAATTGAGCGTTATAAATGTGCTGAATTGAGTCTATACAGATTATCTATTCATAACGCTTTCAAACTACGCTGAAAATAAGTGTAGCAAAAACTCATCATATTCATGACGGTTATTTTATGACGCTTTTAAAAAACATTTATAACACCCGTTTTTATAACGGTTGCTGCAGAAAAAAAAGCGTCATGGTTCGTCATTAATGACGCTTTTTAGCCGTCATTAAAAGGGTTTTTTGTTGTAGTGAGGAAGGTGGGCTCGTCTAGGTCTTACATATAAAATTTGTTGGAAGATAACAACTAGTATTACACTCCAAATATCAAAGTCATGGTAAGGGACGCCAAAAGATCTAAAATAGAAAGTGGGAGTTCATGAGGTGACAATTAATGCAAAAATAAAGAAGGTCAAGTTAAAGCATAAAATAAAATTAATTTAGGAATCCAGTAAAATAATTTAGGAACACAATTCCGGAGAGAAGATAGTCTCCTAGATGAATACAGTTAAGGAACAATTAAATCATTATTCAAATTGTAAATGGGTTAGAAGGTCGCAATTTAAATGATCTAGAATTAAGGGAAGGTCGAGTAAGTCAAGGTGGAGATACAGTCTCATAGCTTGGTAGATGACCAACGGCAACTGTGCATATACTACAATCATGATCATGAGTGATATGTCAATTAGTGTGGGATACTTCTAACTCGTTAGGGTCAACTTGGTGGCCTGCCATTAAAATTTTAACTCGAGTTTCCTCCAAAAACATTCTTAATAAATTTTCAAAATAAACCACCAATATTTGTATTCACTCCAAGCCGTTCAACTTAATCATGACTAAAATTTAAATCACTTTCATAAATCTCAAAGCAAACTTTCATCACGTTACTACTAACTTTTCTAAAATTAACATTTTCACTCCAACTTTTAAACTCAAGAGTTCATAAATCATGAATTCATAAAATTTCTAGATCACTTCATAACTTTAAAACTCCAAAATTTTCTCAAATAATCCTCCAGATAAACCCTTAGCATATAATGAGCAATCTAAAATTTACCGCTCAATATTTTAATGCACTCATCAACCATGACTTCTATTTCTAAGTCATTCAAACATAATCACAACTTTTAAATGGTAAATCAATCAAAATAACTTTTTATCACATCATTAGTAACTCTTCCCAAAAATTGTAATATTAGCAATCCAACTTTAAACTCAATATTCAAATGAACCAACATTTGATATCCACAATCATAACTTTTTAACCCAAAATCTAAATAGATTTGTAAATCTTAAATCAAAGGACACGATTTCAAATTTGAAATTTTCTTCAAAAATCGTCTTCATATCTTCCAAATATTTTAAAACCAAAATTTAATATCAATACTTGCACTTAAAATTTGAAATCTAATGATCATATAAATCGTAACTTGTACGATTCAATTTAAATAGTTCATACTGCCACTTTTTTAAGATCTATATCTGCTCAAAGATGTATAACTATAATTGTAACTCATTAAGTCACAGATATCAAAACTCAAAAATCCAATCCATTTCTTAAATTAATGGTATATAGTTTCTAGCTATTTTTCCTGCAGTATCACATAAGATTCTATCAATCCTCTGGTGATTACTACCTAGAAATCTCAAGATAAAAACTTTCTTTGGTAATATCTCAACTTACAAACTACTAATCCTTAAATCACACTTTTAGTAAATGCCTTTATAACTTAGTTAAGGTCTCAATGTATTCCAAGTGTCAATATAATCACTCGAGCCATATGTTTGACCAATGAGTATATAGTAGTGTAGTCATCCTTCTAACCATGATTAATCACAAGAAGATAAGAGTCTTGGTAGAAAGAGCTCAAGTAAGATGCAAAAATCAAGGGAGACAACGAGAGTTTGGAATTTGGAAACCAAGGAAGGTGATCAAGTATGTGGATGAGATTCCTAGACTCTAATCCTATATTGCAGGCTCACCTCGGTACAATTACGTAACGAAGTAACAAACTCGACCTGCATGGGCCACTACAAAAACATGTAGCGCCCCAGTCCCAAAATACGTAGGACTAGGTACATAGACATGCCAGCTGTATACATACGAAGTATACTCCAATATATGGAAATCTCGTATGAATACATAAGCTGTAAAATGCAGTAAACCAAGAGTAATCTAATCTCATCCACAAATATAAGAATAAAAGATATCATATAATCAACTGTAATAAGTCATTATACAATTTGTTGGGCGGAGACAAATCTACTACCAACAAGTAAGGAAAAAAATATACACGAAAACTGAAATAATTTGGCCGGAGTAGCAAAGAAAGACCCAAGACACGTCATCTCCGAATGAATAGAGAAGATCGCGACCTCGGCTAGAATTCCTGCGAATGACAATAGCACAGACCTGGAGAGATAACCAGGTCCTCAGAGGGACGTAACAAGATACAGAATATCATGCCATATAAACTGAATATAACTGCTCAATAATAATAAGTAAGATCGGATCATAACATGGTCTAATACCTCACCTTTTGGATTAACGTACCATCCCCCCAACCAAACAAGGACAGGAGATGGCACACTAACCCATGATGAAGTATATTTCCAAGTCACAAATCTATTATGGTATTCGGACCCCAACAAGGTTCAATACCTTCTCATCGGAGTAGTAAGCCACACCTACAACCAAACAAGGACAAGATGTGGCGAACTAATCCGCCCCAAGCCACGGTCAGATACAAGTACCCAAACTAAGAGTACTCATACCTAACGGAAAAGGGTGCCTAACCAATCTAAGTGAATGCAGTTTTAAGAACAGTTCATGGTCGCATGACTACCGGGTCAAGTCAAAAAAATACTAATGCGGTACAGTACCTCAGTAGCGAGTCACAACACCATATTCTATTCCTCAGTATCGAGCGAGTCCATAGCATATAGTATACCTATCGTTCCTCAGTAGTGAGCGAGTCTACGACAGATAGGATGGTAGTCAACTTCCAATCATGTTCTCCCCTCCCAATGCCAACTCATAACTGCTAAGTCTTCTAGCATGCAACTCTATTAGCAATTATTTCCTAATGTACGACTTATACGTACTGGTGGACAGCCAATCACGTATGTCCGAGTCCTATATGTGACTCACAAAAATATGGTATGAATGTGTCAAGGCCTATGAATGCAACACACAAAGTGTGGTCCCTTAAATCTAAGTTCAATGTATAAGAAAATAGTACATAGCAGAAAATAGAACTAAACAGTAAAAATTCTATCAACTTATGCCATGTATCACAGTTTATTTTGCAGAAAATAAATAATGAATAATGCTTGAATATGAGCTAAAGTGAAATAATCAACTAATGTCAAGGTATCTTGCCTGGGGTTATGTGCAAAAGGGAATAATCCAGTAGTTCGAACCGACAAATAAACGAAGCAAGAAAAGCCAAATCCTGCAGATGACTCCTGATGCTGCAAAAAACATCACGAACGAGTTTGGAATAAAAGATATGCCTCGAAAATGCCTGTCCAAAAGTTAAATTCTGGAATAGGGGCAAAATCATAATTTTTGGTCAAAACGATGTCCGTCGTTGGGCCCATTTTACACCGAAATATGTGCCAGAACCTATGGTCTCTAAAGTCATCAAACTACATGTCTACATATTTGTTTTGATGAGACGAACCCAACGGTATGTCCAATTTTGGATTTCGGTGAGTCGTGCGCAAAATCGCCCGTTGAGTAGGATTGTGGGCCTGCCAAATTGGCGTCCCGGTCAACGGTCTCAGAATTGGACCAAACTTGGCTCACAGAACCAAAAAAATATTTCGAGTCTAATGGCACATGTTTCGTCACGATTTGATGAGTGTGCACAAAGTTATGACTTAATTTGTAAAGGGTCGATACTGGGGTAACTCGACGGATACGTACTGATTTCGTCGCGCACATGCAACAAAATTGGGTACTGTCAGTTCCCACACGTCGATAACATCCATACGCGCCTTTTGATGTGTATAGGGTGCGACCACGTCGCCCGGTTTGTCGGGCGCACGTCGTATCGGGTGTTTTTCTTATTTTCAAAAATAGAATTTTATAATTTTTTAAGAACTTTAACTACGTGTAACTTTTTACATAATATATGAAAAGTGATTTCAGAAGGTGCGTTACAATCTCGGTTATGTTGTCTTTGTCTGCCTTTAATTAGTCTCTACAAAATCCTACTGTACAGAAAGAAAAGTGGCCGACAAGTTGGTGTTTTAAAATAGTTTTTAATATTCCATAAAAGTGGTTTTTCTCCAACTTTGCCTCGATTTTTCGAGCAAGTTGGATGGCCATGTCGAAATCCACCTGGGGGATCTCGAAGATGGCATGTGGGATTTCTACACGAATTTACGGATCTAAAAACGGATTAGAATTGATAGAGTAATCGAACGGGGAAGTTGGGTACCTCAACTCTTATTAGTGCAGCTGTCGATGTTGTCGTTGCGGTTGCCGCTCTCGCAGGCGGGGCTGCGACGCATGAGGCCAGGCTACGACTGCTCGCAGAAGAGAGGTTGGCCGAGGGTGGTGTGGTGTGTGCGGAGGAGAGAGAAGAAGGGAATAAATTAGGGTTTAGGATTGTAGTGGGGGCGGTGTTGTTGTTGTTGTTGTTGTTGTGTAACACAAAAGGGTCATCCCCTCCCTTATATGCAGCTGCCGCTGCTGTATCGTTAATTGGAGATGTGTGGTCGGTTCCCACTTGTGGGGCCGACCGCACATTGTTTTTTTTCCTTATCCGAATGTAATCATATATATATATATATATATATATATATATATATATATTTTATATATATATATATATATATATATATATATATATATATATATATATATATATATAAATGTACCATAAAACCTCTACAAATTTAAATAACAATTTAATATTATCTATTCAAATAATTAATGTATTTAAACACATGTACATACATATATACAAATTCAATTTACCATAAAAGACAACAGTTAATAATATTTAGTAGTAATAATTAATGTATTTAATCAAAAATAACATTAATAATAATAAAATATTAAAATAGTCAAATGGGAGGTTTTGGTGGGCTTATACCACACACCCTTATTTGGGTGCAAAAAATTATACAAATATTGGAACACATTTAATAATAAAGAAAATACCAATAATTGTACAAATAATTTAAATAATTAGAAGTTGTACGTAAAATTCTAAAGTAATTTAGAAAATATTTTCACGTACATAAAATATGTCCAAATGGCCACCTTGGTCCCATCATATGCCTACATGGGCATAAATTTGGTTCAGGCCCAATTCGGGCTGAATTGGACAAACCAGGTCATCTAAAAATCAATATATATAATAATACTTAATTAAAATAATTTAAATGAGTCAATTCACAACTTGGCCTGGTTTTTCTAATTTGGATAGAACTATGGCTAGGCCTTATACGACATGGCTAATATACTGGTCAAAGCACACTACTACATCTTCCGTGCCAAAGTTCATGGTCGTCTAGTGCTCCAAAACTCAACTATGGCTAAGGTCATTTCAAATAAAAATCATAAATTGCATAAATTCTTTTTTAAGTCTTTTTAAATAACAAAAAAAAAATATTCTCAAAAATTTAGGGGTTTTACACACCAGTACGTATAAGCCGTGCGATAGGGTTAACCGCTAATAGTATTGCATGATAGTTTGACTTAGCGGTTATAGAGGTTATGTGTTGTTAAGGCAACATATAGGCATTAGGTGTGGAGGACATATCCTTAGCGTATGGGCTACTATACACATTTCCTTTGTGACTGTATGCTCCACCGGAGATACGGGTTGATGACCTATTTATTTTATTGCTTGCATATTCGAGGAACGGTTATGCTTGAGGCCCCTGGTGTCCCAAGTGGGGACTATGTTGATCCCATTTTTAGCTGGAGAGCCCATGCGTGGAGGTTTGTTCTTAAAATTGCATTCACTTAGAACAGTTAGGCTACCTTACCCGTTAGGTATGAGAACTTTTGGTTTGGCTGCTCGTATTTGATCGCGGCTTGGAACAGTAACTTGTCGCGGACTAGTTTGCTACATCTTATCCTTGTTTGGTTGTAGGTGTGGTTCACTACTCCGATGAGAAGGTACTTAACCTTGTTGTGGTCCGGATACCATATTGGATTTATGGCATGGAAAGATATTCATCATGGATTAGGGTGCCATCTCCTATCCTTGTTTGGTTGGAGGGATGGTACGCTAATTCAATGGTGTGTATTAGACTATGTTATAATCCAATTGAATATTTATTGAGCAGTTTATATTCAGTATTATGGCATGATATTATGTGTCTTGTTACGTCCCTTGGAGGACCTTGTGATCTCTCCAAGTGTGTGTTCTTATCTTCCGCAGGTATTCTAGCTGAGGTCGTGATCTTCTCTATTCATTCGAAGATGACGTGTCTTGGATCTTTCTTTGCTACTCTCGAAAAATCATACCATTTGCCATGTATTACTTTTCTTTTAACTAGTTGGTAGTTGATTTGTCTCCACCCAACCTTTTGTATAAATGACAAATTCTAGTTGTTTTATATTATCTTTTATTCCTTCATTTGATGGATGAGATTAGTTGTCTTGGTTTACTATATTTTACAGCTTACGTATATTTACTATACGGCTGGCATGTTTACGTTCCTAGTCCTATCACTACGCCAAAAGATGTATTTTTCGACAGTCCAAAACTGTCGTAAATCACATTAAACGATAGTTTTGGACTGTCAGAACATCCGTCGTTAATAGCGCGTCCCAAAATTTAAACGACAGTTTTGGACTGTCGTTTCATAGATGTATAAAATGACAGTTATTATCTGTCAAATAAAAACAACGGACTAAAACTGTCAAATAACATGTAACTTGGTTTCCCACTAATTTTTCTTTTTCAACAGATAAGATATGTCGTTTTTTTAAATACAGAATTAAAAAAAATTCATTCCATTGATATCAAATCTATGACAATAAAATTTCATATAAACATCGACAATCATCAACAATGAAAAAACTAATCAAATTTGCATTAACTAATAATCGTATCGAGTTTACATAGCAATTTCCACAAAAAAACAAAAATTCACTCCAATGTTGCTAGCTCACAACGGTTTCATTCTCATGATGAACAAAAAATATGTTATTGCTAGCTTACAATCTCAAGTGCAGTACAAAAAAGAGAAGTTTAAAACCTCACAAACTGAACTGAATATTTTGGCCAATTAATTATTTCGCCAATAGTAATATCCTCAAACTTTCCGTCTCTATCGAACATCTCATTGCCATCAAAAACGTCATCGACAATGATGTTATAAGCTTCATCATTCAATGGTGCATCTGTATTCACACGTCCTATAGCAATGGCTTTCTTTCTAAAATTCTTCAAAAGACAAGTCTTTATGGGCAATATAGCTAAATCATGTCCCTGCATACAAACATAAGAAAAAAAACATTAAGTATAGAATAGTTCTCGATTCTCCATAAATATTAGGATGTACAGAAAATATTATCTAAGGAAAAAATGGGTTACTGCATAATTTGGATGTAGACCTTGAATTTTTATTTTTGATTTACTTTGAAGATGAGTACAAGATAATTACTAACACATGATAAAAATAAGGTTTTACTTTGATTTAGGATTTAAACGGTAATTAGCCCAAACAATAATGTAAGTGGGAGCATTTTCAAGTTATACGACTTCAAGGTAAATAATCAAAAGTTGGATAGAATGATTTACTTGACACATGAATCAAAAAACAAGATCGTGCATAGCCAAAAGCATAAAGGTGGCCCGACACTTAGGTCCTCATTGCTGTCCATATTTTATTGTAAAATGAAATTGATGCATTCATGGTGTATGACATATTCATAGAGGCAGTTGAGCATTCTACCACCATAGGTTGTCTCTAGGCTGATGGCTGAGTGGTCGATAACCATATTATGGAGAATTGATCATGAGTGTATAAAATTCTACTATATATGAGATAAATTTCTTCTACTATGTGCGCCGAGTTAGACCAATAAAATATCAGGTCACAAAATAATACTGCATTTAGGATATCAGGTCATGAAGTAATACTATATTTAGGACAAATTTCCCTTGCTGACAGGATGAAGAAAGACATTTGCTATCAAATATGCTTAATACTAGGCAACAAGGCTTCAAAAAAATTAGAATCATGCAAATTTTGTTTAAACTAACCAAAAACACAGACTCTTCTGCACTTACTCTAGCCCCAAAAAAAAAGTAAAAAAATGTAAACAGAAAAGTTGAAAAAGCATCAAACTGCTATTTACCATATATTCAAACAATAATGAAATTTTAGGCATGCACCATGGATAAGCAATGAGCAGCTACTATAGGCAAACTGGAATCTTCTTGTATATATCTATCTAAGCAATCAAGAATCAGAAGAAAAGAAAAACCTATTTGCCACAAGTAATCACTCTGGTACTCTATAGGCAAATAAGACCCATAACTTATTTCCCACAAGCAACAATAAAATTCTCAAGTCATGCACTATCAATAAAAAAAATGAATATTTTTGACTTGGATTGTGAAACTGTGATGTATAACAATCATATATAACAAACAAACAAGACTCACCTCAGAAGGACTAGGATTGTGAAACTGTGATGAAGATTGATTTGATCTAGGAGTGTTAGATCCTGCAGCCTGCAAGGAAGCTACTGTTTCTTCAAAATTCTCTATCCGATTTAGCAAAGTGTCATTTTTTGCTTTTCTCTACTAGCAATCTCCCGGCTTGCAGCTGAAGCACGAATCTCCGTCTTTGAAACACCTTGACCCATTCCATGTACATAACCCTTACCATCACGGCCTAATACCTAAGCAATTTTCAAAAGAAGAGGAAGTAATTATATAGTATGAACTTGTAACAAATTATAAACAAACATGAAAATTAATTAGAATCTCACAAACCATTGCAACAGCATCATTATCCAAATCTTTCTCTCCTAAGTAGGGATCTTCATCTATAAGCCTTTTAATTTTTTCCTACAAGATAAAAATATGACAAATATGGCTATTAAGTGTTCATTATTTGTTAAATATAACGAGAAAAAAGAAGTCAAATTTTAAACTTACTAAGTATTCGAATCCGCTTGTCGACTGGATAACACGCGCAGGATCATTTTTACTAGTGTTTAGGTGTGTGGCCAAGTATAATACAGATCTATTGACTTTACCTTTAGGACTCGCCTTTTTCTACATTAAGATAGGAAATAGGTTATTAACATATTTTCAAATTGCATCGAAATACGAGAAATGATAGATAATAGATTATTAACATCTTTACCAGTTCATGTGCTACCCTCGCACAACCTTTCCTACCAATTTTATGTAATATCTTAACCTTCTTCCTCGCATTCCTTTCACAATCCCAACGAAGTTGATCTTCATCTGTAGAGTGTAATTCAACAAAAGCTTCCTAATCTTCTTTCTTTACATCTTCTACCACAATACTTTTTCGCTCTGCAACAGTTTCAACTCTATCACAAATCTTTCGGAGTTCTCCCTTCCAATTTCTCCAAGCACAATTAGCTTTTTTCAAAATTTTGTCTTTATAAATTTTTGGTACTTGATATGCATTCTGTAATAACTATTATAAGATATTTATATATACGAGAAGAAACAAATCAGTTGTAAAATTAGAAAAAATTTAAGATGTAAAAAAATAGGAGAATAAACAAATTATTTAGACCATATTTTTATTCAAGCATCTCGCGAGACATCACTAATGGAAATCAGGACTTGTCATCAGTCTAAACTAGGCATATGGTAAAGTAACGGATGATTCAGGACCTCTCATTTGATTAGAAAATAGTTTAACAAATATTGGTACACAATGACAAAAATACAACATGCAATCTACTGTAACAGAAGTTAAATAACAAATAAATGAACCTAATAGTCATGCAATAACCAATAAAAAGTTCAACTGAAAACAGACTCATATTCTGTGATGTAAGTCCTGACAATTGCATATGGGATATGAAGATTGGAGTCTAAGTTCTGACAGTCAAATATACAAATTTGAGTTGCAAAAATAGATTAGTAGACATTTAGGGTGACACTACTTCAATAGGGCGGGCAAATTGGGTGTACTATTGGGGCGACGCTACTTCAACAGGACGAGCAAATTATAGGAACTGGAGAGCACATAGATGCAGGAAACGTCTATTAACCGTATTGTTGGTGAATGTCCTGGAGTTTCATCTCAAATAGGTCTAGAAATGTTGGTGGAAGCAGCTAATTATAGAAACTCACTGGATCTAATCCCCAAACATGGTAGAGTAGAAAATGGAGAGCAAAATTAAAATAACGTATCCTGTTTCACAGACATCCTCTACTTAATCTAATCCCCAAACAAACTTTGGTTCAAGACTTTACAATCAATCTCTGGGTCAATTTCAATCAACAATCAACAGATTCAGTGGTTTTGAATAGATTCAGTGACATTCATGAACTTTTGAGATACTTCACAATTTAGGCCAATAGATGACATGATGATCCCAACCTTCTTCTTTAGGGCCTGTCAATTATTCCGAATGCTACAAAGGCCAATGGAGCCTTGGCACTAAAGACCACCTCCAAAAAGGGTCTGGGATGGCATATGTACAAAGATGACTATCGTTCATGGCCAAACTAATTGTCATGCATGTCAAACAGGGCATTAACCACTACTGGCGTGGGCATTGATCAGTGTCCAGATATTGCCTCAGCGTGTAACAATATAAGAGCGGCAATACGCATTTAACTTCTCATATCTTTTAGTAATTGCAATACACATTTAACTTTAATCATCATTTGGGAAAAACCAACAGATCCTAACACTGAAACAGCAAATAGATCAATTTCAGACGAGTTAATGATAAAAAATATGTCAGTTGGCACATACTGGCCTATATTAGCCATTTTTCTTCTGTAACTTTAGACCAAAATTCAGTCATGTTTTAATCAGATGGCAAGAGCCTTCTATTAACCAAATAGGTCTTGTTGGCAAAACCAACAGATCATATGGGAAGAAAAACCAACAGATCCTAACACTGAAACAGCAAATAGGTCAATTTTAGACGAGTTAATGATCAAAAATATGTCAGTTGGCACATATTGGCCTATATTAGCCATTTTTCTTCTGTAACTTTAGACCAAAATTCAGTCATATTTTAATCAGATGGCAAGAGCCATCTATTAACCAAATAGGTCTTATTGGCAAAACCAACAGATCATACGGGCAAAAAACATTGATTAGCCTATTCCAAACATAACCAGATAGTGTTTTCTTGACATGGTAAAAAACATGGAACAAGATCCTTTTGAAGTTGGGTTTATTATTGATTTATTATCTAAACAAGAAATAGTTAAGGATTTAAAAACAAACAAATAAAGGAAAATAGCAATTAAACTGAGAACTATGAGTTAAGATGTATTTCTTCTAGAGTTAGCACTTAGTATCTGTTTTATTTCACAAGAAGAACCATTCTTGTAATTATTACTCTAGTTAAAGGAAAGAACATGTCATTTCATGCAGAAAACAACCCAAAAGACCATAGTACTATGGTTCTCGCCCAAGTTCCAAGATTTTAACACTGGAACAAGCAAAACATATGCATTTGAAGTAAACTATGTTATATAATTTGATGATACTGCTTCTACAAACTTGCCTTACTCTGCTGATCACTCATGACTTAAAGACACTTAATTAGTTATGCACCATCAGAACCATATAGATGAATACTCTACTGTCAACTTGAGTACTTCAGGTGTTGGATGGAACAGCTATAAGACGGTACATAACAAAGAAGTTAATGGTTGTCCCAGTTAACTCATAACCTAGAACTTCATTGGTTACAAACAGATATACAAATCAGCTAAAAGGATATCGAGTATTTGACATTATTATCACCATTATACAAACCTTCTGCCATCAAAATGGTTTCAGCTAGGGAGCATATGTTTTTTGTGAAGTGATGAACCATAGCATATGTTTTTTGTGAATTGATAAATTCTTTATTTCATGTAATGCATAAAACAACCAATCAACTGAACAAGATTATGCTTTATGATGCATCTGGATGCACACACATATTGCGACCAATTTTTGAAGAAGAAATTTCCCTCTTTTAGTTAAGGCTAATTCCTCCTTAACATTAAAAAAGGCCACATCCTTCTTTAAAACCTCAAGCCACAATTAACATTGCACCTGGATGGAAATAATGCAACATGCCGTTACTGAGTGACATCCCAACATGTATTTGGTAAGGATTTGTATCATAGAGATTCAACAATGTTTTACACTGGCTGGATGGATATAGACTGATACAATTTTTTGGAAATAAACTAACTCGAAAGAAACTAACTCCTAAGTTTTAAATTGATCAATTTTAAGTTTTAACCATTGGCCTATATCGATGTGATATAGACTGATACAAGCTGCATGATGGTAGCGGCTGATATGTGTCCATATTGTGTCTCTGTCCTACAGTCTCCGCCCATATGCAATATTAGAAAATAGAAAGAGATGTGAAAACTGAACCTTCGTAGCATTGTGAAGTCATACAAATTAGCTCACCTTAACACTTTTCCATGTCTTCTTTGATATTTTTTGGAACTCGTCTCCAATCATCAATTCCAGGTGGACAATGTGCTTTTGCTATCTTTCCCACAGCCGATGAAAATTGTGTTGATCCAATATCCACAGGTTATCCATACTCATTAAATATTATTATCTTTTGTGTACCTACAAACAAATTCCAATATTAGGACTAATAGTTATCAACATGATACTTAAAACTAAGAAAACAAACACAAAAACAACCACCTGATTGATTTTATGGACTTGTGTTTCCTTGACTCCCACCCGATTGATTTTCTATAATTGTGTTTCCTTGACTCCCATCTGAAGCGTGATTGCCGTCAACATGATTTTCTATACTTGTATTTCCAACATTGTTTACTCGATTTACACCATCACCTGACATAATAAAACTAAGAAAACAGACACAAACATCATCAAATAACAAACTAAAAAGTATAATCACATTAATATTTACTAAGATAAAAAAAGGGCAAACTAAAAAGTATCATCACAGTTTTTCCAAACCAATCAGTACTCGGTTCATTTCAACAAAAAAAAAGACAAACATCTGAAGTTTGTAGCATACAAAAACAGAATTCGCAGATGAGATGGAGACGAAGTAATGAATAACAGTGTTCCAGAAAAAAGGATTAAACACGATTAATAAGGCTCAGTAATATCCTCTTAATCCAATTAATCAGATGGCGGTTAATCGAAAATTCCTACAGGCCACGTAATTATGGTTGAATTGTTCCAGTTATCTCAATGATCAGTAACCAGCCATGGACCAAAAGGATAATGTAAACGGTTAAATATAACATAGATGGTCAGTGTAAGAAGGCAAGCAATGGATGAAGGCAGAAAACAAATTGATACTAGCATGTGACGAAAACAGAACTTAATTTGAACAGAAACTTCATGCTAATTACTATCCAAAATTTATTCACGACAAAAATGCTACTTCAATTCAAACATAACTTCATGCAGGATTGCTATAATTAGTAATTATCTGTACATAAACATACAATTCTCGTATGAATTTCACTGAGCTGTACCTTTGTATAATGATATGTCAATGTATTTGTTGTCTTTGTTGAAGTAGCCTAGTAGTTTGAAGATACGGGCACTGCTGCAGTTTACTATTGTCAGTATGATCTTCTATGTGAATGGATCGATGGAAATAATAACTTTGAGAAAATTGTAGGGGATTTCATTGCGGGAACAAGAAATTCTCATGCAACTCTGCCAAAAATCTTTGGCCTTTACTTGTAGAAAACTGCAGGAGATTTCATTGAGTGAGTCACAAGATGACCTAACCTGTAAAGAACTAAGAGATATATGGCCATGATCCATCTAGTTGTATGCATTAGGAGCCGAATAATACTAGAAACAAGGGAATAAAGCCACCTCCTACTAGATGATTGCAAATGGATAGTTTTTACTATTGTTTGTATCAGATGCTCGAAACTTAAAAAGGTATCATCATTCTCATATTGCACTATGGCAGACAATGACTAGGGTCGTAAAGCAATAAGTTAAAAGAAAAAGGTACAAAATGGAAAAGAAAAAAAGATCAGAAAATGTACAACATACCTAGCAGTAGATCATAAGTTTTTAAAGACAACATCAAGGATGAATAAGCTAAATAGTCGACAAAGTAATCCATATGCTTTAAGCGGCTATAAGGTAAAAGGATGCGACAAGAAAAATACAAACAAAGCATGTTCTTCAAAGAGTTATAGGTGGGCATTTGTAAGGAACAACCAGAATTAAGCTGAAAGGTCAGCAAAGAAAGCCAGACTTATTAGGAACAAATGAACAAACATCATCAAATAACAAACTAAAAAGTATCATCATATTAATATTTACTAAGATAAAAAAGACACATTTATTGCAAAAAAATCACATCTAAAATATCGTTAACCAAATAAACACAACTAAATGTCGATATGCAAACAAACACGAGTATCATCAGATTACGCAAGTGTCATCACACAACTAAAAATGTCAATAATCAGTAACTTTCATCATCTTCTAAAGCTTCAGCAAGTGCCACCGATATCAATGAAGTTTCATCAGCTGCACCAGTAAAAACAAAGGGATCTTCGTAAGCGTCCACTTCATGACTTAGTTTTTTGGGGGACTCTAAAACAACATGCCAATTATCTCTGGTTTCATCCTTGCAGTAAAAGACTTGAATTGCTTGTGAAGCATGGATAAATGGCTCATCATCTTCACTTATGTTTTTTTGAAACCTCGTAAAATTTATGAAAATCAAATTTGTTTCTGGATCCACTACACATCCATTTACTTTGTCTTCCGTACGCACCCAATCACAATAGAAGACTGTTTGAGTGAAATCATAACAATTCAATTCGAGAATTTGCTTGACAATGCCATAATAAGCTGCATCTGCATCCTCAATGTTCTTATCTTTAGCACTTGCTCTAAATAAGGTTAGAGCATTCATGGCGACACCACTGTTTTGTGTGGTCAAGTTTAGCTCTGCATCGGTTATATAAAAAATATATCCATTTAATGTGTAGGAATAATACGATATCGCTTTATAAACGGATACTTCATAGTTTAAGCATATAAAATGGAGAGAAAGGAAGTAACAGTTTCTTAACTTGAAATTTTGATGTTCTTTTTATTTATGTGTGTTAAGTAGTTTGATTTAAAAATGAACTCAAAATAATTCTGCATCTACCGAAAAGAGTCAATAATTGCTTATGGGAACTAATATTTGAAAACAAAAAGATTTGTCCATTTTATCTTGGCTGTTTGTACACATTTTAATTTCTACTTTAAAATTGTGAACACATTTTGAACCTAAAACAACATTTTCACTAAAAAAAACTACCATAATCAGCATCAATTATTAATTTTTATTGTTGGGTCATCCAACAAAAAAGAGTAGAAAATATAAAGAATTTGCACCCGGTTAAGATTTGTGTAATTAGACTTGTACCTTGATATACTTGCTTGATAGATTGGAAGTTCTTAGGTAGAGATCAATAAACCCTAGCTTTAGAAGTCCCTTCTTCCGCCGCTGACCTAGAGAGAAAGAGAGATACAGAAAATGGTGAATAATTTCACGGGTAATAGAAGATTAAATAAATACAACAACATTAAACCTTAAAAAATAAACAACAAAAAGTCCTATAAAATGGTGAATAATTTCAAGTCTGGATCCTATAAAATAAACAAGAGCAAATCCTAAAAAATAAACCCTAGAAAACAAACCATAGAAATTTCAAGTCTCCCTTCCATTCCGTTGCTCCCTAAATTTGCCTCGACCAATATGATCCTGATCTCGGTCCATTGCATGGGCGCGGGGGTTCCAGCCGAAGAGAAGTTTTCAGAGGAAATTTTCATAAGTTATAATTATTTCCACTTATTAGACAAGACAAATGACTAGGATGATACAAATTTTATTCACTTCAGACAGTCTTACTTTTCAGCAGCTATAGTCGTAATACATTTATTCTTTCAGGTATAACAGAATGCATTTGACTTTACAATATCATTTTAGTTATTTAGCACAAATAAAATATCGAAGCAAGCTTTAATATCAAGAGAACAATATTTCTCCTTGAAATACACTCCAGACAAGTAACCTTGATGAATTCCTTGATTAACCAAAGATTACGAAAATCTTTAATACACCAAACAAAATAGCTTGTAATTTCACTTGCCTGCTAATCGACTCCCCTTGCAGATAGAACATGCCTTTTAAGTCGGACCCAAATATGTTATTTGAGGAATGGTGAAGAAAACCATGAAGATGAGACGAGTAGAACAATTCAAATACTAAAGGTTAAGCAAATCACCATTCCTGGCTTTTTTTAGTTGAGCATTAAATTGCCTAAAAATTTATTCAACCACTACATGAACACTATAACAGTCTAGACCAAAGCCAAAGAAATTTTTAGTATGTGCTTTGAGTGGCATCCCTTTGAGATGAGCTACAAATATTTACCATACCCCATTAGACTTCACAACAGTCTCCCCAATTTGAACCTTGCCCATAACCAAGCCAACAATTGGATAATGGCTTAATTAAATATATTATGGTGATGAATAACTATGAGTGAAAGAGTATCAAAGCATTTTGCAAAATCAAAATTGAAGCACAAACAAAATTCAGATATTAAACTAACTACAGTGCATACAAAAACTGCTCTCATGACAACCAAAATTTATGTTTCTACAGAAGTATTCAGGGGCAACAAACATATCATAATTTCACAAAAGAAACTCTAACACATGCAATTCTAAAATTGCCCCCCCTACAAAAAGGTTAGTTGAAAACTATGACAAAATCTCATTAGCAATATGGATGATTGTAGGCGGTAACCAGAGAAATGGAAGAGAAATAAATACAATTTTGCATCCATCCCTTTCTCGCGTTCTTTCACTAATTGAACTAGGAAAAGGGCAGCCAACTCATTATGCTTTCCTATACCTGGGAATGTTCACAAAAGGTCTCAATAAACTACATCTCTGATATCATCCAAGCAAAATAACACTTCTTAATAATATGACCAACCGAGAAAAAAGACGTATCCAAAATTATTAGGATATACCCTAGGAAGCATAAACACTCCAATAATGTAGGCCGTGTCATGTCACGTATCGGACACAATTGATATATGCAAGAAAATTTTGAATATATTTTCATGTCATACAAGCACTAATAATTTCATAAAAGAACATCTAAATAGATTCTTCTAATCAATAACTCACTTCTCTTCAATATATTTTTCGAATAATTTTATTTTAGTTCTAGTATCTTATAGGACAATAGAAACTTCGGAGTCTATGGCTGCACATAAGATGAAGTTTACTGATTAAGTACATAAAACAAAAATTAAAGCCCTTTTCTTTATCTTTCCAAAGCATTGGATCTCTCAGACCCGACATACAGATTCAAAGATGCCAACCGAGTATCATATAATAAGCCCATAATAAATCTACAAAAAGCCGGAGTTTCAAAATTTGATTTATACCTCGAATTACTTGCTTGATAGATTGGAAGTTTCTTTGGCAGATAATCGATAAAACCAAGCTTTAGAAGACCCTCATTCCATCGTTGGCCTAGAGATAAAAAAAGAGATCCAGAAAATGGTGAATAATTTCACGGATTGAGAAAATACAAAAAAAAACCTTAGAAACTAAGCAAGAGAGAATCCTAAAAATTAGTGAATAATTTCAAGTCTAAACCCTAGAAAAAAGATCATATCCTAGAAAATAAACCCTAGGAACTAAACAAGATCATATCCTAGAAAATAAACAATCATAAATCCCCCTTCTGCCGCTCCCTCGACAAGGAATTCCCCCCACCGCTCTAACCAAGAGGAAGATTGTCAGCACGAGACTTTGATGCCGATGATCTCGTCACCTCCAGTGGCGATTCCAGTGCTGGTTCCAGCGGTGGGAGGATTCGAAGGAGATAAGAACGACAATGGTTCCAGCGGCGGTGGGAGGATTCAAAGGAATTTTAAAAGAAGAAGAAAAAAGAGAGGAATACCTCGGTGGTTCCAGCGGTGGTTCTAGGAAAGGGTTTCAGCCGTGTGGTATTCTGAGAGAAGAAGAAATTGAGAGAAGATGCATTTAGAAGATAATTTTTGGTAAAAGGTTTCAGCTTAGGGTTTTTGGGAGGGTCGTGCGGGGTGTTCGCGGGTTTTTGTAAAAAGTAGAGCAAAAATTTTATAATGAAATAATATGGAGCGAAAACTTTGAACATAATTTTAATATTAAACAACAGGTTGTCTCTGTCAAATCCTAATATAGTATTTTGGTGAGATATATTTTATGTTAAACAACATTTTATATCCGTCGAAAATACAATGACGGTTTTAGTACGTCGTTATTGTACAACTCTAAGTGTCACAAATTGTCCATTTTGGTGTAGTGTATGTATTTTGGAACTGGGACATTACAAATTCTAGATGCACCATCAAAGAATAGACGCAAAGCAAGTATTCCTTCTAAGTCATGTTAGATTCCAGAATTTTATCAGGAATTTTGTCATAGGAGTTTAGAAGTCTCAGGGATTGGATGATCAGCCAAGAAGTCAGCTATGGCTTGACCCTTAACAGTCTTTTAAGTGACATAGACCATATCATATTGTGCTAGCAATATAGCCCATGTAGCTAGTCTGGAATTGAGTATACTGAACTTTTTTATCAAAACCCTTAGGGGATTGACGTTGGAGATGACATGAATGTTCTGACCCCGTGATATAATGTGGTATTTTTTGAATGACGAACATCATGCTAAACACTCTTTTTCTACCAGGCTATATCGATGTTCAGCACCGATCATTGTACAACTAAGATAATAAATTGCTTGCTCATTACCTTCCTTATTCTTTTGGGCTAGTAGGGTACCCAAAGAGTGATCCATTGATCGAACATACATCAGGAAGGGTATTCCTATAATTAGAGGAACTAGAACTGAAGGATTCATCAAGTACTGCTTTATGTCTTAAAATGCTTGATGGCATTCGTCAGTTCAAACGAAAGACACACCTTTCTTCATTTATTAAGTGAAAGGTCTGCAGCGTCCAGAGAGATTTGAGATAAATCTCTTGATGTACGCAAGTTGACCCTGGAATCCTTGTAGCTCTTTTAGATTGCATTGAGGATGCATCTCTTGAATGACTTTGACTTTCTCGGGATCAACGTGTATACCCTTAGAGGAAATAACGAATCCGAAAAATTTGCCAGTAGAGACTCCCAGGAATGACTTGGTAGGATTCATCTTGAGTTGATGCTGGCATATTAGATCGAAGATAGTTCGTAAGTCTTAGATGTGATCTTCCTTTAGACGACTTTTGACAGAAATATCGTCAACATAACATTCAACTGTCTTTCGTAAATGTTGGCAGAAGATGGTGCTCATGGCCCGCGAATAGGTTGCACCAGTGTTCTTGAGACCAAATAGCATGCTGTGTAGCAGTAGACTCCTTGAAAGTGCAAAAAGATGTATGTTTTTCATATTCGGGGTTCATCCTGATCTGATTATATCCAGAGAATCTGCCCATAAAAGAATTCGTTTGAACCCACAAGTGTTGTCGATCATGATATCAGCGATCGAAAGAGGGAACTCATCTTTGGGACAAGCTTTATTGAGGTCTCTAAAGTCGATGTAGACTCAGACCTTTCCTATTTTCTTCATAACTGGGATGACATTAGCCACCTAGTCCGAATATTATTCCTCTATGATAAAGCCACAAGCGATGAGCTTCTTGACCTCAGCATCTATGGCGTCCATTATACCAGGTTGGAATCGATGCTGTTATTGTTTGACTGGCCTAGCATTTGGCAGAATATTAAGCATGTGAGTAGCGATCTGAGAATCTAATCCCAATATATCTTCATAGCTTCAGGCGAATATGTTAATATATTTCCTAATGAGCTGGATCAGTTCTTGTTTATCGATTTCTGGAAGACTTTTGCTAATAAAGATTGGCCTTGGAGAAGTTTCATCTCCAACGTCGATCTGTACCAATTGATCCTCAGCGGGTGGTTCACGTTGCTCGAAGCGAAGTTCCCATTGAGTATCCATCCTTGGTTCCTAAGGCTCAGTTTTAGGAGTCTCGGTGAAGTCGTCATCATCTTTCGAGAACTCAGCGGTCACCATATTGGATGATAGAGTCACTCGATGAACATGCCCTATGCTGGTGTCTGAATCCCATAACGCAGGATCAAAAGAGTTATATCTTTCTTCTTTGACAGACTCAGAAATATCTGGGGTTGAGATTGGCGAAGTGTAGCCTAACCCATGCTTTGTTTTATTATAATTTTGTAGTGACTTTCCTTTTGGAGCAGGTATATGAATAGGAGTTCATCTTCCCTTACCACCGTTGAGGCCGGATTTGAAATAATGCCCATCTTTTGGATGATATTCTTAGATTGTTGACTATAACGACGTAGTTGAAGTTGCCCATTATCATCATTTTTAGAATCGCTATCAACTATAGCCTTTTGATTCAATCCTTTGTTGAAGAGGATAGGATACTCATCTTTCTTTCGGAAAGGAAATAGAAAGAATGAGTCTTGTCTTAATTCGAGTGATACCGCATCTTGGAAAGATTGAACTGCTCCTAAGGTAAGAGGTTTGAAGTTATTAAAGATTTTAGATAAAGTTGTGTGTAATAATTGACACTAATATACTACAAAGGAGATGCTACTTTATTGATATTTACATCGTTATTTACAATAATATTTATAACCTTAGCTGATGGCTTGCCAAGTTTAATAGCAAGAGGAGGAGAAGAAGATGGCTTGTTACAACGAAGGTCGATAACAAGAGCCTCAGAAGAGGTGAGCTTCCTATGCTCCATCTTTTCAGCAGGAGGATGCATGGTAGAAGAAGAAAGATTGATGGTCAGCATCTGAGAAGACGAGGGATGAGAAATACGTCCTTTGACTAAAATTACCAGGACCTCGTCTGGACTTCTTTTCGGTCTTATTCGGTGTCCATAGCCAGTACGACTTTTATGAACTCTTCTTTATACATTCTGGAGTGTGTATAATATGTCTCAATACCTCGGAAGGGATTAAGATCTACCACTTTCTTCTGTACTTCTCCATTGTCATCAACATATTTGAATCATTGATGGAGAGTAGATGGCACAATGTTATGTTCATGCAACCACGGTCTTCCTAATAATACATTATAGGAGACGTGATTGTCAATCAAATAGAAGGTGACCTTCATACGGAGATTGCCAATTTAGACTTTGAGACGAATTTTCCCCAGCGGTGAACTTTTTATAGAATGGAATCCCAGAATAGTCGTGATCGTTATTGAGAGGTTACGGACTGGGATTTTAAGTGCATCCAACAAAGTTTTCGACATAATAATGAGTGCAGATCCTGGGTCGACTAGAATGCGATCAACCTTCATGGTATCGACATATCCCGTATAATAGAGAGGTCGGTCATATTTATTGTCTTCCAGAAGTATATCATCCCGAGTGAAGATAATATTAGGAGTTAGTTACATCACACTATGACAGTGAGAGCAAGCCACTGGTTCTTCGTTTAGTTTCTTGAGATATGCTAGACAAGTGTTTGCTTGCATAAAGCTTCACTTAAAGTTTCTCGAATTTCCCTCGAGAGACGCAGGAGTTCAAAAATTGATAATCTTGCCGAAGTATTGGCTAATTGAGCCAATACGTCAAAATTATACAGTTTTTCTAGTCCCCAAAATAGAGTTTTCTTTAAGTTTTAATCAAAGCAAAATAGATGTTTGCCTTTTTCAGCTACTATCGATTTTGGAGGAACATGTTCCGCTTGGGGTGATGATGTCGAAGGAATATTTATGGCAGGAAAAAATATATTGGATGGGCATCGAAGACATTGAGAGGATGAGTGACAACATTCTCCTGTCCCTCTAGATAATCTCTGAGATTGAGTCGCCCAGATCTGGTACCACTCGTGGCTTCTTCTTCTGGGATAAGTGCAAAGGAAACCATGTTACAGTTCTTCATCCGAGTATTATCTTTGGAAGACTTCTTTTGGAGAGATGAATAATCTGTCCAGATTCCCAGGCTAATATGGGATTAATTGTGTTGAAGACGCAGAAAAATAGGTATATGAGACCCTTTTCCGTCATTCAAGCCAGGGGCTTTCTGTAGATCGTATCCCATCTTTGTTATCAGTTCACGGGACTGTTGACTTTACAAATACAATTATGACTGGCACTTGATTTTTGGCTTTCGCATCACCATCTCGAAAGCGGAAGGTAAAGCTGCCGTTGGAAAGAATGTAGCATCCAAAGGTGGAAGATGACCACCCAGTGATGTTAAATGGCACGACTTATATTTGGAAGCCTTTTTTGTCTTGTGAGAAGAAGTAGGTGTCTTTGATTCAAAATTAGCGACCAAGTCAGGGTGGATCCACATGATTTCTCCTTTGTCGGTTGATAGAGGAACCAAGCCATCACTTCTTGCTGGTAGAAGGTTTACGATCTCCAGGATAGCCTTTGGAATGGGAACAACTCCATCTTGTATTAGTTGAGCAGAAAAGTCGTCGAATTGCAGAGAGACGACACTGGAAGTCACCTTCTTCTTGTCTTGCTGAAGAGTGATAGCCTTGGCAGTGATCTGCTCTTGAATTTTCCCTTTAAGTACGTAGCATGCCCTGGTTGGATACCCCAAGAACCTATGATACATATAATATTTGGGATTGTCAGTTTTACCTACTTCATCTAGCTGTTTAGCTTCGGGTTGTTGAAGTTTGTTGCTCTTGATTAGACAATCAAATATGCTCGGAATATCATCCTCGTCAAAGGAATATTCCTCTTTGGGACGTGGTGCTCTTTGTGGAGGTACCGTTGCTGTAGGTGTTGATTGACCTACGATAATGGCTAAGGCTTCTTTGCCTTTGCGGTTGTTCTGAAGACCATCACTGTTGGTAGTAGAATTCTCATCTTTGTCCAGGTTAGGCATCTGAATGCCTAGCTGCTTGAATTTATCAGCACTGTCCTTAGCTGCTCTGGTACTTACTATGAAGGAGGCCCAATCTTGGAATTGTGTGGGTCTAGTCCACATGCTGACTATAGGTAATAAGTTTGATTTGCATGTATCTACAGTCAATGCATCTGAAGTACCCAAAGGCATTTTGAGTGTTTTACGACGGAGGTGCTATATAAAACGTTCAACAATTTTATTGGGCCTTTATTTGATCTTGATAAGGGCCGACATATTCATGTCATTTCTTTCCTCATAGAATCATTACAGAAATATTTGTTTTAGTCCTACGAAAGATGTTATGCAGCCATCTGGTAAGCTACGATACCAATCATAGGCTACACCTGCTAAACACCCAATAAATACTCTAGTGAGTAGAGCATCGTTAGGTTGAAGCTGGTCAGTCATTACCTCGAAGTGATTGAGATATTGACTCGGAGATGAGCTTCCGTCAAATAGTATTATGGTTGGCGGCTTGTTCTTAGGTGGAAATGAAACTTCCTTCCAATCTACAGTATAGGGTTATTTGATCTCTTGCTTCTGTAAACCATCCTTATGTTTAAAAGCTTCAAACTAATTTTGTAGAATCTTGACTGCCTCGAGAGGATCCCCTGATGCTTGAGGAGCCGTAGACTAGTTCAATGTGTTAGAAGGTGGAACTGCATGATAAGCACCACCCCCAGCACCAGACTGACTTGGAGTAGCCTGAGCTGGTATGGTAGCATTGAGAGAGGATTGTACCTCCAGGCCAGTATTGGTAGGTGCAGATGCTGCTATATGTTCTTAAATTGGAACTGGATTCGCAAATCTGAAACAGTATATTGTGCTACGATCACGGCATGCATACTTGTGACCATTTCAGCCATAGTTTTCAAGTTGGCCTCTAAAGCAGCGATCCGCTGCTCCTGACTGTCAGAGCTGGAAGCATCTTGTTCTGTATTAGTGACGTAATCAGTCACTTCTCTAGCTATCGAAGATGAATTGGCAGATAGGATAGTCCGAACAGAGTCTTCAATATCGGCATCGAAGTCATGTAGGCAACTACCCCCAAGATAAGGAGTAAGAAAATTCCTTTGACCAAAAAAATCTCGATTGGAATCAGGAAGATTGCTTTGACCGAAGACGTCTCCAAGATGAGGAGTAGAAAGATTCTTTTGACCAAAGACGTCTCCAAGATAAGGAGTGGAAAGATTTCTTTAACCGAGGAGATCTCGACCTTTTGATCTTATGTTTTGGTGGACACCTTCATCAGAGTCACGAATTCGATCAAGGTACTGCTGACTAGGATTACGGGATGCGTTACGTCTTGGACATTTTCCACCCAGTACTATGGGATGTCATGTTGATCGAAGCATACAAAAGTTCAACTTCGTCATCCATAATTATTTCAGGAGTCCGAGCGTAATTCAAGCGGTCAAAGACAAATAATTTTGTTGATTAACAACAATATTTGATTACTATTTTATGGTGCCGATTACAATGATGCTCTTGATGTGGAGTTACAGGGGTATGAGAAGGGCCTACAATCTTCCATTTTTGTACAAGAGTCTCACGGAGATCAGTGGCATTGTCAGGATAAGAAGAAGAATAAGGTATATATTCCTTGATTATATTAGGGACATAGTTTCTGTTTTTGAGATTCTGTGTTCCTTGAGTGTACAGGAAAGTACCGAATTTATTGGCATATGTGAGGGGATTCTTGATCTTAGAAGCCTTCATTGTGCATAATTTGGCAAGTGGTGTAGGTTGTTCATTATGCACCATATGATTTGATGAGGTTGCTTCTGTTCTGCACTGATTAAGATGAGTGCGCAAGTCAGAGTGGTGTACCACTTGTATGTCTATCTGAGACACCATCAGTTTTTTGTTTTGATCTTGATATGCACAAGGTAGGGACATCCTGACTTTGACTTGATTGGCACTGGCCAGTTTGATAAGGAGGGGGCAAAATGTCCAGCTGCCCTGCGCATTCTGTTCCAGTACGTTTGGCAGGGCGCAGATGGGAAGCAGGAAGTAAACTTCAAGCAGAGTCTATTTTCTTGGCATAGATTTGATTGTCTCTACCAAGAGAAGTAGAATTTCTACTTAGAAGTGTTCTTGCATTGATTGACACAAAGGCACAATCAAATATATTTTCTACTGAATCCAAGACTGGAGTAGGGTGCTTTCCTTTATTTGATGCAGGGGCAGTGATAGGTAAATTCTCAACCATGTTTGGAACTAAAAATGATTGAGGAGTGGCCACAGGGCACTTTTCTTTGTTTGGCATCGAGACAGTCGTTGGTGCATGTTAGGAGGAATGAGAGATAGCCATATGGCACTATCCCTTGATTGGCATAGAGGCAGTGGTTGGTGCATCCTCCACCAAGTTCAGAACTGGTAAAGAATATGCAATGGCCATAGAGCCCTTTGCTTTGTACAGGAACTATGATTTGTGTACTGGAATTTAGAGTCCAAATGGCACGAGTCTTCCTGTATTTGGAGACAGCAGTAGTAGATGAGCGCTTGGCACCTCCAGTGCCAATTATGGCTCCGTTGGCTGTTTGGTCGACTTTTATGACTAAAGTCTTCTACGTCGTGCCGACCGACGCAACATCGAATTGGGTTGTCAATTTTTCGTCAGAGAAGAAAGTCATCTCCAGCAGAGTCACAATTTTATTTGCAAAAAAAAAGTTTAAATACAAACTAAGAAAAAGGAAAATATAAGAGTACAATTTGATTCTGGAAAAGTACAACTGTAGAAATCTGATCGGAAGACGATCACTTTATCCCTTGGACGATGCGATGTTTAAGAAAAAAGCCTCTGGAGAGTGCTACAGTAATTTGGTAAGAAGATTATGATCATTAGTAATGCTTAAAAAGTGAGTTGGAACTATATTTATAGAGTTTTGAGATAACTGTCAGACAGTTACTCTGATTGGCGCATACTTGCAATTTGTGCATCATCATCCATTTACACGAACGGTTGGCTTAACTGCTTGGTAACGCGTGGCATTCTATGAGAGATATGTGCTTGGTCGTGGGAGTGTTACATGCACGTTCTTTGAGAATAGTGGCATGCGTGCTACATCATCTAACTGCTTCTGGATGATAATTGATAAATTGGCGCCAATTGACAAATGATGCATGCTGTTGTTAGGTGCCATTTATGAAAAAATGCAAGGCATTTTGAAACTGTTTGATTCCTTCACGCCAACCATACATGGCGTAAAGTAAATGACAAAATGTAATAATGATTCTGACATACCCTTCACGAGCGTCGCACAATCGTAATTCGAAGAGATTTCCCTCGACTGATGTGCTGTCAGTAATAATGACAGACATTTGGCTTCTCAAGGAAGCTTGCCACGTGGTCGCCAACACTATATAATGGTTAGTGCCATTTGATATGATGTGCCATATGACTCTGCACGCCATTTGATAAATGCATTCTGGTGCTATTTGTTATTGACGCATATGCAATGTTTGATAAATTTTGCGCTTCTACAACAACCTACATATGTAAAACACACTCGACACCTATTATCTAATATCTTATACCTAATACTCTATCACCCATTACCTTCAAACTTTACCTATGAGTTCATCTAACGTATATCTACACATTAGACTATACTAAACCCATTACCTTATCCACATAGGTAAACCAATTACCTATCCTTTCTAATATGTACCTATTGTAGGAACAAATTGTAAAGCATAATACTCTAGGGGGTAAATAGAGTAGGCAGCAAAATTTAGCTATTTAAAAATTGTTAGCAACAAGATCACATATAATATATCACAAGTAAATAAATGAAAAAGGCAGAGATCAGAAAAAAAATGCAAATACGACGATGTATATTGGTTTCTCTCTTGTGAGGACTATTCCATTCAGAATAAATCTAGCTTCTAGTTGAATCCACTATGAAAAAATACAGCAAGTTTTTATCCGAATTCCTTGTAACTTCTACAATACGAGCTTTGATCCGAAGTACTCGACCAACTTCAATTATGAAGTATCTTTCTTCTATCAAGCCTCTGATTACAATCTCTCTAAAACTTCTAGATCGTACTGCACTAGCAAATCGACTAGAGGATTGTAACTGTCTTGGGATTTAAAAATGAAAGAACTTAGAACACTTTGGTGGACTTATTAAGCTTAGAGAGAAGAGAGGTGTATTGAAATGAGTAAAATTCTTCTATATTTATAGGTTTTCCAAAGTCAGAACTCGGGGCAAATTCGGACAAAATTCTTTGAGAGAATCTCGGCAAGTAGCCGTTGTGTCCGTAACTGCAGGATGACCAAATTCAAAAATCCAATAGAACCAAACAAACTCGAGACGAGTTCAGACTGAACTCGGGCATAAATCTGTTGGTGTCCAGAGTATAATTTTTGGGAAATTTTTTAAATCGAATTTTGAATTTTGGGCTTTTGAAATTTTTTAGCAGTTATGAGCTTTTTATAAAATGGGTTATTTTCAAAATCATAGGATATTTAAAAAATATTTTGGGTTAGCCTATTTGCCAGTACGACTCGGCGCACAAAGTATTCCTAGACTCAATAAATATAAAAATTACATTGAATATTAAAATACAGACTTATGTGGCAAAATAGCTTTAGTCTTGAACATAATGGTATAAGTTCTCAGCAATTGTCCAAGTAGCCCTTATATTGAGACAAGATTAGGTCAATTATTAAAATTAGGTGTTTCTCATGACAAAAGGTTATACGAACTTTTTGTATTTTAAACGTAAAAAGAGTACAATCGATTCCTAAATAGGAGATCTAAGTACAAAAATTTTGGAAAAGTATAGCGGTAGAGATCGAGCACTACAGCAGCTCCTTTACTCTGTTGACGATTTGACGACGAGTTGAACGTGGTTTGGCTTTCTGGTGCTGGTGATTGAAACTCTAGGGTTACCAATCAAGAGGATACCGAAGTTAAAGATTTTGAAGCCTCTTTATCGAAGGAAAACTCCTTCTATTTATAGGGAAGGGAGCACATATGTGATGTGCATTAGGATTTGAGATATGAAAGAATCTGCTGTCATTACACCGTGTGGGCTACTGCATAGCTGACACGTGGCGGACGTTGAGATTCTCCTCTATTAAGATCTCGGGTGGTTATCAACATAACCGAAGAAAAAGACCCATGGCATGTGCCTATTGCTCGAAGTCTTATATTCAGATGAAGACGAATAGATCTTAGATTCCATCATAGAGTTGGATTTTGTCTTATCTTAGGAGGCTATTAGTTTAAACAAACCGATTGGATATGTCCTTCATTGATAAGAACAAGCTTTATCCTTATCTACGAATTTAAACCATCTGATAAGATATTGCTCTTATCAACAGAATCAACCTCTGTCTTATCTGTAAGAGTGGTAATTTAAACAAACCGATTAGGTGGGACCAATCTACGCTTCGGGCGAAGCTTCAGTGCTGCTGCGCTTCTAGGCGACGAGTAGACCATTTTTCTGAGGATGATGGAGCCTCTGCGCTTTTGGGCGACTAATAAGCTGTGTTTCAAAAAAGATGAAGCCTCTGTGCTTCTGGGCGATGAGTAGACTTGTGTTTTGAAAATGACGGAGCCTCTGTGCTTTTGGGCGACGAGTAGGCTGTGTTTCGAAGACAACGGAGCCTCTGCGCATTTGGTTGACGAGTAGGCCACGTTTTTGAGCCTCTGCACTTTTGGGGCGAAGAGTAGGCTTTGCTTCAGGCAATGGTGTCACCAAAGTGTCAGATGAAGGGGGCCGTTAAATGGGCCGAGCTTCTGGGTTGAAGCGGAGGCTCTGCACTTTTGAGGCAAAGAGAGGACGCAATGCTTTTGGGTTTGAAGGTTCTGCGCTTTTTAGACTGAAGTGAGGGCTCTTGTGTGAAGAAATGAGCTATCTGCACTTCTGGGTCAAAGAGGAGGGTGTCACTACAACAAAAAGACCTATTAATAATGTTTGATCAGTGGATTTCATGACGGCTGATAAAAAAACATTATGAAAGTTCGAAATACCATTTTTCTATGATGGTTTGGGCTAATTCTGGACTTTTCATAACGTTTATGAAACAAAACGTTATGAATATTTTAGAGCGGTGGCAAACTTGTAATATTTTTTAAGTTTATTTTTTGACAAAATCCCGCGTTTCAACAAAAATTTTTCTTTCCCCCTCGTTTTGGTCTTCTCCTTCTCCAATCCTTTCTTCTCCCTCCTCTCCCCCAACTCCAAAATCCCATAGATCCAAAACCCTAACTCTAGTTTATCAACACCCTCCTCTCCTCCTCTTCTTCTCTTTCCTTTCCCCCAACTCCAAAACCCTAACCCTAGATACAAAACCCTAAACCTAGTTAGAAAGGGAGGAGGAGATAGGAAGGGAGCCGGCGGCGCGGGCGGGCCGACGGCTCTGGTATGGCCTCTCTGACGCCGACGTCGCGTTAGGTGAAAAAAGAGAGCGGGACAGCCGATTGTGGTCTCTCCGCTCTTCTTACCTCTTTTCGATCGGGCGTTGGCAAATTCGCGGTGGCCGCCGAACTCGGCGGCGCACGGAGGACAGACACCAGGAGTCAATCGCTATCATCTGGACGATGACGGTTCTCCTTGGCAGGCCAGGGTGTCCGTGTCGTCTCCGTCGCAGCAGTAGTCATTGATCGAACGATCTGTGCGGAGACGGGACGATCATTGAAATTAATCTGGTGAATTTCCAAACCATGATTCTCTGATCGAATTTTCCTCTTCCTTTGAAATTTTGATCGATTTGATCAAGAATTAACATCAATATTCAATTATTGCTTGTGTACCTATGGTGTTTGATGAATTTACTGAACCAACCTTGGCACCAATTCTGGACACGATAACAATGGTATCAGACTCCGGACACGAAGGTTCAGTGTTGACACGAAGACACGGTTAGCTACGTCCCGACACAGGTATGATTTTTGACACTCCCCTCTAATTCTTAGTTTTGGATATAGTCTATGAATTTTGTGTCTATGTTGGTTGTTTGTATCAGACCTGGGACAATAAAACAAAATTTGTATACCAAAATTATATGCAATTTTGTTATATTCTCAGTTTTTCTTTGATTTGTCATGTCCTGTCTTTTGGGGTATGTTGTGCTCTCTACTGTCGTATGTATGTATCTCATGTTTTAGATCGGTATAAAAGACTCTGAATTCCTTTACAGTTTTTTGAACTTTCAAATCTGACTTTCTTTACAAATTACAATTTTAGTTTACGCTTATTAAATAATTTTGAGACCAAAGTGTTTTTCCAAGTTAATTTAGGTGAATGACTGCAAATTCTGGATAAGGTTCCGTTTTTTAGTGTACAATATTTTTGGATGATTTAGATTTTCTATTTCAATTAGGCAGCTCCATATAACTGTTGATCTAAATATTGCTTGCTAATATGTACACTAAGTTACATTGGGCTTAATGCATGATTCAATGTTGAGACCGTGGAGTACAAGAACATTAGCTTTACTGTTTGGGATGTCGGAGGTCAGGACAAGGTACTGATAATGTTTATTTTGCTTAGATTATGCAAATTGGTGAAGATGATGTCGGTTGCTTATTCTGGAAGACTTAAATGCTATGAACTCCGAATGCAAATAAATTATAAGTCAACACATTTAGACCATTTGATTTCTGTTTAGATATGCAGCATATGCTAGTTGTTTTGTTTTATATTTATTCATTAAAAATAATGATATTTCATATCATTTTAAACCGCACTTCTTATTAGTCTTATGCAATTATATCTCGTATATTCGAAGCATACAAGAACTGCAGTTTCTCCCATTAACTAACGTTGGTTTACTATATTGAAAATTGCAGATCAGACCTCTATGGAGGCACTACTTCCAGAACACACAGGGTCTCATTTTTGTTGTTGACAGCAATGACAGAGATCGTGTTATGGAGGCGAGGGATGAGCTTCACAGGATGCTTAATGAGGTAAATTGTCATCTACATTACATGATAGCTTCGATGGTACATTGGTACTTGATAATTGTGTTAGGCATCCTCAAATGTTACAAGTGAGATGCACATCAGTCCCTCAAGTATTCTTGTTAACCTTTAATAAAGAATCAACTATCTAGTTGCAAAATCAAGTTTTGCTACTTTATTCTTGTAACTCGGTAGTGTTGTTTCATTTGTTAACTTTCTTTAATTTATTGGCTTGGTAAAATCCAGGTTGATTGCTAGGCTCACATTTCAGCGTTGATTACTAAAGTGCTAAGCTGGCATTTTCTATTTTTTGTAAAAAGGGCACAACGTGACGCTAACGTGCATGCAGGCGCTGGTGAGGGTTCAAGCGAGAGTAAGGGATCAGAGGATGAGGCTCTCCCACGATGGCGCTGGCTGCAGCAGCACCAAGTCGTCGCTCAGCTGCGACACTACTTCTCTTTGGGACTCCCGATATCTTCAAGAGATGGCAGAGAGAAGATCCATGGTCAGAATCTACTTAAGTAAAAATTTCTAATAATTTGGTTAGCAAAAGAGAGATTTATTCCTATTTTTTGGGTACATTCTGTATTTGGATATTCAATGTAATGAAGATGTTGATATGTACTCTATTTTGATAAATGTAATAAAAATGGTGATATATAATGTTAAGATTTTGGAATATAATATATACTGTACAGTATAGAGCATTATAAATATGCTAATTTGAATAGTATAAAGTGTTATAAATGTGCTGCATTGAGCCTATACATATTATCTATTCATGACGTTTTAAAATTGTTCTGAATTGTGCACTATATATTAACTATTCATAACGCTTTTATAGAAACTATTTATGACGGTTATTTTATGACGCTTTTAAAAAACATTTATAACACCCGTTTTCATAACGGTTGCTGTGAAAAAAAAAAGCGTCATAGTTCGTCATTAATGACGCTTTTTAGCCGTCATTAAAAGGGTTTTTTGTTGTAGTGTGTAGTGAGGTGTCTACGCTTCTGGATTGAAGGAGCTAGCTTTTTGTTGAAGTCTTTAAGAGCATTTAATAACTGCTTTCTTTATGGACGGGTCGGTTGTTCTTTTCTTTAATTGTCGCCGTTATTCGGGAAAATTTGAGAATTTAGTGGCCTAGGACTTAGTAAAATAAACCTTTTAAGTGAGATTCATTATACTGAGCCCTAGGATCATCCCATTAATTTGGGAGTCTTTAACTGACGGCCACATGGCCTGGAGTTTCGACTATACTCTCTCTATATAAGGGAGAGTTTTTCTGAAGAGTCGTTGTAACACCCAGTTTTCCAGATGAGGGTAATTTTGAAATTTTGTAATTATAATTATTGATATTTATTTCACATTATGATTTTTGGTGATTTTTAATTATTTTTAAACTATTTAAAAACTAGTTTAAGTCATGACTTGTGATTTTGATGTGCTGCTAGTGAAACCTGAGAGACTGCATGATCTAGAGCCTTAGGATAATTTAATTATCATTTTTGGCCTAGGAGTAATTTGGTCATTTTGACTTATTTGAATTATTTGGTGATTTAATGAATTGGTGAATTCTAGTTGACTTTGACTTGTTGAGACCTAGTGGACTAGCCTAGAACCTAACCCTAACTATGGTAGCCCTAGTCTAACTTAGGTTAACCTACTTTTAGTCATTAGAGACTAATTTTGGAATATGAGGATTAGTTTGAGTGAAATCATTTCATGATTTATGGTTTAATGAAATGACTTATGATTTCATGACTTAATGACTTATGACTTGGCCCATGGCCCATAACTAGAAGCCCCAACCCTAACCAAACCCTAAATGACCAGCCACATAGGGATCCCCACCCTATTTAAACACTTATTTGTTAGGGCTTGCCTCTTTTTAACATTCCAACACTTGGAGAAAAGAAAAGGTATTGTCCCTCTTCCAAAAATCCCTATAAATCCATTTTAATTCCTTTTTTATCCTAGTCTTTTGCAATAGGTTCTAAATTCTGTATATTTTATAATTCTGGAAGTGAATCTCAGCTTTGGGCTCATTTGGAGCATTTGGCCATCAAGAAGAACACCCCCCATTTGGAGCTTTTCCATGCAATTTACACCTATAGGTAAAACTCCTCTAATTGATTTAAATTATTGTTTTCTTTGCATTTAGGGCTAGATCTAGGAGTCCCCTAGTTGTCCCTGGAATTTGGGCACAATTCGTGTCGGTTTCGTGTCCGTATCGGACACGTATCCATTTGATAGGTTAGGTGTTTGATGTAATGCCACAACCAACATTTTGTTCAAATTTTTGAAATGTATTTGAATAGAATTTTTGTCCTAGGGCTTGCTTAATGATTTTTGCTTTTATTTTCTAATTTTGGTGTCGTGTCGAGTCTACACGGGGACACGAACATACGGGGACTGAAATACTTGCTGTGTCCTGCATCACGGGGTCAATAACTCCCGACACAGGACACGTGGACACGCCATTTTTAGCGAGGAGCTTGGGGCATCGTCTGCCGCCATCCTCCCAAAAGATGGGAGCACGTGGTTGCGTGTGCGAGGAGAAATCCTCCTCGCACTGGCCGCACGCTCGCGCTGTGTACGCGTGGGATTCGACCGCTGACACGGCTCTAAAGCCGACACGACACGGTTCTAGGACACTATACAGGGGCATGCACATGTAGCCCTACACGTGGCGAACACGTGGGCACGATCACGAGTCGTGTCGTGCCCTGTGTCGTGTCCTAGAGCGACACACATGCGTGCACGACGCTGTGTGCCAGTGCAGTGTCTGTGTGTGTTCAAACACGATTGGACACGCCATGTCATGTCGTGGGGACACCACAAGACTCGTGTGGCCCTATGACACCTACACATTTATTTACCCACCAATAATTTGTAATATTAACTTAATTTTAGGTTTCGAAAATTCATTCTTCCCTTTGCACTGATACGCACTCCAGTATGAAATTTTGAGAAGTTAATTCCCTGTTTAAATTGTTTTTTTCCTGTTTTATTTTCATGTTAACCACTCACACACATGTATTAGTTGCTGCTAGGGTGTTTGCATATGAGTTTGGGTTTCGATTGATTCGGTTGGATTTTTGAAATATAGAGAGGACTGATACCCAGTCCATTGTTCAGTTTTCTGAAATTAGAGAGTACATTAACTGATTTGAATGTTTAATTGCCAAATAGATTTCCAACATGTGTATTAATCTCTGTTAGTTGATTTTACAAGTTGAATTGGGTTTTTATTTAGAGAATGGAATATTAGATATGTAGTTTAGACTGTGGTTTAGACTTGACTGATACTATCATTAGTTGACATGATTTATTTTCCTATTTAAACTGATTTCATGATTTAATTCCATGTTTTAATCCTTACACAAGTGTACTAGCTACATTGTGTTAAGTTTTCATTTAGGTTTTGGATTCAAATGGGGTACATGGTTTTCGAAATGATTGTGACTGCTACTTTACTGAATGATTTATTCCTATTGAAACTGTCAACTAGTTCATATGTAAACTGTCAATGTGATTTCTTTGTGACACTCACTATTTTCTATATGACACTGTCACACATTGTTTTCAACTATCTAGACAAACTCACACATACCCACACTACCTATTCACTGTCTTTTTCCAAATTCCTGAGAATAGGGTTCGACTTTTGAAATCTGAGTTTAAATCAGCAAACCTGAGAATTCAGGATATGTAGCTTTGATTCACTGTCAAAAGTGTTAACTGAAAATTCCCTAATCAATTTCACCCTTGAAAAAAAATGGAAACCGAGTTATAACTCTCCATGTTTTGCCCATTCTTTGCATTCATTTGCATTAGTCCAGAAATGGACTTGAGTTCACTGTCTAGACAGGTTTAAGATCATTCCTTTTGTCCATTCTCTGGTTGGTTCAGTTTTGGAATTTCATTTTGAATTGGCATTGGTGTTTACTGTTTTGAGCTGTCATTTGAGTTCCAAAAATCTGATGTGGTGTTCACTGTTTTCCCATTTAGTATCTTGATTCTCCTAGGAAAATTTCATAGTCTACTCTATGTTCCATACATACATTCTCATGGTTGTGTTTATAGTTTTCAATATGCTAATATCTGGCCAAACTGAAACACAACCTTGCTTCTTATTTCTGTCAGTGCATTAACTGTCAAGTGAACCTTAATTCCTGAGACACTCTACCCTGTTAACGCATACCCTATTATTGATGGTTAAATGCAATGATTATTTAATTCCTTATGTCTGAATCTTGGTTACATGTTAGGTCCATGTGGATGATTGGTTATAGGATTCAAATTAGGCTTTGGGACTGATTAATGCAAACTGCCTTATTCACATCCTCTTTGGCACTATCTTACCTTACACTAATGTAATCCCCTGTTTTCCTGTTTTCTTTATGTGCTCACTGATTTCAGGATTTTTCATGCCTCATGTGACACTCTCTACACACACACTATATCATAACCCTTTAATCTATACCCACACACACATGTCTACACATATACATGTACACGTTCTAAAATCATTTCTACTCTCACATGTGCCTCAACACTACCACACACAAACTAAAATGAACCCTCAAGCTCACACCCTATACGCACACCCTCTCATGTACACAAACTCACACACATGCTATTCCATATCACCCTATATATATATATATATATATATATATATATATATATATATATATATATATATATATATATATAAAAATATATATATATATATATATATATATATATATATATATATATAAAATATATATATATATATATATATATATTTTTATATATTTTTTTTTTATATATATATATATATATATTTTTTTTTTTATATATATGTATGTATGTATATATATGTACACCTATTAGAGATATTGTCATGTAGTCTATATAATATGAATGTGTGTTAATTTATTTAATTAAGTAAATGTGTATATATGTGAAAGGTGTGAAATGGTCTAGGTATGATATAGCTATATGGCCTATGGCCTATATACAGGGCACATAGCCTATGGGTGTATACCAATGGCTCATAGCCTGTATGTGTGGTTTGAATGCTTAGTGATTGTGTTGTTGGCTTGTACAGCCTTGATAGTGTGTGTGCTTGCTAGAATAGGCTGGTTTGGCTTAGTGAGACTTGTTTGGCTTAGGCTTGACCTAGTTTGACCTAGACAGTTGACCAGGTTTGACTTAGAGTTGACTTTGACCAAGATTGGCCTTGAAATCATGTAGATTGTATCAGACTCCATTTATCTTATTATAAGCACATTATAACCTATACTTCTCTATTTAGGACATTGTGACTCTGGTGTAGACATCTGATATTATACTACTCTTTTCAGAGTAGCAGACGAGTACATTCTCTGATAGTTCTCTCATTTACTTGTCAATTACTGTACTTCAGTTCTAGTTAGTTGTATGCGATTCTCTGTTACAACACGTGTGGATATTTTTGGATTCATGTATACGACACACCTTTACTTTCTGGCCTCTATTACTGGTATCATCTCTATTACTGGAATCACCTACTGGAATCATTTACTGGAATCATTTACTGGTATCAATATATTTTGGCTGGACTCATTTTGAATCATTGTGTTGAAATTCTGGATTCACTTGCTGGGAGGGGAAATACTAGAGTAAGACATGTAGACATACCCTATTACTGGAATCACCCCTACTGGAATCTACTGGAATGATAGCCATCTCTCGCCTGATTAGTGAGAGGTGTGCCGGATTACCCACAACCGTTTACCTGTCGATCTCGGTATTTTAAAACACACTGCTAGAGTATAGGCTAGACTCACCCTGGAATCATTGATCACTATAACTGGAATCGTCCCTTACTGGATTCATCTTGTATTAGATTCATCTTGTACTGGACTTACATTGGAGTTACACTGGTCTACATTGTTGTCTGGACTTTATATCATATTACCCTGGTTCAGCTAGTTCTATTTTTACAGACTTCATTGCTATGATTCTTCTCTTGTTTAGTATTTACCTTCCTTATACTTTATCTGTCTTTCTTACCATTACCTGAATATAAACTGACATTTTCATCAATATAACTGTCTGTAACTGCTTTATAGTTCTCTGTCATTTACTTGGGTTTTTTAGATGAGATGTGCTCGTTCCTGTCCTGACTGGACCTATTATAAATTTTACAGATGATTGCCCTGAGGACACATGCCCTACATGTTACAGACCATGAGATGGCTTAGCTACCTATGGTCCCGACACTCAGGAGTGA
The DNA here is from genome assembly GCA_029216955.1 of Iris pallida. Classification (NCBI taxonomy): domain Eukaryota; kingdom Viridiplantae; phylum Streptophyta; class Magnoliopsida; order Asparagales; family Iridaceae; genus Iris; species Iris pallida. Next base: position 5,550,705 of record JANAVB010013598.1, on the reverse strand, counting down.
TCGGAAGTTTAGCTAGTCTGTCTTGTTTTAGTTTTCCTGTTTAGAACTGGAGTTGTATATAGAGACTTGAGACTTGAGATGTATTTGAGATTGTTTGAGTTGTTGTTATTTTATTAGTAGTTTTGTTGTCTTCAATTTCTTAGTAATATTTCTGTGTTATCTTATCGTTCTTAGACTGTGATTGAGTTACACCATATCTTATACTTGTCCTCCGTTCGGAGTTGATCATGATGAGTACATTATATACTGCATGAGTTGATGGTTAGTTAGAGACTTAGAACAGCGTTCTACCGTCGACACTGCGGCGTAGGCTGGGCGCTGTTACGTACTCGTACCCTCACAGTGGGTGCGGGTCGTGACACATTTTTAGTGATGGCCCATGCAGGTCGAGAGTCGCATTAGTGCGATATCGTGGTAGTACGGCGACTTAGTTGTACTGCTGCGAGCCTGCGATAGGATTGAGAGATAGGCTTTACCAGAGAGGCACTCAATCACAGTTAGGACTACTTGAGAAGATTCCTGGGATGACCCTTGAGAATCTCATTATAAACTATCTCGAAATTGATTCTGACAGTATCTGTCTATCTTCCTTGTTTATCGTTGAATTTGATTCTTGGTATTCATTATTGACTTAATTTTCTACCAAGATAACATTATGGGCTAGGTTGCCTCAGTCATGGAATCTAGAGTCTTCTACAGCCATATCAGCTGGTTGGGCGATAAGATAGAGTCTGATTTTGGATATATTTCTCGGGTATAGGAATTTAAGGTTTTCGCAGCCAAGCTAGCGGCAATGCAAAAATTTTAAATACCATGATTCTAGAGGTGTGTACATTAGTTGTGGACTCTATGGATTATCGCAGCCATACTTACTGGTGTGACGAGGCTTCTGGTAACATGGTTCTGGATAGACGGGTATGATTATCAAATTGCAGGATAGATACCATATAGATGGTGCCCTAGAGAATTTGAGAGGAATATCAGGGTGGATATTACTTGAGAGGGAGCTAGGCCACCTGTAGCGCAGCACCGTGCCCCGCACCAACAGAGGGATACACCCCAGAGGGACAGGGCTTCTGTGCTGACAGTCGAGTAGACCGACGCTACGGGTGACGGGTTAGCAGGTCTGTCTTCATGTTCTTCTTTCCATCTTGTTGTGTGATTCCATTAGTACCTGCCAGGATATTGCTTGTGATTGCCTAGATAGCGTAGCTATCCTGTTCGAGATCGTGAAATCACGACCAGTAGGATTGTGTTGCTTCGACTTTGATTTGCTGGGGGTTTGACCTAGTGGGGATGCAATCATTTTAATTTCGAGGACAAAATTGTTCTAAGGTGGGTAGGATTGTAACACCCAGTTTTCTAGATGAGGTTAATTTTGAAATTTTGTAATTATAATTATTAATTATTGATATTTATTTTATATTATGATTTTTGGTGATTTTTAATTATTTTTAAACTATTTAAAAACTAGTTTAAGTCGTGACTTGTGATTTTGATGTGCTGCTAGTGAAACCTGAGAGACTGCATGATCTAGAGCCTAACCATGTCAGTAGGATGATTTAATTATCATTTTTGGCCCAGGAGTAATTTGGTCATTTTGACTTATTTGAATTATTTGGTGATTTAATGAATTGGTGAATTCTAGTTGACTTTGACTTGTTGAGACCTAGTGGACTAGCCTAGAACCTAACCCTAACTATGGTAGCCCTAGTCTAACTTAGGTTAACCTACTTTTAGTCATTAGAGACTAATTTTGGAATATGAGGATTAGTTTGAGTGAAATCATTTCATGATTTATGGTTTAATGAAATGACTTATGATTTCATGACTTAATGACTTATGACTTGGCCCATGGCCCATAACTAGAAGCCCCAACCATAACCAAACCCTAAATGACTAGCCACATAGGGATTCCCACCCTATTTAAATACTTATTTGTTAGGGCTTGCCTCTTTTTAACATTCCAACACTTGGAGAAAAGAAAAGGTATTATCCCTCTTTCAAAAATCTCCATAAATCTATTTTAATTCCTTTTTGATCCTAGTCTTTTGTAATATGTTCTAAATTCTGTATATTTTATAATTTTGGAAGTGAATCTCAGCTTTGGGCTCATTTGGAGCATTTGGCCATCAAGAAGAACACCCCCCATTTGGAGCTTTTCCATGCAATTTACACCTATAGGTAAAACTCCTCTAATTGATTTAAATTGCTATTTTCTTTGCATTTAGGGCTAGATCTAGGAGTCCCCTAGCTGTCCCTGGAATTTGGGCACAATTCGTGTCGGTTTCGTGTTCGTATCGGACACGTATCCATTTGATAGGTTAGGTGTTTGATGTAATGCCTCAACCAACATTTTGTTTAAATTTTTGAAATATATTTGAATAGAATTTTAGTCCTAGGGATTGCTTAATGATTTTTGCTTTTATTTCCTAATTTTGGTGTCGTGTCGTGTCCACACGGGGATACGAACACGCGGGGACTGAAACACTTGCTGTGTCCTGTATCACGGGGTCAATAAGTCCCGACACAGGACACGTGGACATGCCATTTTTGGCGAGGAGCTTGGGCATCATCTGCCACCATCCTTCCAAAAGATGGGAGCACGTGGTTGCGTGTGCGAGGAGAAATCCTCCTCGTACTGGCCGCACTGGTCGCGCGCGTGCGCTGTGCACGTGTGGGATTCGACCGCTGACACGGCTCTAAAGCCGACACGACACGATTCTAGGACACTGTACAGGGGCATGCACATATAGCCCTACACGTGGCGAACACGTGGGCACGATCACGAGTCGTGTCGTGCCCTGTGTCGTGTCCTAGAGCGACACACATGCGTGCACGATGCTGTGTGCCAGTGCATTGTCTGTGTGTGTTTAAACACGATTGGACACGTCGTGTCCTGTCGTGGGGACACCACAAGACTCATATGGCCCTATGACACCTACACATTTGTTTACCCACCAATAATTTGTAATATTAACTTGATTTTAGGTTTCGAAAATTCATTCTTCCCTTTGCACTGATACGCACTCCAGTCTGAAATTTTGAGAAGTTAATTCCCAGTTTAAATTGTTTTTTTCCTGTTTTATTTTCATGTTAACCACTCACACACATGTATTAGTTGCTGCTAGGGTGTTTGCATATGAGTTTGTGTTTCGATTGATTTGGTTGGATTTTCGAAATATAGAGAGGACTGATACCCAGTCCATTGTTCAGTTTTCTGAAATTAGAGAGTACATTAACTGATTTGAATGTTTAATTGCCAAATAGATTTCCAACATGTGTATTAATCTCTGTTAGTTGATTTTACAAGTTGAATTGGGTTTTTATTTAGAGAATGGAATATTAGATATGTGGTTTAGACTTGACTGATACTATCATTAGTTGACATGATTCATTTTCCTATTTAAACTGATTTCATGATTTAATTCCATGTTTTAATCCTTACACAAGTGTACTAGCTACATTGTGTTAAGTTTTCATTTAGGTTTTGGGTTCAAATGGGGTACATGGTTTTCGAAATGATTGTGACTGCTACTTTACTGAATAATTTATTCCTATTAAAACTGTCAACTAGTTCATATGTAAACTGTCAATGTGATTTCTTTGTGACACTCACTATTTTTTATATGACACTGTCACACATTGTTTTCAACTATCTAGACAAACTCACACATACCCACACTACCTATTCACTGTCTTTTTCCAAATTCCTGAGGATAGGGTTGGACTTTTGAAATCTGAGTTTAAATCTGCAAACCTGAGAATTCAGGATATGTAGCTTTGATTCACTGTCAAAAGTGTTAACTGAAAATTCCCTAATCAATTTCACCCTTGAAAAAAACTGGAAACCGAGTTATAACTCTCCATGTTTTTCCCATTCTTTGCATTCATTTGCATCAGTCTAGAAATGGACTTGAGTTCACTGTCTAGACATGTTTAAGATCATTCCTTTTGTCCATTCTCTGGTTGGTTCAGTTTTGGAATTTCATTTTGAATTGGGATTGGTGTTTACTGTTTTGAGTTGTCATTTGAGTTCCAAAAATCTGATGGGGTGTTCACTGTTTTCCCATTTAGTATCTTGATTCTCCTAGGCAAATTTCATAGTCTAATCTATGTTCCATACATACATTCTCATGGTTGTGTTTATAGTTTTCAATATGCTAATATCTGGCCAAACTGAAACACAACCTTGCTTCTTATTTCCGTCAGTGCATTAACTGTCAAGTGAACCTTAATTCCTGAGACACTCTACCCTGTTAACACATACCCTGTTATTGATGGTTAAATGCAATGATTATTTAATTCCTTATGTCTGAATCTTGGTTACATGTTAGGTCAATGTGGATGATTGGTTATAGGATTCAAATTAGGCTTTGGGACTGATTAATGCAAACTGCCTTATTCACATCCTCTTTGGCACTATCTTACCTTACACTAATGTAATCCCATGTTTTCCTGTTTTCTTTATGTGCTCACTGATTTCAGGATTTTCTATGCCTCATGTGACACTCTCTACACACACACTATATCATAACCCTTTAATCTATACCCACAAACACATGTCTACACATATACATGCACACGTTCTAAAATCATTTACACTCTCACATGTGCCTCAACACTACCACACACAAACTAAAATGAACCCTCAAGCTCACACCCTACACACACACCCTCTCATGTACACAAACTCACACACATGCTATACCCTATCACCCTATATATATATATATATATATATAAAAATATATATATATATATATATATATTTTAATATATATATATATATATATATATATATATATATATATATATATATATATATATATATATATATGTATGTATATATATGTACACCTATTAGAGATATTGTCATGTAGTCTATATAATATGAATGTGTGTTAATTTATTTAATTAAGTAAATGTGTATATGTGTGAAAGGTGTGAAATGGTCTAGGTATGATATAGCTATATGGCCTATGGCCTATATACAGGGCACATAGCCTATGGGTGTATACCTATGGCTCATAGCCTGTATGTGTGGTTTGAATGCTTAGTGATTATGTTGTTGGCTTGTATAGCCTTGATAGTGTGTGTGCTTGCTAGAATAGGCTGGTTAGGCTTAGTGAGACTTGTTTGGCTTAGGCTTGACCTAGTTTGACCTAGACAGTTGACCAAGTTTGACTTAGAGTTGACTTTGACCAAAATTGGCCTAGAAATCATGTAGATTGTATCATAGACTCCATTTATCTTATTATAAGCACATTATAACCTATATTTCTCTATTTAGGACATTGTGACTCTGGTGCAGACATCTGATATTATACTACTCTTTTCAGAGTAGCAGGCGAGTACATTCTCTGATAGTTCTCTCATTTACTTGTCAATTACTGTACTTTAGTTCTAGTTAGTTGCATGCGATTCTCTGTTACAATACGTGTGGATATTTCTGGATTCATGTATACGACACACCTTTATTTTCTGGCCTCTATTACTGGTATCATCTCTATTACTGGAATCACCTACTGGAATCATTTACTGGAATCATTTACTGGAATCATTTACTGGTATCATTATATTTTGGCTAGACTCATCTTGAATCATTGTCATAATTCTGGATTCACTTGCTGGGAGGGGAAATACTAGAGTAAGACATGTAGACATACCCTATTACTGGAATCACCCCTACTGGAATCTACTAGAATGATAGCCATCTCTCGCCTGATCAGTGAGAGATGTGCCGGATTACCCACAGCCGTTTATATGTCGATCTCGATATTTTAAAATATACTGCTAGAGTATAGGCTAGACTCACCCTGGAATCATTGATCACTATAACTGGAATCGTCCCTTACTGGATTCATCTTGTATTAGATTTATCTTGTACTGGACTTACATTGGAGTTACACTGGTCTACATTGTTGTCTGGACTTTATATTATATTACCCTGGTTCAGCTAGTTCTATTTTTACAAACTTCATTGCTATGATTCTTCTCTTGTTTAGTATTTACCTTCCTTGCACTTTATCTTTCTTACCATCACCTGAATATAAACTGCCATTTTCATCAATATAACTGTCTATAACTGTTTTATAGTTCTCTGTCATTGACTTGGGTTTTCTAGATGAGATGTGCTCGTTTCTGTCCTGACTGGACCTGTTGTAAATTTTACAGATGATTGCCCTGAGGACACATGCCCTACATGTTACAGACCAGGAGATGGCTTAGCTACCTATGGTCCCGACACTCAGGAGTGATCGGGAGTTTAGCTAGTCTGTCTTGTTTTAGTTTTCCTATTTAGAACTGGAGTTGTATATAGAGATTTGAGACTTGAGATGTATTTGAGATTGTTTGAGTTGTTGTTATTTTATTAGTAGTTTTGTTGTCTTCAATTTCTTAGTCATATTTTTGTGTTATCTTATCGTGCTTGGACTGTGATTGAGTTACACCATATCTTATACTTGTCCTCCGTTCGGAGTTGATCATGATGAGTATATTATATACTGCATGAGTTGATGGTTAGTTAGAGACTTAGAACAGCGTTCTACCGCCGACACTGTGGCGTAGGCTGGGCGCTGTTACGTACTCGTACCCTCACAGTGGGTGCGGGTCGTGACAGTCGTCTTCCTCTTCAATGCTTGATCCTGACTCAGCTTCGAACGGCCATTGGCCTTGCACAAGTCGACTGATGGTTGTGGATTCCTCGTTCAAAGAGGCTATGTCTTTGTAGAAGAACACCTAACTGGTCTTCAGAAGTATCCGAATGTCCACCATAAGGAGTTTGAACTTGGACGACCTCTTGGAGGTCTTCGGGGTCCAAACTATGGGGTTAGGATTGGTTTCCCACCCGATGAGTCCTTTGTTGTGCTCTGCCCCGCTCATCGGCGGCTGTATGTCTTTGTTATGCTCGAAGAGCCGTAGAAGCTGATGCGTTTTCAAAAATAGCTAGCCGTTGTATTGTGGACTGAATTCTCGCTTGGGACAATAACTACTTCATTAGCCATATTGGAGTTCCTCCGTGTCTGGCTGTGAAGTGGTTTGTTCTGGCGAGGTTGAAGGGAGTTGCGTGTCTATGGCCATGTGGGAGCAGACTTTGATGGCGATTGTATTCACATCTTCTATCCACAGTGTCCTGAGGCATTTTCTGTGTTTGTCCATGACGATCACACTGTGAAGATTAACCCCTTTGTAGATCTTTAGGTGTTTTTAGTTCTTTATATGTAATCATGTAGAGTCTGTAATAGATCCTTGTAGCCTTGATTTTAATAAAAGAACTCTTTGTGATCTTTTCTGTTATGTGACTTTGTCTTTTATGTCTGCGTGTTTGGTCATCTTCGCTTTTGTGAAGCTGGGTGGGTAGCGGGAACACATACCTGCACTTTTTACAAAATCTGCACATTTTCATGCTTCTACAAGACCCCCTTCAAAGTATTTCAAACTTGAATCAAGCCCGGAATACTCTGAACAGAAGCATGACACGTGTCCTTTTTGAGCGAATGCTTGGCGTGCATACTGACAGGTTATCGTTACGCTTAGGCTTCAACATTAAATGCCTTGAGCCGTCGCTTCATTAAAGTTGATCATAATTCCTTGTTTCTAGGGAACGGTCACCATGATCCTAACTTTTTGTTCCCACATTGTTCGAAGAGTTCCCTTGATCATGAAGCGTTTCGTCTTCTTTTGCTGACGTGGCCATTCTCTATAAGTAGGGTTTGTTGGGGAAGAGAAAAAACTTTCTTGCTTTCGCTTATCTTTCCATAGAAGCCTTTTGTCAGAGTCTTCTTCTTCTTTCAAACCCTAACTTTTCCTACTATGGCTCCCAAGAAATCAAGAATCCCGAAAGCTCCCACGACGAGCTCCAAGAAGACTAGTGGGACAGCGGTTAGCCCCCGACCGGCTGCAGGGACTGTGAGGCAGACTAGGATGTCATCGGCAAGACAAGTCGGGGAGGCCACTCGTCAGGCCAAAGGGAAGCAGTTGGCCTCTGAAGAAGTCATTATTGAGCAACCTCTTATTATAGGGGATGTGTGGTGCACTTTGCTAGTAGATGTCCGATTGTTTTTGAATTCTTGGTTTGCTGATGCATATGAGCGTCAACTCTTAGGAGCGTCATCTCGAAGATATGTTGATGCTTTTTTCTTACTGATGTGCATGGACACCTCTCTTCGGGGTGGTGTCCCAAAGATGTGCTAAAGCTCCGTCGACTGACGCACATACTTGCTATTTTTCATAAAGAATCGTCTAGACGCGGAAGCATCGCGCAGTCAATGTCGATGCGCAGCGTCTTCTATGAAGTACCTGTACAGATGTATGTTAGCCGATGTGCGGTGCACTTTGCTAGTGCCTGCACGGATGCTTCCTGCAAGGGCCACTTAAATGCCTTCTTTTTATGGCGCAGTGCTTTCGTTTTATTTTTTCTGACACCTTTTGTTTGTGTGTAGTTCATGTGTCCTTGTCTCTCTTCGAGGATATTCTTTTCGCATTAATAGACTGTGCCTTGGGCAATAAGTCGATGAGGCGATCACCCACTCTACTGAATAATTAATTGTCTATGACTAACCGAGAGGTCGACTAACAATGATTCAGAATCAATAACTCACATACTTTCGTCGGATGATAGATCGAGGCAAGCTGTTTCTTCCATCTGATGCTGTCAGGATGTTGAAACCTTTATTTCTTTTTGATGATCAGTTGGTTTTCGAAAATACCAAGCTCTTGGAGATAATCGAAGATTGGTATTTTGAGAACTACGGTATTCCTCTGAGCGTTCCTTCCGTCAACCATCATCTTTCACTCTCGATTTTCTTTTATTTTGCTAAGAAGTGTTTCATAAAGTGGGAACTGAACCCGAAGTGAGGGGGTTTGATGACCGGTGATATCAAATTGGAAGGGTGCTATAATCAGAGGGACTCCCTCAAGAGTGTGCCCGACGATCCATTAGCTACGCTGCGGGTGTTACTCCCTGGTCGCCTGCTCGTTGATTCTACCAATGAAGTACCGTTCCGAACCCCTCCTTTTGCTAATAGGTTATTGGCCACAGGTCATACCTATCCGAAAGGTGCCTTCCGTGTCGCAGGTTGGATTTATCCCAAGTCTGAGTAGAGTAAGCTAACTCGATGGGCGATGGGTAGGTTCAAGAGGGATTTTATAGGTAAGGGCCTTTGTCGTGCCATCAGGGCCATCGAGCATGAGATATAGATCAACGCGCCTCTGTTTATAGCTTTGTTGGAGTTATTTAACCACCATACCGGGACATTCTTTACCCTTTATGGAGAGATGGGTTTGGTCCTTTATGAGATGCGTGCCATCTCGAAGTTGCCATGGACGATGTGTCATACGAGGAACATAGCCCTTGCAAGGAGGAATTCTTGGTGTTGGAGAATCAACATCCCGAGATGATGGCTGTGTATAAGGAGTTGTTTTGGCACCACTAAGTATGCACACGCATGGATAATAGAGTGCCACGGGGGTAATAAGGAATTCCTGTAGGTTGGACTTCCTTACCACTACTTGATGGGTTGGTTGGCTTTGTACCGCCCTGGTCTGATCGTTCCCAGTGCTCTTGCTAGTTACGAGGCAGGGGATCCAATATTGCGTAACTATCAGCATGCAAAATGGCTTCATCAGGATGTCCCCGTCTGTAGATGGACGTTGGGCCATTTAGACGGCTATGTTCTCTACAGGGTTTTACCTACATATAATGGTTTCCTTGCAGATGATGAGTTAGTGGACAATGATCTAACTTTTGGGGCCTTCCACTGGTTGCAGTCCATCCATCCTTCCTACTTGGTATACCATAACCAAAATCGGGTGCACTTGGAGCCTTATTTGCCTAGCCGCTTCGCACATCAATTTAGTTATAGCCAGGCTATGATGGGTAATCCGAGCTCCTGTCTTGGTTATGAAGGAAGTCTTCTAGATGGCGCCAGGGCATGGCATTATTATAATATTGGGGTACTGGAGCAGAATTTACGATCCCCCTACTGCAGGAGGAGACTTATATCTTGTATTATGTTGTAAAGTTTTACTGTATCGCAAACAACTTCTCACCGGAGTACGAGCGAGAGCGATGTTTGCTTGAGGGGACAAAGTTTGTGGTCGCTTCATTGGCTTCTAAACGTCTCCCTGTGCTTGTATCCTCGAAGTGTAGATCAACCGAAGGCTCCAGTTCATTATGAGAGGGGAGAAAGGAGGACGTGCTTCTGAGTAAGCCACAAAAATGTCAAGTTTCTTTCATGGTGAGCCCTCCTCCTGGTAAAAGGACAAGAATAGCTGTTGTACCCCAACGGGGTGGACCCTCCCAACAGCCTTTATTAGAATCGAGTGCCCTACCTATTATATCTTCTTCACGGGTAAGTCTTAGTGTTTTCTTTTTGAAGTTTTATTCTGTACTTTTTGTTTATCACTGCTTTGTTTGTGTAGGCGGGGCCCACATTGTCTGAAAGACTCATGGACTTTCCTGAGGAGCCTGCTTCGGTGGTGTCTCAAGTTGAGGGAAGATCGTAGCTGATGAAACTGCTGACCAAGAAGATGTCCCTCCTCTTACTTCTTTTGAGTATGAGACTCGAGGCTCTTTGGAGGTATTGGCTTCGCTCCGGCATGAAGCTTTCACGGGGCCGATTAAGAATAGACCCGTAGAGGTACCCGAGGCCAGTGCGGTAGCAGCCGAGGGTGGGACTTCGAAGTCCTTACCCGTGATGGGCCAAGGGGACATAGATGTTGAAGGGATTACTCAAGATCCTCCCCTCGTACCTCCTCCTTATGTTGAGAGAAGAGTAGAGGATAGTCTCCCTGCGCCAGGGAAGGAGGAGGATCATACAGCCAACGAGCCGCCTTTAGCAAATCTAGAGGATCTGTCTCGGCGATTGGTCGACGGTCCCTTGGAGGGGTCGACAGGGAAGGCTGTCAAATAATTAGCCTATAAGGATATTGAAGGGTCGACAAAAATAACTGTTGAACAGTTGGTTGACAAGATTATTCGTATGGCCGTCGAGGAGGCGATCGATGTATTGGCTGATCTGGTCCTCGAGAAGATGACTGATGATGTGAACGTGACACAAGTAGCCATTAACGAGTCGGTGATTGAGGTTCCAAGCGAGGTAGCCACGGGGATGATGGTTGATGATAGTACCACTGGTAAGCTTGCTGATGTCATCATCAAGTAACCGGCCATAGAGGCCGTAGAAGAACTGTTCGAACAAACTGCCAACAAGCCTGTTGTTAGAGTGTGAGTTCAGGAGGCTACTGAGGAATCGGCCACCGCGATTGCCGAGAAGTCGACTGCTGAGATGGCTCAAACTCCAGTCCATATAGTTCCAACTGTAGATGCATTTGAAGAACCGACAAAGAATCCTGTCGATGAGCTAGCTGCATGTCAGATAATGTCAGCTTTTACCGTCTCTATGACGCCCACAACTTTTGCAACGGTCACTGCGCCATCAGTTTCGGCAGTGGTACCTAGGCATGTGCTGGATGCTATCGTGCTCACGGGGCCTTCTGTAGCAGCATCTCTGGTAACCCTCATGAGTTTGGCTGATAATGCATACTATGCCAATCTTATGCTGAGCACAATTCGTTATGCATTGATGCATGGCATAGAGGGTGTTTTAGCAACCAATCTTTCAGACGGGTCCAAAATATAGTGGAGGCCCGGTTGGTAACCTTGCGCGTCTATCCGGAGTGTGAGGCTAAGGCCGATGCTATATAAGATCCGTTGGCTGAATTGGAAGCCGCTGCCTTGGAGCTTTAGAATCTGGAGCATGGTCTTCCGAAACTAGCAACTGAGAGTTAGAGAAAATGGTCTCCGAGGCATCTCAATATGAGCAGAAATTCCAGGCAGTAATTGATCGGCTTGTCGAAGTTGAGTCCGAGATTGAAGAAGTGACCGATGTCGAAGAGGCTCGAGTTTGTCACTGTACAGCTGTGGAGGATCAGTGCAAGGTCCTCTGGGAGCAGATCCAGAAGTTAGAAGACACCCTAGCCCTTACTGAGGGTGACCTAGTCAAGTTTGAGGACCAGAAGGAGATCCTTCACCAACGTTCCGAGACTTTGGCTCGAGAGAAGGAAAGCATTGGCATTCGTCAGGTCGGGCTGGACCTTGCATGCCAAAGCCTCTCTTTCATTGTAGATGAAGCCACTTGCCGTCAAGAGGCCGTGCGTCGAGCCCGAGCATTGGTTGGCCCCAAGGTTGCTCTTTTGAAGAGTTGGCTGGAAGAATTTCAGCGTCGGTCTTTTCATCTTTAATCTTCTTTCTGTCTTCTTGTCTCTCGGTTCGTGGCAGACAAATTTTTGTAATCAAACCTTTTCATTCTATAAATGAAAACATTGGCTTTGTTCTTCTGCTTATCTTTTTACTTGTAAACTTTTTCTCTCATAAGAACGAGGATTCCCTCAGAGGTAGCATGTCGTGAGGAGATGGAGATAACTTCGTTGGGAATAGGGTATTTACTCAAAGGTTATGTGGACATGGTAAACACAGAATCCTTTGGTGGTAGACTTTTCCTTGCTCAGAGGTAATATGGACGTGGCAAGGATAGACTCTACGGGTGTATAGAATGACTCAAAGGTAATATGCACGCGAAAGGTTCTATAGATGAATATGACAATTATGGTGGGTTGTCATAGAAGAGACGTCACTCAGAGGTAATATGGACATGGTAGGTGCATCTTCGCTAGGGTATGGAATGACAATTCAGAGGTATTATGGACGTGAAATATTTTCTAGGGAGTTATAAAAATACGAGGTCATCATAGAAGAGATGACTACTCAGAGGTGATATGGATATAGTAGACGTGAAGTTTGTTAGGGTGTAGGAAGACAACTCAGAGGTGATATGGACGTAAATTATTTTTCTACTGGGGTGATGTATAAAAGGGGTGAATTCCTTTAACGGAATCGATGAATACCCACAGGGGATGTGGAGCCTATGCTTGTTTGAAACTTAGACATAGTATTTCTTCAGGAACTTTCCATTGATTGGCATTATTAGAAAGTTGTCATTGGATTTGGCCAATCGGTAGGCACCATTGGAGTAGATCGTCTCTATGACGAATGGTCCCTCCTACTTGGGCTCGAACTTTCCAGCCGTCTTGTGAGTCGTTATCATCGGTCTTCGAACTGACAAGACAATGTCACCCACTTGAAATATACTTTCCCGGACTTTCTTGTTGAAGCCCACAGAAATCCAAGCTTGGTAAAGCTCGATACTTTGTTGAGCTAGCAGACGTTTTTCATCCAACGCTTCTAACTCTTGTAGCCGTCGGCATTGATTGTCTTCGTCAGTCAGCTGGTTGGTGATAGCTATCCGTAAGGACGTTATCTAGATCTCCAGGGGAAGTACTGCCTCTCTTCCATAAACAAGAGTGAATGGCGTGTTGCCCGTGGGTGTTCGAACGGTCGTATGGTAAGCCCACAGCCATTCGCCGAGCTTCTCATTCCAATCATGCTTATTAGACTAAATGGATTTCTTAAGCTTTTTTTGATAGTCTTGTCAAACGCTTTAGCTAGTTCGTTTACTGCAGGATTGTAAGCCGTTGATGCCATATTATGTATTCGATTTTTATCGCAGAACCAATGGAAAGTGTGGCTCATGAACTGAGGACTATTATCGTGAATAATCCTTCGAGGAACACCGAAGTGGTATATGACGTGATAATTGACAAAGCTGATCATGTTTGAGGTGACACACACAAAAAGAAAAAAAACACTGTCATTTCTTTATTGGCACAAGGCACCACAAATCGAGTACGCCTGAGAAATCCTGCGTTGAGGATCCCCGAGTACAAAAAAGAATTTTAGGGAATGGGACGATGAAGATCGAATAGCAGTTGTTACTTTACTCCGTTGATACTCCGATTACAAAAGTGGAAGAAAACCTAAGAAAATTGCTAACTCTCGGCTCACTGGCAAGAAGTGCAGTAATTTTGCTCTTGAAAATGCTTTTCGTTCTCTGTTTTGAAGAGGGATGAGACTGCTTTTTATAGTAGTTTTTGAGCTGGAATGATGTTATGCGCCCATATGAGAAAAATACACTGGTTTTCATATGGGCGCATAGTCCTGCCTTGGGCGCATAGGGTGTAGGCGCATGCAGGCTGCGAGATCGTGGATTGGTCGTGGTGTTGACGTGGCCGTATGCTTCAATGCATGACTGCTCGTGGAGACTGACGTGGCCGCATGCTTTGGTGCATGTTTGGATCATGTCTTTGACCGAGTCATGCTTGGGCGGATAGCCCTGTTTCAGGCTATACGCCCTCCTTCACAGGGTGGCTTAGGCGCATAAAGCTTCACAGGGTGGCTTGGGCGCATAGAGCTTCACAGGATGACTTGGGCGGATAGAGCTTCACAGGATGACTTGGGCACATATGTCCTCATTGGTTTGGGCGCATTTGTTCTCATTTGCTAAAATTTTTATGCTTCTATAAGACCCCCTTCAAAGTTTTCGATACTTGAACGAGTTTGAAATACTTTGAAAGAAGCATGGACCGTCTTCTTGTGATACAGTAGGTGCATAGCACGGCCCTCTCATTGGACGCATAGCGTTTGGCCAGCCTGTCAGAGAGACAACTGTTGAGATCTTCCTCGAAAATCTGAACTGATAGATTCATCGGGGTAGAATTTGAAGAGGTCCATCCTTCATATGTCGTCCACGTCAGCAAGTGGCAGTCGCATAGTATGCAAGAGGCTGGATCTTCACGTGGGCGCATAGGCTATGGTAGGCGTATAGCGCATAATGGGCGCATAAGAAATAGTGGGCGCATAGGAAGTGGCCCATGCCTATAAATAGGCCCTGAAGGAGAGAGAAAATTCATTATTCTCCTCTCTTAGAACTTTCAAAAAGGCTCTTCATATTCTTTCTTTAAGAACTATGTCTCCCAAGGTCGCCAAGAGATCTGCGAAGGGCAAGGGGGATGCACCGAGTGGCTCTCCTCCTGCGGCTGCGTCCTCACCAATCCAGGACTCGATTCTGGGTGAGGCAATGCCTCAAAAACAAAGTCTCGAGCGTTAATTTGTGACGCTCAGACTTTTCTTCTGCCTGGGCGCATGCGCCTGATGTAACATACTTCTGTGAGCAATATTATGCGCCCACAAAAGTCATGCACCAACACTGTGGTGTGCTATGAGCCCACGTGTTGCCATGTTATGCGCCTACATGTTGTTTGCATGTTATGTGCCCACGTACTGCTATATGTTATGCGCCCACATGTTTGTCTTAGGCGCATAGTCCTTTGGGCGGATAAGAGCCCTTCAGTACTTAGTTTTTCATGTTAATTTCTGAGTCTGACTTTCTTTTCTGTCCCAGTTTAGCTATGGCCCCAAAAGCTTCCAAGTCGACTGGTGCTACGGCCAAAGGAAAGGGACTCGCTTCTCCGTCGAGAACTACGGACTCTCCTTCCATTCATCCCGACGTGCAACCTCCTATCAAGTGTAAGGACGGTGGAAAAAATGACGAGTAAATTTTGAATGGCCATATCACATATTTTATGCGCAAGCCTGTCATGTTTTGCCTCTGTGCTTTAGGCATGATCGATGCATACCCTATCTCATTGGACCGTATGTGTTCTGTGTGATGGTGAAGATACAACACTTGACACACACATCAGAGAGCTCAGCACTCTTCGTGCTTTGAAAGGGTTTTCTTCAGATGGTAGGAAGAACCTTTATACATCGGAGAGTCGGATGGTGGTTGGGCGTCATCATGAATGTTTTGTTTTCACGGTTCTTCAAGTAGGCAAAAGCAACACTAGGGGTGTTGTTTTGAAGGTATGGTCTTTTGGAGGAACGGGCCTAGGACGTCCGCAATACGGAGGAGTGAAAATCAGCATTTGTAGATGTTTTTAGCATGCTATATTTGTCCTCCACCGTGTAGCTTCTCGAAGGTTCAACAGCCTTGTTTGCTTCTCAGCAGTAAAACATGACTTCTTTCGAGGGCCACAAAACTGCTTTTTGACGAAGGCGTAGTACTGCCAAACTGACCAAACTATGTGTTGCTGATGAGTAGTGGATTTTCCCTTCTTTTCTTTTTGCTGCTGATGTAGTCCTATAAATGTAACTAATATTTAATAAACAGAATACATTCACTCCATTCTTTGCTTGTGGTATTTGTGGTGATTGTATTAGAGGGCCTAATTCAGTATTTGTGTAATGGGTATCCCGCTAGGGGACCCTCCTCCTTTTTTTTGGACCTATTGCCCCTTTGTGCATCTGGGAATGCGAGCAAATAGATTTGAATGATACTTTCGTGAACCTATTACCCGTCTGTACACTGGCGGTACGGGTAATAGATTTGAAACAAAATCCAACAGAAGTAATATGGACGTGATAGATTTTGTGGTCTCGACACCGTGTCTTTTATCCCGGGTTGGGTATAGGTGTCAAGTCGAAAGATTATCGGTATTAGAGGTAATGTGGACGTGACACATGATAATCATGAGTGGTTTTTGGTGGAATGGATTTTCTTGTCAGGTTCGACTTCTTGTCAGGTATCCCTTCCTGAAGCGGAAGAAAATCTCCAAGCCTCCTCTACGACGACCTCTACTGAAGATAACGAGATGGCCCAGGAAGTCGTCAAAGCTTTCTACTCTCTACTGAAAGTGAAGCTTCCTAGAGTCTTGAATCGAAATGCTGCCTTTGGCCCTGTGAAGGCTGTTACCGAATGCTAAGTGGTGGCCCTCGAGAGCATTGCCAGTTATGAAGAGCGGGCCAATACTCTGAGAAAAGTTCTGAATGACCTGGAGGGTCATGTAGCCAGGTTTCGGGATACCAAATAGCGGAGCCCGACGTCGCTGTTCCGCACAGAGGACGAGGGTTTGATAACGGCTCTTATGGAGGAGAAGACTACTTTCCAAGCGAGGAAGGATGCCCTTGTTCGAGAGATTGACGAATTGGCTGACCAGTATGGTCAGTTCAACGCTGTAAGTGAGGCGCATGCCGCCTCGAAGAACAAACTGGCTGTGCAGATCACCGAGAGGTATAATTATATTGTGCAGATCAAGAACAAAATTGTCCAACTGGAAGCCGACTTGAGGGCGGCAACATCTGAACAAGAGGATTATTTGGCTCAGGCTGCCATGACTGCCACCACTTCTGCCCATTTAGAAGAACAGCCGGCGAAGTTGGAGGGAGAGCATCTGAGTCTGATCCTTTTCGAGGATGAAGCTGCTCGCCAAGAAGAGGTGCGCCGTCGAGCAACCACGAAGTCTGAAGCCGAAATCGTGGCTCTAAGGGACAACATCAATCGCCTATGTATCCTTTAGATTCTTTGTAATTCTTTTTTCCCAGCCGTCACGGCTCTTGTACCTTTTTTCTGTCTCTTGATAGACGTTCAAGTAAAGAATAAAGAATCTTTTCAAAGTGAATGTGGTTTTGTGAAATATCGAAAGTAGAGGTAATGTGGACGTAGCAAGGACATTTCTGGTATGTATTTCGCTGGGGAATTTGATGTGAACCTATTATCCGTTTTATACTTAAGTTTTTTTTGAATATAGATAATAGGTTAAACGAGGCTGCTAATAGAGGTAATATGGACGTAATAGCAGAAGATGTTCTATATATGACCAGAGGTAATATGGACGTGAAAAGATATATAATGTTAGGTAGGAGTAGATAATTCAGAGGTAATAAGGACGTGATTATCCTTGATGAATGCTTTGCTCAGAGGTTATATGGACGTGGCAAAACATTTCTTAATCATTCTACTGGGGAAAGAATTATCGGAAAACAATTCAGAGGTAATAGGGATGTGACTTATTTTCGTCAAACCGAGTTTGGATAGAGTCAAAAACAGGAATGATTCCACTGGAGAAATATTTTAGAGGACCTATTATCCAAGGCGTATTCAAGACTCTTGAAATACGGATAATAGTTAGATAATTTTTGAATCATATAAATATCGCACTGTATATTTACATGACTGAACATATGTGAACATTAAAAAAGGTTACACATAGTATTTCTTCAGGAACTTGCCGTTGATAGGCATTATGAGTAAATCACCATCAGGCTTGGTTAGTCGGTGGGCACCGTTAGAATACACTGATTCTATGATGAAAGGACCTTCCCATTTAGCCTGAAATTTTCCTTTCGTTTTGTGTGTCATGACCATTGGTCTTCTTACTGCTAAGACTGGATCACCGACTTGGAAGATTCTTTCCTTCACCTTTTTATTGAAGGCTCTGGAAAGACGTGCTTGGTATAGCTCAATACGCTGTTGCGCTAACAAGCATTTTTTGTCTAGTGCTTCGAGCTCCTGTAGACGCAAATGGTAGCTTTCTTCGATAGTCAACTCACGGGCTAAGGCTACTCGAAGAGAATGAATCTGGATTTCTAAGGGAAGAACAGCTTCGCTCACATAAACCTGAGAGAATGGCGTACTGCCTGTTGGAGTCCGGACTGTTGTACGATAGGCCCATAAACATTCACCGAGGTTCTCATTCCAATCGTACTTATTTAAAGACACGAAGTTCTTGAGAAGTTTAATGATGGTTTTATTGAAGGCTTTTGCTAGCACGTTAGCCGCTGGATTGTAGGCAGCAGAGGCTATGTTCTGGATTCGATTTCTATCGCAGAACCGATAGAATGCATGGCTTGCAAATTTTGGACCATTATCATGGATGATCCTGCGAGGTAGGCCGAAGCAGTAGATAACGTGATGTTTGATAAAACTGATCATGTTTGACACCTTCACTTCAGTGAACGGTATAGCTTCTGCCCATTTGGAGAAGTAATCAGTTATGGCTAGGATGAATTGATGTCCTCTGGAAGATGGCGGGCTGATTGGTCCTATGATGTCTATGCCCCAGGCTTCAAAAGGCCATGATGTTACCGTCGGGTGTAGAAACTCTGAGGGTTGATGAATGAAATCGACGTAAAACTGTCAAGCTCTACACTTTTTTGCATATTCAACAACATCTACTATCATTGTGGGCCAACAATAATCCATTCGATTGAGGCAATTTTGTAATTAGGGGCCTAGTTGATGTGCACCACAAACTCCGTCGTGAGCCTTCCGGAGTGCATCTTCGGCTTCTGTGTGATAAACATCGTAACAGTACCCCGTCGTAAGAGCATCGGTACAGCATCTTGGTAGCTGTGTCGTAGTAAAATCTGAGGGATCGTCTTTGGATAGACACTGCTTCCTTCGGGTCCTCGGAGAGGATTCCATAGACAGCATAGTCTATGAAGGAAATCTCCAATCTTTAACATCGACGCTTGTTTCTGTTGTGTAACTGTGATGAATATACGAGGCATTTTTTACACAGAATAGTTCTCGACCAGACAGTGTGATCGACTGCTGAGTATTGGTAGGGACGGTCAAAGAAGCAGCGAGGCCGGCTAGAGCATCTGCTTCTATATTCTGTAGTCGAGGCACGTGCTCGATGAAGAATCCAGCGAATGTAGATGCCAACTTGATTGTTGCTCTGTGATAGGGAATGAGATCTTCGTGAAGAACTTCATAATCCCTTCGGACTTGACTAACTATTAGCTTAGAATCATCGTAAGATTCTAGATAGTCAACTCCCAGTTGTTTTGCCAGTTGCAGGCCGATTAAAAGGGCATTATATTCGACCATGTTGTTGGTGCATGGTTCCACGAGAGAATATGCATAATGTATAACCAGATGATCAAGTGACACAAGCACGACGCCTACTCCGGCCACAATATTTTCTTTGGGTCCTGTTCTTGATATACCATCAAAAAATATTCGCCAAATAGGAATTTCTTCAGTTGCAGTGTTAGACTCTACTACTTCATCAGGGATTTCGTCGTAGAGTTTGGAAGATTCTGGCACCGGATGAGCTGCTAGAAAATCAGCTAATGCTTGGCCTTTTACTGTCTTCAGAGGAACGAAGAGCATATCGTATGGAGTCAATAGCATTGCCCATGTAGCTAAACGGGAATTGAGAGAACCCGGTTTAGTCATGAGTATTCTGAGAGGTTTAATTTTAGATATGATGTGGATAGTCTGCCCAGACACATAGTTGCGTGTCTTCTAGATAGCAAATACTAGTACAAGGCATTCCTTTTCCACAGGTGTGTATCTATGCTCGGCACCCACCATTGTGCGGTTGAGGTAGTAGATTACATGTTCATGGCCGCCTTCATTCTTCTGAGCTAAGAGGGCGCAAAGAGAATGGTCCATAGCACGGACATATAGTAAGAAAGGCTTCCCTAATATTGGAGCTACCAATACTGGAGGGCTTGTAAGATACTTCTTGATGTCGTCGAATGCGCATTGACATTGTTCAGTCCAGACGAAAGATACGCCTTTCTTCATGAGCTGAGTGAATGGTTGACATCTTCCAGAGAGGTTCGAAATGAATCGTCTGATGTAGGCTAGCCTTCCTTGTAGTCCGCAAAGCTCTTTGAGGTTTCTTGGAGGATGCATATCGAGGACAGCCTTCACTTTCTCTGGGCCAAGATGTATACCCTTTGAAGTGATGATGAAACCAAGGAACTTGCCGCTGGAGATTCCCAGAAAAGACTTGGTTGGATTCATCTTGAGTTGGTGTGCACGTATTAGTTCGAACACCGTTCTCAAGTCTTGGAGGTGGCTACCCTTGAGATAACTTTTAACTGCGATATCGTCTATGTAGCACCCCACTGTTTTGTGTAAATGATCGTAAAAAATTGTGTTCATGGCTCGTTGGTATATCGACCCTACATTTTTTAATCCGAAGGGCACCACCGTATAGCATTATACCCCAACGGTGTTCGAAAAGATGTGTGCTTCTCATCGTCGGAGAACATCTTGATCTGGTTGTAGCCTGAGAATCCATCCATGAAGGACATCCGCTCGAAGCCGCAAGTATTGTCGATCATTACGTCGATGATCGGTAGAGAGAACTCGTACTTCGGGCATACAGAGTTCATATTACGGTAATCGATACAGACTCGAACTTTACCGTTCTTTTTCATGACTGGAACGATGTTGGCAACCCAGTCAGGGTGTTGTTCTTCACGAATGAACCCACTGGCAATGAGCTTCTTTACTTCATTCTCGATGGCCTCCATGACATCTGGTCGGAATCGTCGTTGTTGCTGCTTCACTGGCTTAGCTTTAGGCGAAATATTCAGGCGGTGCATGGCGACTTTAGGGTCCAAGCCTAGCATGTCATCATAGCTCCATGCAAAGACGTCGATGTATTCTCTTATAAGTTGTATAAGAGAGTGGCGTTTATCGCCATATAGACTTTTGCTGATGAAGATTGGTTTAAAAGATGATTCATCTCCTAAATTGACTTGGATGACTTCGTCTTCGGTAGGTGGTTCACGTTATTCGAAGCGCAGACCCCACTTAGTATCCATCTCTTGATCCCATTGTTCAAGCTCGATCAATTGGACATCGTCTGCAATTTGGTCAACAGAAACCATATTGACGAACAGAGTTGCTTTGAACATGTCACAAATGCTGGAGTATGAGTCCCAGAGGGAGGAATCAGAAGAATGAGAACAACGATCTGCTTCATCATCTGATCTTTCGGGAGTTGTTGGAAGAGTGACATAACCCAAACCAATACCGTTTCGTTGATAGTAGTTCTCGGGTTTGCCGGGAGGAGCGAAGTATCGTTTTGGCAACCATCGTCCCTGGCTGTAATTTAGCCCCTGGTCGCTTTTGATGTCATATCCCATATTCTGGATGATATTCTTGGCCTGCCAACTATACCGAAAAAGTTGTATTTTTCCAGAGTCATAGTCAGCTTCCGTGTTGTGCTTGGGAGAAGTAGAGTTTGGAACGAAGTTTCTTTCGCCAATTATACGATCGAAGATGATTAGTTCTTCATCCTTCTTTCTGGCTGGAACAATGAAGTAGTGGATATCTTTTGGATAAACTTTTTCCTGCAGGGGAGACGTCGTGACCGGCATGCAGAGGTGTGGTCCTATGTCGTGCTCTAGAGCGTATATCGTATCTATGTAGTAGTTTACAGATTGATAGACATAGGAGTAATTCAAAGATAAACCTTTACTAAAAAAATACGTAAGTTCTTCTTCAGGGATAACATCATTTGCTGAAGGTACATTATTATGAGTATTGATATACTTATTGATAGGATCATCATCTGGAAGAGGAGCCACAGTCTTGGCCGAGTTCACCACGTAGGGCAATTCTTCAGGATTGGGAGGACGGACATTAGTAGGTTCCTCCCGGGGTGTGTTGCTGAGAGTGATGGTCAATGGTTTGACCTTGTCAGGGTTCTTCTTTTTTACCCAGATTGTGAGAGGCTTCAGAGTACTTTTTAGAATAGTACGTCCTTTGACTCGGATGATCAGGAGACCATCATTGGAGGATGAACTTGTTTCAGCTTCGTTGTCATCTTCGTTGCCATCATCCTTAGGGGGCTGAGATTGGTAAATTACCGAATCTCCATAGTAGGCTTCGATGCCCTTAAAAGGATCGACATCGGCAAACTCCGTCTTCATGACACCATCACTGTTGACGTATTTGAAGCACTGGTGAAGTATGGAAGGAACGATCATATTCTCGTGTATCCATGAACGTCCTAATAAGACGTTGTAGGATACATTGGCATCGATCACATAGCAACAAACCTCCGTTTGGAGATCACCAATTTGGCACTTGAGACGGATCTTGCCCAGCAGGTGGCTTCGACCAGCATTGAAAGCCATGATAGTTGTGTTGGTTGCAGATAGCTTGTGCAGAGGGATTCCCAGAATTTGAAGTAAACTTCTAGGAATAAAGCTGAGTTAGGATCCTAGATTGATGTACATACGGTCCACCTTAATTGCTCCGATATACCCTATATAGTACAGGGGTCTATCATGTCGATTGTTTTTTAGTAGCACGTCCTCCTGTAAAAAGGTGATGTTGGGCACCACTTCCATAGTACTGTGGCAGTGAGGACAGGAGACAAGGTCTTCAGCGGGGGCTTTGACTTCAGCGAGATAAGAGTCGGCATATAGTAATGCCCCATTTAAGGCCTTTCGCGTTTCTTTGGAGAGTCGCAACAGATCGAACAGAGACAACCTGGCAGGTGTATTGGCTAGCTGTGCCAATATGTCAAAGTTGTAGGGCCGATCCATGCCTTCGGGAGCTGGCACCTTCAGAGACTTGTCAAACCGCATCTCCTTCTGCTTGGCTTTGTCCGTCGTTGGAGGCTTAGACGGCACGACTTCTAAGCTTGTGGAGGCAGCAGGAGCTTGAGAAGGTACTGCTTCTTCTTGTACGGGATCGTACGTCCGAAGATAAGTCTTCTCCGATCGCGTCTCGCCAGATAAAACCTCGTAGATGGGAGGAGATACCATATGGCATGGCTTATATTTCTTGCCCCTTTTTGCTTTGGGAGGTACCACCCCCTGCGTCACTTCTTACACAAGGTCCGGATGGACCCACATGATCTCACCACGTTCATTTTTGAGTGGCACCAATATAGAGTTGCGATCTAGCGGTAGGTTGACGACTTCCATTATTGCCTTCGGGATCGGGACCACGCCGTCTATGACGTTTGTGGTAGGAAAGTCAACAAACTAAATAGAGATCATGTTAGAAGATACGACCTTGTCTTTAGCTTCAAGGTCGATCACTTGGCTGTCGATGGGCTGTTGTATCTTCTTCTTCAGGACGATGCAGTCCTTGGTGGAATGATGCATGTACTGATGATAGAGACAGTACTTGGGATCGTTGAGCTGGTTCGCCTCTGCAGGACGTCGTGGTGGAGGCAATGTTAGTTTATTACCCTTCGTCAATGTGTGAAAGATGGTAATGATATCGTCTTCGTCAAATGAGAAGATCTCCTTAGGCTTGTCGGAGGTGCCCTGAGAATTGGAAGCTCCTTTGGATGTGTCGACCTTCAGGACTTCTTTCCCTTTACCCCCACGGATAGGGATAGTTTGAGGATGCTTGCCCTTGTCTTCGGATTTAGGTGTTTTTAATCCTAATAGTTTTAGATTAGGAACGTTGTTTTCAGCATCATCAGCAGCCCCAATGAAAGCAGGACATTTATCATACTTATGTATACCTAGACAAAACTTCACCATAGGAAGGAAGTTATGTCGACAAGTATCCATAAGTTCTGAGTCTGGTATGCCGAAGGGCATCTTCAATGCTAGCCGCCTGAAGCATTCGATGAAGGCGACGACAGACTCAGTCCTCTTTTGCTTGATCTCGATGAGGGTAGACATACTAACATGCATGCCACTCTCGTAAAACTTGTTGAAGAATAACCTCTCCTAGTCTTTAAACGATTTGATACAACCATCAGGCAGACTGCAGAACCATTCGAAAGCTACTCCAATAAAGTGCTAATAAATTGCTTTGAGATCGTCCCTGGATAAGTGCAGAGTCTGCGTGTTGAAGTATGTCATGTGTTGACGAGGAGAAGTCAACCCGTCAAATGAATTCAGCATCAGCGGCTTGTAGTTAGGAGGGCAAGTAGCATTCTCCTACTCGGGGGGATAAGGTTGAGATATCCCCATCCTCTGAATCTCGTCTTTGTGTGAGATGGTGTCGAGACGGACGACCAGGGAATCAATTGCATCATATTGATTGAGCAGGTGTTGGAAAATGGCTGCTGAACGGTTGTCAGGCATCGTTGGCGAAGGACCACCCCCAGTATTTACAAGATTTGGAGAAGGCGCAATGAAATGATACTCTTTTTGTAGCTAAGGCGTGTTGTTGCTATGAGCCAGACTAGCGTGAGCCAAAACATTTTGTTGAGGTAGAGGGACCGCCCCAGCAGCTTGGACCGCCATGATACTGGTAAGCATATCAGTGATCTTGGCGAATGCTGTTTCAAGACCCTCTAGCCGTTTGCTGGTCTAATCACTAGCTTCTTCTGGTCTTTCTCCGTTCATCATGTATGTAGACAACATGCGAGGATGAACAGAGGAAACAGTACAACTGGTGCTGATACTGTCTGTCTCTGAGTGGACAAGTCCCTCATCATTAGGTAGAGGAGGTAGATAGTCACCATCAGACTCCGAGAGATCGTCGTCCACTAGAAGGCTAGCCCCAGTGTGAAGGTTATCTACTTCAGACTCTGAGGCAATACTACCCCCATCTTTGGAGTCTTCGTCATCTATACAGGATCTTGCCTTCGACCGAGTACCCATATAGACTCCTTTAGATGTGACAGCCCGCTAGCCATCCGTTGGCAGATTACGTCTTCTTCTTCTCACTGAACTGAGAGAGAAAGTTAGGTTTGTGGTCCAACGTCTTTGATTGCGGCTTCCGTAAGGGGGACCCCATGAAGCCATGTTGGATGAGACACATAGCGGCTTTTCATCGTCAGAGAAATGCAGCCGTCGAAACACGGACTTTCTCTAAGGCACTCTTGTTGCTTTGAAGCAGCAATAGTTGATAACAATACTGGTGCATGGATGTGCACTATGTATTGTTATGTTCTCCCTCGCTTTACGCTTATGATTTATCATGTCACGCAAGTCAGCAGAAGGGAGTTTTGCCTTACAACCCATGTTGCATGCATCGCTGAGCTTTGTATGCGGGTTCGTAAGGAGAGTTGGCGCATCCAGACTTAGTTCACGTGCAGGGGCAACCATGACACCTAAGTTCTGTGATGTCCTTGAAGACAGCCCCGTGCTATACTCGTTAGGGCCAGTCTTTTTGCTGTGGGCGCATAGGCCTTGGAGACTGGCCTTGGACGCATGCTTCTTGGCAGCATGTCTGAGACTCCTTGATGTGGGCGCATAGTATGGATCAGTGGAGCCTGGGTTCATAGCCTTGGGCCATGACCCTGGGTGCCCAATCTGTCGAAGACAGAAGCATTCTGATTGGGGTTATGCGCCCAAACATCCCCTTGGGCACATAGCTTTGGGCACATGCTTGGTAGAGCAGTACCATTTTCTTCCAGTTTTGTCTCCTTTATTTGTGAGCCTTACTGGGTTTTCCCAAAGTGTCGAACACCCCAATTATTGGTATCGTAGTGCTTTCCTTTGCCAAGTCTCGAGCTTCGAATACTCTGTTGTTAGTTGTGCAGGAAAGAAGTCATTGGGCTAGTAGTGCCCGAAACGGTGTGAGCCTTCTCCATTTGGGGAGCTTCTGTGGAAGAGTCATGCGCCCATGTGACAGAGTCCTCCAGTTGCATATCTGCTATGACACTAGCAGGATATGCACAGCGAGCCTTCGGAAGACAAGTCTTGCGATACTTGTTTGGCTTCGCTGATTTTGAGGGAGTAGAGCTATCCCTCGAGAGCATCTCTTCGAAGGCCGGCTGATCGAATTTTACGATCAGCAACTTCTGAGTGCTCCCCACTTTGTCGGTATCGAATTTCGTCACCACCTTCTCGTCAGAGGAAAATATAGTCCCCAACAGAGTCACCATTTTTGTGGATACACACAAAAAGAAGAAGAAACGCTTTCTTTTCTTTATTGGCAAATCGAGTACGCCTGAGAGATCCTACGCTGAGGATCCCCGAGTACAAAAAAGAATTCTGGGGAATGGGACGATAGAGATCGAGCGGCAGTTGCTCCTTTACTCCGTTGACACTCCGATTACAAAAGTGGAAGAAAACCTAAGAAAATTGCTAACTCTCGGCACACTGGCAAGAAGTGCAGCAATTTTGCTCTTAAAAATGCTCTCCGTTCTCTGTTTTGAAGAGGGATGAGACCCCTTTTTATAGTAGTTTCTGAGCTGGAATGATGTTATGCGCCCACATGAGGAAAATATACTGGTTTTCATGTCGGCGCATAGTCCAACCTTGGACGCATAGGGTGTAGGCGCATACAGGCTGCGAGATCGTAGATTGGTCGTGGTGTTGACGTAGCCGTATGCTTCGATGCATGACTGCTCGTGGAGACTGACGTGGCTGTGCGCTTCGGTGCACATTTTGATCATGGCTTTGACCGAGTCAGGCTCGGGCGTATAGCCCTATTTCAGGCTATGCACCCTCCTTCACAGGGTGGCTTGGGCGCATAGACTTCACAGGGTGGCTTGGGCACATAGAGCTTCACAGGATGACTTGGGCACATATGTCCTCATTGGCTTGGGCAAATATGTTCTTATTTACTAAAATTTTCATGCTTCTATACTTTCGCCCACTTAGAACAGTAGTCGGTGATGGCAAGTATGAACCCGTGACCTCTAGAGGATGGTAGACTGATAAGTCCAATGATATCCATTCCACATGCTTCAAACGGTCAGGCGACCGTCGTAGGGTGAAGGAACTCCGAAGACTGGTAGATGAAGTCAGCATACAACTGACATACCCAATACTTCTTTGCGTAATCAACAACATCTGCCATCATAGTGGGCCAGTAGTAGCCCATGCGATGTAATTGGTCTTACAACTTAGGACCTTGGTGATGGGCTCCGCAGGTGCCATCGTACGCCTCTCTGAGTGCTTCTTATGCTTCAATCTTGGATAAACATCGTAGGAGAAGCCTATCGTATGAACGACGATACATCATCATGGTAGCTGTTTCATGAAGAACCGGAGAGAGCGTCTCTTGACAGAAGTAGCTTCCTTCAGGCCTTTGGATAGGATCTCGTAGACTGCGTAGTCTATGAACGAAAATTGCGAATCCTGAACGTCCACATTAGTGTCTATTTATACTGAGTAACTCAGACATGTATGTAGCTTGTTCTTGAGCAAACCAGCTCCCGACCTATTATCATGATGGTATATTGGGTTCCTATAGGAGCTGCCAGAGAAGCGGCGAGGCCAGCTAGTGCGTCGGCATCCAAGTTCTGCAAACGAGGTACATGTTCTATAAAGAACCCTGTGAAGGTAGAGATGATATCGATTGCCACTTGGTGGTATGGAACCAGATCTTCATGTCGGACTTCGTATTGTCCCCGAACCTGGTTGATAATCAATTTTAAGTCACCATCAATGCAGTCAACCCCCAACTGTTTAGCTAGCTAGAGTCGATGATAAGAGCATTATACACGACGACGTTATTGGTGCATGACTCCATAAGTGAATATGCCCGGTTGATGACCAAACCGTCAGGAGTGATGAGGACTACTCCGATCCCTACGATGATCTCGCCTTTGGGCGCTATTCTTGAAGCACCGTCAAAGAACATACGCCATACCTAGTTATCTGAGATGGAAATGGACTCTAGAACTTCATCAGGGATGTCCTAATAGAGCTTTGATGTCTCTGGCATGGGGTACGGTGCTAAGAAGTCGGCTAATACTTGGCCTTTGACTGTCTTTTGTACGTTAAAAACCATGTTATAAGGAGTCAAAAGTATCGCCCATGTGGCTAGCCGTGCGTTTAAGGCCCCTAGCTTGGTCATGAGGACCCTGAGGTGGTTGACTAGGAGATAACATGGATCGTCTGTTCGACCACATAATGACGCATCTTCTGGATGGCAAAGAGTAAGGCAAGACACTCCTTCTCGACACAATTATACCGATGCTCGGCCCCTATCATGCTCCTGCTAAGGTAGTAAATTGCCTGTTTGTGGCCTTTATTGCTCTTCTGGGCTAGCAAAGCACCGAAAGAATGGTCCATAGCTCAGACGTATAGCAGGAAGGGTCTTCCTACGATTGGTGCTACTAGTAGTGGAGGACTAGTGAGGTACTATTTGATGTCGTCGAACGCACGTTGGAATTCTTATGTCCAGACGAAAAAACCCCTTTATTCATCAGTTGGGTGAAAGGTTGACATCTACTAGAGAGATTTGCTATAAATCTTCTGATATATGCTAAGCGCCCTTGCAGGCCTCGGAGCTCGCGGAGTTTCTTCGGAGGGCCATGTCCAAGATCGCCTTAGTTTTCTCAGGGTCAATATGAATGCCCTTGCCTGTGACGATAAAGCCCAATAATTTGCCACTAAAAACTCCCAGAAATGACTTGGTTGGGTTCATCTTCAGTTGATGTGCTCGCATTAAATCGAACACTGTTCTCAAGTCATCCAAGTGATTAGATTTCTTTTTGCTTTTGACGACAATGTCATCAATGTAACATTCTACCGTCTTTCGAAGGTACTTGCAGACATGGTGCTCATTGCTCGCTGATATGTTGCTTCCGTATTCTTCAACCCGAAGGGCATTACTGTTTAAGAGTATATCCCTTTTGGAGTCCGAAATGATGTATGCTTCTCGTCTTCAGGAAACATCTTGATTTTGTTGTAGCCTGAAAAACCATCCATAAAGGACATACGCTCGAAGCCACATGTGTTGTCGATCATCACATTGGTGATCGGGAGAGGAAACTCGTCTTTTTGGTAGGCCGAGTTAACATCCCTGAAGTCTATGCAGACCCAAATTTTTTATTCTTCTTAGTGACTGGGATAATATTGGCCACCCAATCTGGATATTGTTCTTCGCGAATGAAGCCACTCTCTAAGAGTTTATCGACTTCTTCCTCGATAGCATCTACGATTTTGGGACAGAAACACCGTTGTTGCTGTTTGACATGCTTAGCATTGGATAGGATGTTGAGACGGTACAGGGTGACTTGTGGGTCTAAACTCGGTATATCTTCATAGCCCCATGCAAAGACATCGATGTATTCTAGGATAAGCTGTATCAGAGATTCTTTGTCTTCCACTGTCAAGCTTTTGCTAATGAAGATGGGTTTAGGGAAAGCCTCATCTCTTAGCTCGACTTGGACAACTTCGTCTTCAGTGGGAGGTTCACGCTATTCGAATTACCAATTCCATTAGAAACCGAAGCATTGAGCCCAGGGTTCATCCTCGAAGTATTCGAGATTTGATCTTCATCCTCGGCTGGGGGATTTGTAGAGACCATATTCACGGACAATATCTTCTTGAAGGCCTGGCCGATACTGGTATCAGAGTCCCAGGTTGAGTAATCGAAGGAGCATGAATGCATCATGGCCTCCAGCTCTGAGCTCTTTGAAGTTTTTGTGGGTGTAACATAACCCAACCCCCGGCGAGTGCGCTGATAATAGTTTTAGGACTTTTCCTTTGGAGGACGAAGTCAAAAGGGAAGGCATCGTCCTTTGCCATAGTCCAGTCCTCTATCACTATTCAGGTCGTAACCCATTTTCTGGTTAAGTTTTTGGCTTGAGTAGTGTAACGGTAGAGTTGCATCTTGTCGTTATCGTATTCTGGTTCTACAGTGCCAGTCATTGAGGATGATCCACTTGACCGAAGATGATGAATTCCTCCTCTCTTTTCCTTACTAGAACTATTAAGTAGGGATCTTGAGAAGGGACAACTCGGCTTGCGAGCTTAGCGGTTGTCACTTGTGTTTGTAGCATATATAGAGCATTGTCTAAGAAATACCTGGTTTTCTAATGTGCATAAGAGTAATTCAAAGATAACTTCCTATTAATAAAATAAGAAATTTTATCTCGAGGGATTACATCATCTAAAGAATGTGCTTTGAAATTGATGCGTATGTAGTCTCCTAACTCTTCATCCGTGAGCACCGGGGCTGTTGCGGGAGAAGGTAGAGGACGTTTCTC
Source organism: Iris pallida (assembly GCA_029216955.1). Classification (NCBI taxonomy): domain Eukaryota; kingdom Viridiplantae; phylum Streptophyta; class Magnoliopsida; order Asparagales; family Iridaceae; genus Iris; species Iris pallida. The sequence continues at coordinate 5,520,345 of JANAVB010013598.1, read as the reverse complement.
TTTCAGCTTGACAACCAAGGGGGCTGTAGTCGAAAGTTCGTGTGACCTCAGAGTTAGCTTCGGAGCCTTCCGGGGAAGCCTTATTTGCATAGGCTCCTCGCTATCCTCTGACATGCTCGAGGATGATCTAGTCGGAGCTTTACCTCGAAGCTCGATGACGAGAGGGGCTGATGTTTGGGGAGATTTCTCCCCTAATCGAATCCTAAATGGTTCTTCAGTAATAGCTACACTTTTTGCCTCGTCGTCGGCATCATCGGCGTCGTCGACCCATGGGACTGATTTATATAGTATGTTTCGAGTCCTCAGAAGGGATTGACGTCAATGAACTCGGTCTTAAGAGTCCCGTCGCTGGCCACATACTTTGTACACTGATGGAGAGTAAATGGCACGATCATGTATTCATGAATCCATGGTCGTCCCAATAGCATGTTATAGTTTATATTAGCGTCAATGACGTAGCAAGTAACGTCAGTCTGGAGATCACCTATTTGGCATTTCAGGCGGATCTTGTCCAGGGGTTCACTTTTTCTGAAATTGAAATTGCTGATTTTAGTGTTCGATGCAGTTAGCTGATGCATCGGGATCCCCAAAGCTTGGAGTAAACTCCGAGGGATGATGCTGAGCAAAGTGTCGTGGTCGATGTGGATGTGATCGACCTTAGTGGCATCAACGTACCATGCATAGTACAGGGGTCGGTTGTGCCAATTGTTCTTCAATAGCATGTCCTGCTGAGTGAAGGTGATGTAAGGGATCACCTCAGCCACACTATGACAATGTGGACATTCAGCAGGGTTCTCCTTGGATGGTTGCACCTGAGTGAGAAAGGAGTCAGTATTCTGTAAAGTGCCACTGAGGGCATCTCGAGTCTTTTTGGAGAGACGGAGAAGCTCGAAGAGTGATAGTTGAGCCGGAATGTTGGACAGGTACACCAATATGGCAAAATTGTGGGGCTTGATTGGCCCTACCGCCGAGTCCTTTTTCAGAGGCTTATCAAAGTGAACCTCCTTCTGTTTCTGTTTATCTGTTGCAGGCACTTGAGACGGGCTTGCTTTCGATGTATCGAGGTTGTTGGACGCAATGGAAGGAGGTATCTCTTCCTCTGGAGCTTGGTTCTCTTCTCGCTAGTGAGTCGAGAGAGTAGTAACCAGGGTGTCATCAGTTATCGTAGATATCATGCGACATGACCTAAACTTCTTTCTCTTGGCAGAGCGTACTGCAGGCGTCATCATGTATGGAGCAAGATCAGGATGAATCCACATAACTTCGTCTCATGGCATTGTCAATAAGATGAGTCCCTAAGCATTGTCACGAGCTGGGGAAAGATTGACTACTTCTATTGTCGCCCTTGAAATAGGGACTACGTTGTATTGCGCCTCCGTGGTTGGAAAATTTCTGAATTAGGGAGTAACTATGTTGGTAGTAACAGTCTTCTCTTCATAGTCAAGTGAGATGACTTTGGCGCCGATGAGATGCTGGTGTTGACACAAAATCACAGTCAACCATATATTGATACAATTGACAACATGATACTTATAATATTTCAATACGACACATGAAGACTGAATTCGGTACAAGCCAGACGACAGCTCGCACCTGCAATGCTTCACAGTTTGAGTCTATATTTTACACTTTATTTGAGTCTAGACTTATGTAAACTGAGCTGTGCTGAGCATTTTGAGACTTAGACTATACCTATACCTCAAACCAAAAGCACCACCAAACATCCAAACAGCCCATTGGCCCATTGGACCATTCTGTGCTCTGGAGACAGAGTTCGGGCCGAACTCTACCTCCACACAGAGTTCGGGCCGAACTCTACCTCCTAAATTCCAGGACCCTAATTTTTAGGGTTGGCTGGATGCAAGTTGTCCAACGGCCAAATTTTTGAATGTTCCAACCAGAATTCTGGCCGAATTCTGCATGTATGGTATCCTATAAATAGGCCATGAATTCTTTTATTTTCAATCATCCAATCTTCTCTTCACTTTTCTCTAAAGCCTTATACAAGCCATACCCTTCTCATCTACTAGCCACAAGCTCCCTAAGCCTCAAAGTGCTCAGTACTTTTCAGTTAGAAGTTTGTGCAAGAGTTCAAGAAGTCGCATGGAAAATTCCAAGCATCGCCACTGCGATCTCTGTAAGAAGTTGACGTGCTCTTCTGAAGAAAAGGCACGGGGAGTAACTACTATTTCACAAATAGTTTAATCCTGAGCTAGAGTTCTCAGGCCTGGACTAGTCCTCTACGAGGAAAACCAGGTTAAAATCGGCTGTGTTTGCGTATGCTTTCTTGCTCTTTACTATTTCCGCAATTACTCTGATTATTTTCTGCTGGTGAAAGAGTTTAATTTTTTAATTGGACATTATTGTCATAAACTCTATTCACCTCCCCCTTTAGAGTTGCCTATTGGTTCTTCAATTGGTATCAGAGCTCTGTTCTCTCAACAAGGACTAACATCCTAGAGCTGATCCATGGCAACCACACAATCCATGATTTCCAATCACGGTAAAGGGCAGTCCACTCATAGGACTCCCCTATTTGATGGAACTAACTACACCTATTGGAAAACAAGGATGAATTTTTATCTCAAGTCGCTAGACTTCGACCTGTGGACCATTGTCACCGATGGTTACAAAAAGCCCGTCAGGATAGTTGTCAACGGTGATCTCGTTGAGAAACCCCATGACAAATATTCTGACGAGGAGAAGAAACAGGCGAGTCTAGACGTGAGAGCTATTAATGCTTTATTTTGTGCTATAGAGAGGAATGAGTTCAACAGGGTCTCAATATGTACCACCGCTCATGAAGTATGGAGACTTCTAGAGGTGACGCATGAAGGAACCACCCAAGTCAAGGAGTAAAAAATAAGTCATCTCACTCAAGAATATGAGGCTTTCAAGATGAGGCTAAATGAGACGATCACACAAATGATTACAAGATTCCTCGACATTATCAATCCCTTGTCTTCTCTCGGCAAACAATATACAAATCACGAGAAGATTCGTAAGATACTTAGGGGGCTACCAAAGATTTGGAACCCTAAGGTGACAGCCATCATAGAAGGAAATAATCTTACGACTATGTCCATGGAGACTTTGATGGAAAAGCTGATGACTCATGAGCTTGACCTCAAAGACTTCGAAGAGCCTGCTCCTAAGGCAAAGGAGATTGCCCTTAAAGCTCACCGACGAAGGGCTGATCCTGAAGAGACGGATGACAACAACTCGGAAGGTGAAGATCAAGCTCTCCTTGTCCGCAACTTCAAGAAATTCCTTCGCTTCAATCGAAGAAAGAAGGAACCACAAGAAGATGATGAAGAAGAGCCAACATGCTACGGTTGCAAGAAGACTGGACACGTCCGAAAAGACTGCCCATTCACAAAGAAGAGCAACCGATATGAGAAAACATACAAGAAAGCTTCCTCAAAGAAATATGCCAACACAAGCATTTGGCATGAAAGCGAAGCCAGTGACTCAGAGGAAGAAAAGGACTCTCCTCAAGACACCGCCAATGTTTGCGTAATGGCTACATCCGACAAGGTAACTAGTGAAACTCTCGATGATTTCACTTTTGACGAACTTGGTGATGCATTCAATGATTTACTCAATGACCACAAGAAAGTCATTGGTAAATATAAACACGCCAAGGAGAAGATCAAAAGTTATGAAGTAGAGATTCAAATACTCTCTTCATTGCTTGATAATATTAGAGACACTTCACCTACGGAAGTCACAAATGAGGTGTCTAAGCTTAAATTAAGCCTACATGATGCCGAAGCACGTATTGAAAAGCAAACACGAGAGATCACATAACTCAACACTGAGATTGTTGAAGAAAAGAATAGACACAAGCTCTCTATCACTAAGATTTATGGTTTGAATACTAAGATTGATGAACTACAGGCTGTCTCTAAGAAGTTAGAGACTAGATTGGGAAAACAGGTTGCTCAACCTCAAACCCAATCACATGAGACACACACAAAGCATGACACTATTCATACTAGTCAACCACATCATCCACCAGCAGCACGTAATCATGCTTATATGTACACTCACTTTCATAAAGCACACAAACCACATGCACGTTGAAATAATTCTCATATGACACATAATCACCATGCTACACATAGATACAATCATCACTATGTTGCACATAAACAAAATCACCATCATACCGCTAATAGATATAAACATCATCCTGCAGCCATATATAGTCATCATCATGCTCCACACCACTCTTACCATGCTACATATAGACATCATCACCATGCTACTCCACACCACTCTACATATAGATATCATCACCATGCTACTCCACACCACTCTACATATAGACATCATCAATATGATCCTAGCATAAATAGGAATGCTATTTGTACTTATTGTGGACTACATGGACACATTTCACCACAATGTAGAGTTAGGAGATTAGTAGATAGAAACATATATGCATGGTTGCCGAAAACTAACATTTTAGGACCCTCAAGAACTTGGGTACCAAAGGTCACATCTACTCTTGATGTAGGTGGACCTTCCCTCCTCAACTAAGAGTAAGTGGATTCTCGATAGTGGATGCTCGCGATATATGACGGAAGACGCAAATCATTTCGTATCACTATCGATGAAGAGGGAAGGGTATGTATCCTTTGGCAACAACCTTAAAGGGTATATCATTAGTAATGGTACTATAGGTCATCCTCCTTCTCCTGTAATAAAGGATGTCTGTCTAGTGACCGAGTTAAAGCATAAACTGCGCAGCATAAGTCATCTTGCTGATCATGGATATGATATTAACTTTGGACAAAATAAATGCTTTATTTATGATAGGTCAACAGAAGACATTGTTTTTGAAGGGATAAGAGGATAATATTTATATTTTCTATCTATCTAGAGATACTAACAGTGCAGGAAGATGTCTCTATGCTCACAAGGATGAAAGATTACTATGGCACCAGCGTCTTGGTCATGCCAATATGGATACTATATCCAGGCTATTGACCAAGATGCTAGTCAGAGGTTTGCTCGATATCACATTCAAAAAGGACACGGTATGTGCCGAATGTGAATTGAATAAGACAACCAAGTCCTCATTTCATTCCATAAACTCTGTAAGTACTACTAGACCATTGCAATTACTTTATATGGATTTATTTGGCCCTAGTAGAGTAGCCAGTCTTGGTGGAAAACTCTACGCTTTTGTTATAATTGATGATTTTTCTAGATTTACTTGGGGTTTCTTTCTTACAAATAAAAGTGATGCTATTTATGTTTTCAAAATATTTGCTAAAAAGGTTAAAAACGAAAAAGGCTACATGATTACTCAAATCCGAAGTGATCATGGAGGCGAATTCGAAAATAGTGATTTTGAAAAGTTTTGTGATTTAAATGGTTTTAATCATGAGTTTTCTTGTCCAAGAACTCCTCAACAAAATGGTGTTATGGAGCGGAAGAATAGGACTCTTGGCGATATGGCTAGAGTCATGTTAAATAAATTTTCTCTTCCTAAATATTTTTGGGCTGAAGCTGTTAGTACAGTGTGCCATATTTTAAATAGGGTGCTTATTCGTCCTATTACGAAGAAAACACCCTATGAGCTTTGGTTTGGAAGAACTCCAAACGTTTTATATTTTTGAGTTTTTGGTTGTCGATATTTTATCCTTAACACCAAAGACAACTTAGGCAAATTTGATGCCAAAGCTGACGATGGTATATTCCTTGGCTATGCGGCCAAGAGCAATGGATATAGAGTGTTCAACAAACGCTCATTAATTGTGGAAGAGTCTACAAATGTGACTTTCAGTGAAGATAACAGTGCAGCAGCTACTCTTGATGATGATGTTGAGTCATCAACTTCTACTCCAATGAACACAGCCACTGAAACCAATTCTCTGGAGGGCTTGCCAAAGAAATTTTCTTTCAAGCCGTCACATCCAGAAAATTTGGTTATAGGTGATGTTTCACGTGGAGTAAGTACTAGATCATCAATTAGAGACTCTATTGCTAGTACTGCCTTCCTTTCATAAATTGAGCCAAAAAACATTGTATAAGCTTTTAATGATGAATTTTGGATTTCTGCCATGCAAGAAGAACTCAACCAATTCGAGAGGAGCCAAGTTTGGGAACTTGTTCCTAGGCCGGTAAATCACTCAATTATTGACACTAAATGGGTTTTTCGAAACAAAGTAAATGAAGATGGTTCAGTTACACGCAACAAAGCTCGTCTAGTAGCTCAAGGATACAACCAAGAGGAAGGTATCGACTACGATGAGACGTATGCTCCTGTTGCGAGATTAGAATACATTCGGATGCTTTGCGCATTTGCCAACTTTTAAAATTTCAAATTGTTTCAAATGGATGTTAAAAGTGCTTTCTTGAATGGATTTATTAAGGAGGAAGTTTTTGTAAAACAACCCCCTGGTTTTGAAAATCACAAATTTCTCGACCTTGTTTTCAAGCTCAAGAAAGCGCTATATGGCCTCAAACAAGCCCCTAGAGCTTGGTATAAACGGCTAAGCAATTTCTTGCTTGAAAATGGTTTTTCTAAAGGAAAAGTTGACACTATACTTTTATAAAATCTTTCAAAGATACTATTCTCTTAGTACAAATTTACGTGGATGATATTATATTTGGTTCTATTGATGAAACCCTCTGTCAAGATTTTGCCAAGTGTATGCAGACCGAGTTTGAGATGAGCATGATGGAGGAGCTCGACTACTTTCTTGGACTGCAAGTCAAACAAACCTCAAATAGAACTTTCATCTGTCAGTCAAAGTATACAAAGTACATGCTGAAGAAATTCGACCTTGACAACGTCAAACCAATCAGCACTCCAATGGCTACTACAACTAAACTAGAACCAGATGAAAGCGGCAAACCAGTGAATCAACGTAAGTATATAGGTATTATAGGCAGTCTACTTAACTGCTAGTCGCCCTGATATTATGTTTAGCGTTTGCCTGTGTGCTAGATATCAAGCTAATCCTAAGGAATCACACATGACTGCTGTTAAGCGTATCTTTCGATACCTTAAGGGTAAGGTTACAGTGGGCCTATGGTATCCTAAGTCAACATCATTTGACCTCATTGGTTACTCTGATGCTGATTTCGCCGGATGTAAGGTCGACCGTAAAAGTACGAGCGGCATGTGTCATTTATTAGGAAAGGCTCTAGTCTCTTGGTTTAGCAAGAAGCAGAATTCTGTCGCACTATCCAAAACAGAAGCTGAATATATTGCAGCTGGTCGTTGTTGTACACAAATTTTATGGATGAAGCAAACCCTTGAAGACTATAACTTATCTTTTATGCACATTCTTATTTTTTGTGACAACACTAGTGCTATAAATCTCACTAAGAACCCCATATGTCACTCACGCACGAAGTAAATTGAAATACGTCACCACTTTTTGCGTGATCATCAGCAAAATGGCACTATTAACTTAGAATTTATTGACACCGATCATCAGCTAGCAGATTTCTTTACCAAACCACTATCCGAAGAGCGTTTTAACTTTCTTTGTCGTGAACTAGAAATTTTGGATGAAGCTGTTATTCATTAAAGTAACCTGCGTAAATATCGATTATGTCTTGATTCTTTATGATAAAATTGCTATGGGTACAAGCTGGAAGGGTCCTTCTGACAATAAGGCGTAAAAGCCTAAGCGATACGGTGCACTAGTCCTCAGGACTACCGCTAGCTGGGATCCGGCCCCTGCAGCTACCCCATGGCAGCTTCAAAATATTGAATTGGGACATATTTCCTTGTTTATTACATGGTCTACTTTTATTTATCACATGCAAATTCAAAATTTCAAACTTTACTTTGATTCAGCGTTAAATTTTTTGCTATTTGCTACTTGATTTTCTCTTTTTATATCTTGCATCTACTTATTATCTTGTTTCTTAGTCTCACTTACTTGCTCAAATTTATTTTCTAGCCTGAATTCCGTTCTGGTACCATAAACCAGAATTCGGGCTGAACTCTGCCTTACCCAGAGTTCGGGCCGAATTCGGTCTGGCTGTTCCAGAACCGAAAGCAGCCTCAGTCGCTTATCAGATTGAGATCCAATGGTCCATATTTGCTCCGACCATTCGAAACCCTACACTAAAAACCGGATTCCCCTCTTCTCTCTCCTTCATTGCCACCTTCCAAACTTCTTCAAACTAATTTTCTCCAAACCCTAACCCTAGTTCTTCCTTCCTAGAGCATTATTCTTCTCAAAACTCAAGGACAAGGCTTCTCTCACCATTCTCCTTCATCTCTCATCATCAAATTGAGGTATATTTCCACACTTCTCTCCATCTACAATTCCTCAATTTTCTTTATTATTATGGCTCCCAAGTTGTTCAATAGGGGGAAGAGACTTCGAACCAAGGGTGCATCCTCTTCGAATGCTTCTCCTCGTGTTGAACCACCCGTTGAACAACCCAATCAACAACCCATTCATCCGTTGTTCAACCCACCTCGTCCACTCAACCCCAACACGTATGATGACCGGATATTCGTATCACTTGATGCTTCAAATGAATGGTTTAGTGATTTTTGGTCACGTCCGACGTTTACGGGTCACCCTATAAATTTTACTCTATTTTCTCAATATGATTCACTTTTTCATGATCTTTGTCTTGATGAACTTGTCACTACCAATTCGGATATATATCTCAATGCCATACAAATGTTCTACTGCAACCTTACTCATAATGATACATATATCTTTTCACGGGTTGCGGGTATCGATATTTCGTTTGATGATTTCGACTTGGCCGAACACCTTGAACTCATGGAGCCAAACTCATGGGAAAAACTTGTTGAAGCTCGAAAGTTTATATTTCCCGATGGGTCATCCCTAGAAAGCTTTAAGGATGACTTGTGTACCCCTAACACACGTCCTCGTAAGCTTCTCGCCAAGTTTCTCAATCCTTACTTTTATGAACTTTATCAGATCGTCTTTAACACGATTCTGCCCAAAGCAGGATCGACCGATGAGGTTATATATTTTGAAATCTCTGCTTTGTATCACCTTCATTTTCATGATCCTTTTAATCTTCCACGTACCATGATGGACTGGATGATTAACGCTAGGAAGAAACCAAGATCCTTGGTTTATGCTCTTTATCTTACTATGCTCTTTCGTGCTTTTCGTGTACCTCTTGATGAGTGCCAGTTCCAACCTGCCCCTGCCTTCCTCTCTAATACATGGCGGCTTCAGGCAGCAGTTGGCTCACCTGTTGTGTCCGAGCACTTTGACGATGAGCCCGACGCCCCTTCTCTAGGACAGGATCCTCCTCCTCCTCCTGCTACTCTTGAGTCACTCCAGACTATGCTCCACGATCGATTCACCTTAGAGGATGATCACTGGACTCAGCTTGACTATCGGACTACCTTGCAGATGAGTGCCATTAGCAACTCACTACATGATATTCGGTACTCTATGTCTCGGCATCCTTCTATGCCTATTCCCATGGAGCGGGACCCTGCTCGCGATGGATACCGTATCGATGACCCTTGGGTTATCCGGTACCTGGATCCGGATGCGGCCTTCGTGGACCCTCGTCGTTCCTTCACTGATCCATCCGACGACGCTGGGCCTTCACGAGATCGATGATGGATATGGGATTTCTCTTTGCTGCTGCTTCTGAGGATCGTCGCTTATGTTTTTATGCATTTTTAGTTGATGTAGTTCTTATTTCTGCACTTTGGTTGTATTAGAACTCATTATATGACTCTTGGAGACATTTTTATTCTGCAGTTTCTCAATTTTAAGCAGTTTATCATTATTATTGGTGTGCTTGCCATTCATTATTCTGGTTGTTTGATAACTGACAATAGGGGAAGAAATATTTTTTTCATATTCATATTATATTATTTCGGGCTTTGTGTATCTGGGCTTTGGAAAAAGAATATTTTTTATCAGGACAAGGCAATGTTTACGGGGGAGCGATTGCTAGCTCTGCACTTATTACAAGGGGGCTACGCTACTGTTTTTAATGTGTCCAGGTATGAATATTAAATATACAAATATCATTTTGTTAATTATCAATATGGGGGAGATTGTTGACACAAAATCACAGTCAACCATATATTGATACAATTGATAACATGATACTTGTAATATTTCAATACGACACATGAAGACTGAATTCGGTACAAGCCAGACGGCAGCTCGCACCTGCAATGCTTCACAGTTTGAGTCTATATTTTACACTTTATTTGAGTCTAGACTTATGTAAACTGAGATGTGCTGAGCATTTTGAGACTTAGACTATACCTATACCTCAAACCAAAAGCCCCACCAAACATCCAAACAGTCCATTGGCCCATTGGACCCATTCTGTGCTCTGGAGAAAGAGTTCGGGCCGAACTCTGCCTCCACATAGAGTTCGGGCCGAACTCTGCCTCCTAAATTCCAGGACCCTAATTTTTAGGGTTGGCTGGATGCAAGTTGTCCAACGGCCAAATTTTTGAACGTTCCAACCGGAATTCTGGCCGAATTCTGCCTGCATGGTATACTATAAATAGGCCATCAATTCTTTCATTTTCAATCATCCAATCTTCTCTTCTCTTTTCTCTAAAGCCTTATACAAGCCATACCCTTCTCATCTACTAGCCACAAGCTCCCTAAGCCTCAAAGTGCTCAGTACTTTTCAGTTAGGAGTTTGTACAAGAGTTCAAGAAGTCGCTTGAAAAATTCCAAGCATCGCCACTGCGATCTCTGTAAGAAGTTGACGTGCTCTTCTGAAGAAAAGGCACGGGGTGTAACTACTATTTCACAAATAGTAGATTTAATCCTGAGCTAGAGTTTTCAGGCCTGGACTAGTCCTCCACGAGGAAAACTAGGTTAAAATCGGCTGTGTTTGCGTATGCTTTCTTGCTCTTTACTATTTTCGCATTTACTCTGATTATTTTCTGCTGGTGAAAGAGTTTAATTTTTTAATTGGACATTATTGTCATAAACTCTATTCATCCCCCCTTTAGAGTTGCCTATTGGTTCTTCAGCTGGATCTTCTTTTCAACACGTAGCAATCACGTATCGAATGGTGGATGTACTGATGGTAGTAGCAGTACTTTGGGTTGTCTACTTTTCCCATTTCATCTGGGCGCTTTAGCGGTGGGAGTGAAAGCTTGCCACTTTTCGTTAACATATCAAAGAGTTCTAGCATATCTTCATCGTTGAAGGATTAGGTCTCCTTCGGCCTCTGTGCTTTTATAGACTTTGGTGTCATGACCCGCACCCAGTGTAGGGGCACAAGAAGTGGGTACGTCCAGCCTACGCCGCAGTGTCGGCGGTAGAACGCTGTTCTAGGTTACTATGTAATTAACAACTCACATAATTATATAATGTACCTTTCATAATCTTAACTCCGAATGGAGGACAGGTATAAGATACGATAATACTCAATCACAATCTAAGCACGATAAGATAACACAAGAGTCTAACAACTATATATAAAACTCAAAACAACAACTTAAATAAACTCCCAAAATCTCAACAATCTCAAAACGCCACTTATTACAAAACAAGTTCTAAAAGAGAAACTAAACCATAAACTAGTAATCTACTCCAAGCTCTACTGGTCCTCTAGGCTAGCTGTGAATCTCCAGGTTACCTATAATATTTTTGACAGGTCCAGTCAGGACAGGAACGAGCACAAAATCTTAACAGTTCATATCAAGACAGGAACATAAAGCATGTAATAGAGTAAAATACATAAAATGCTAAAAGAAAGTACATGTAGTAAAAGAGAGAGAACTATAATGTAAATAGCTACTATAAGTAAAGAATATCAGTGACTAGTGATGTAGAGTACAAGATAGACATGTGAACGGCTTAAATTTGCACATGATTATACTAAGAGTTTGCACATGATTATACTAAGAGTTTGCACATGATTACACTACTTTGGAATTGTTCACATGGCCATTTATACTGTCCCGTACCCCAATCAATACACAAGGATCCAGACAAGTTATATTATTGTACAATATTTCACATGAGGGCCCATAAATGGTTGTAAATAAAGTTATACATGAGGGCTCTGTGAACATGAGAGTGCATGAATCACAAGAGTATACTTGAATAGTGAAAGCACAGGAACACATGATGAAAGTGAAACCCACATGACATGATGTACCCGATGCTCCCGAGGGGGATAACATCTCAAAATAAAGATCCATATAGTACCGATCCGTGTTAACAACGTGACAGCATCAAGTAAAGTAATCTAGAACAAGAATATAAATTCTAACAAGTTTGAAATGATCAGAGAATGTGCTCGCCTGATACCCTGAACAACTGATATAAAAAGTTGGCCAACTGGAGTCACAAAGTCCTAGTTAGAGCAACACAGGTTATAAAGAGTTCAATTTATATAGAAAATTAAATTATAATGCAATCTATATGAGTCTAAGTCAATCTAGGTCAAAGTTAACTCTTGGTCAACTCTGGTCAACTAGTCTAGTCAAACTAGGACAACTAGTCTAATGTGGTCAAACTAGCTAAGGTTTGGTCAACAGTGGTCAAACTAGTCTACGTTAGTCAATTCTAGCTCTAAACAAGTTTACGGCCTAAACAATCAAGTATACTAGTATCATTGCTATCTAATACATAGCCTAAATCAAGGCACATAGCTAAACCACATAGCTAACAAGGCACACAACTTAGTTATATAATATACATTACATATATATCACATATATCCTTACCCATATAGTACCACCCTAACACATACATATAGATATCATATATCAAGTATATACGTATCCTCACTATGAATCATAACATATATCTATATACTCTCATAATATATAGATACTATATAACCCAAAAATATATATACCTATCTATATAACCCTTCCACAATCTAATATCACCTACTCAAACTCAAACACTTGGATACTAACCCACTAACACTTGGATACCATATCAATCTTGGTCATATTGGCATCCCAAAACCAATACCTTGGTCATAAGGTAAACTAATCATTTACCTTGAAAGTAAAGGTAATTCATATTTACCTTAAGATACTAACTTTGTATCATGAGATACCAAGATACCCCTCAAATATCTAATTAACTAACTATCTGATGTACTAAAATAATATCTTAACTAATATCAAACATATGACCTATAGAGACTAACTTCCTAACATACCAATATCTAGAACTAACATAACCTACTAACATATCAAGATCTAATATATTAGATATCTAACATCAAACTATCTAACAACATATCAAATATCTAACAAAATACTAACCTCTACTATCTAACTAACATTCGTACTAACAAGTATAACCTACACTAATATATAACAAACTCTAATATATCTAACCCTCTACTAACTAATATCTAACAAACATACTAACATATATAACTTACACTAACATATAACAACTCTAACATATCTAACCCTCTACTAACCAATATCTAACAAACATACTAACATATATTACCTAACAATAATATATATATATATATATATATATATATATATATATATATATATATATATACACATATATATATATATATATGGCTGACGAGCTCCCCTCTCCGGACGACGACCCTGCCTCCCGCAGGTGACCCCCTCCCCACGGTCCTCCCCCAGCCCTGCGTTCTTCCTCCCCTTCCTCCCCCTCCCCTCCTCGAGGCAGTCTTCTCCCCAGCCAGGCGCTCCTTTCCACCCGGTCGTCCTCCTCCTCCTCGTCCGTCGCCTTTTGTGCCCCTTAGCGGCCCATGGCCGGGAAGCCTGGCTCTGTCGCTCCTTCTCTCGGGGTTCCTCGACCTCCGATGGCCATGGCCTGGTCCTCAGACAAGTTGGCCATGGTTGGGTTACAGGAACCCCCACCGCCTCCCCTGTTGGTCGTCCTCCGCCCAATGGGTGGTCGATGATGTTTTGCTTCTGTCGGATGCTGCATGCGGCAGCCGCACCGAGGATGGTCGAGCTCCGGTCTTCGGCGGTGGCTTGCTACCCTCCCTCCCTCCTCTGTTTTTCCAGCTTGCTTTCAAATTCAAATCTTCCTCTCCCGCCCGACCTTTCCTTCCATCGTTTTCAAACTTGATCGCTGGCGCAATCTATGAGGAGCTGTAGTTGGCGCAACCTGGGACCCCTTCCGGGCCCCCTCCCTCCAGTTTGGCGCAACCCGACATCCGCAGGGTGCTGTCCCCTCGGGCGCAACCCAGCGGTTGCTGGTTTTAGCACAACCTAGAGGGGTGGTTTCTCTCCTGCTCCTCGTGCCACATGTGGCTCATCCCTTGGTGGTGTCCTAGGACGTCCCTCCTCCGTCTGCACCGAGCGTGGGCACAATCCACCTCCACCCTTCCCATCCTCACCAATCGTCTTCGCCACCGCCTGCTACGACAGTCGACGTGATGCTCCTGTCCGATGCGGCCGCCCTTCTGTCCCCGTCGGCCGACGTCGATGGACGGTCGGATCACCAGGGCATGCCTCCCTTGGCGCATCTTGGGCCCACCTTCCTTTGCACAACCCAGTATGGGACTGGCGGTGATGCGCAACCTGGGAAGTCCCCCTTCTGGGTACAACCCAGCCCCCGCCCTTCTGGATGCAACCCAGCTTCGACTATCTGCACTGGCGCACGCTGGGTCCCCTAGGGGTCAGCCCCACACCACTCTAAACGCCCTCCATCGCGTAACCCAGCCTTGGCTAGGAGGTGCTGTGCCACCTGGCCTCACCCTTGGGGAGCCCATCCCCCTTTTGGGCGCAACCCAGCCCCAGCCCCCTTTGGGCGCAACCTAGTTTCGGTCTTACACGCTTGAGCAACCTGGGATCCCTAGGGATCAGCCCCCCACCCCTCTGGGCGCAAGCCAACCTCAACTGGGAGCTGCTTCATCTGGCGCAACCCAGCTTTCGGCTACACCAATTATTAGGGCATCTCACTGCCCGACCCCTTCCTTTGTCGACATGCTTCGTCTTGACAGGGCACCCAAGCAGGGGCTCCTGTTCCTGGACGTCCCTCTACCCGAATTCGAGTATCCGTCGGCATCTTCCATGTGGAAGGTGCCGTTCACCGACCTGGAACTCTCCTCACTGGCCACCTCATTCCCCTACTCCTTCGTCCTCAAATTCTCATCAGGCTGTCCCAAACTTGCCCAGGTCGAAGAGGTTATTGCCAGTTGGCGGCTCTCAGCCGAGTACAGGGTAGCCCCCTCGACCCGAGTCATATTCTGCTACACCTGTCCTTTGACCTTGACCACAGGACTGTGTGGTCCAAAGGCATCGGTAGGGTCGACTCCTACCAGATGAAGATAATCAAGTGGTCAGTGAACTTTTACACCAAGGAAGACTCAGCGACGGTGGCCGCCAGGGTCACCCTTCCCAATCTCCCCTTCATTTGTTTTATTCCGGCAGCTCTTAGGCGTATAGCCAACTCTTTCGGGGCTTACGTGGCCACCGCTGCAGAAACCAGTAACCTGACTAAAGCACACTACACCAAGATATTTGTGGAACTCGACCTCACCTTAGATCCCTCCAACCATATACTCATTGAACTTGGCAATCAGAAGACTCACACCCAGCAAATCATCCACCATAATCACATAATCTTCTGCTCACACTGCCATTTATGCGGTCACTTACCTAAGCATTGCCTTCGTCTCCATCCAAAGCTTTGGAAGAAACCAGAGCGAACAGAACCCCATCCTAAAAGGAACCAACATCAAAAAATTGCCCAATCCTCCTACTTCTTCTACCGAACTTCCACACCAGATTCAACTCCAGCGAAGGCAAATCCGGCAGAGGCAACTCATCAGAAAAAGCACTGATCCCCTATCACCCACCTAACCTACCCCTGTCCAATCAGTTCAACGCCATCGCGTCAAAAGCGATCGACTCCTCCTAGGAGATGGCTTCTCCTGCTGACTTCGTTAAGGCCCCCGGATCGGACTTTGAGGATCTCAGCGACCCACCCCCAGAGGACGCAGAGGAGTCCTTCCTTGTACATCTGATCGCCACTGACCATCAAATATCTTAGGGAAGCTCCGCCGTTGACGCTCTGGCTATTCTAGGGCCAGAGCAGGCCCTTAGAGGTCTATAGGTCCTCGCCGCTGGATTCCCTCTCCAGGCGAAAGGTGGCCAAATTTGAATTTTTGACGACACCCTCCACATCCCGCCGGAGCAAGACGACCTCGACTGCGTCGGAGAAACAATCGAACCCCCAAACCGCCCCGAGGACTCCACCCTCGGCACATACTCCGAGATGGTGGAGGAAGCATCCATCACAACCAGGAAATCTGATAAGAAAGGGGCCGCAAAGTCGCCGTCCATGCACACTAGGTTCGCAGCAAAGTGGTCCAACCAACCCCACCCAAAGCTCCATTAATGCTGAACATTCTCTCCTGGAATGTCCGTAGTCTGGCGAACAAACCTGCTATGAGAAGAATCACCAGCCTTAAAAAGACTCACAAAATCGACATTTTGATCATCATTGAACCCAAAATCCCATACAAGAGACTCAAATCCATTCAAATGCAGTTAGACTTTCACTCGGCCATTGCTGGCAGATATGACATTTGGATCCTCTATTCCAAGGCCGTCCAAATCGGATTCATCCAAGATTTCATGCAAGCCCTTTTTTGCTGGATGGAACACCCTTTCATTCCCAAACGCGCGATCCTTTCTGCGGTACATGGCAGCTGTGACATCGCGGATCGCAGACACCTCTGGAACGACCTCATGCACATCAACCAACACCACCATAACCTGCCGTGGCTTTGCATTGGGGTCTCTGGAGGTCATCCTCCCCCTCTCGCCGCCATGCAAGACTTCAACAACTTCATCTTCAACTCTCACCTCATCCCCCTTCCGTTCTCTGGCAACACCTTCACCTGGTACAACATACAGGATGGCGACCGACGACAATTCTTCCGCCTCGACAGGGCATTAACAAATGCTCACTGGCTAGGTATGGGGACTACCTCCAAGCTATCTCACCTTAATGCCATCGAATTCGACCATGCTCCCCTGCTAGTTGGAATCTCTAGCACTTCCAGCCAGTCCAGAAAGAGCTTCCGCTTTCTGAACTTCTGGAGCGAGCACACCTAATTTTTGGGAGTAGACACGGAAGCTTGGAATAGCACAGACTCTCTAGAACCTCTCAACCGTGTGGCCAACAAGCTCAAGGCCACAAGGAAAGCTCTGGAAGCATGGAGCAAGCAAGCTTATAGAGATATCTTTCAAGCCATTCGTGAGGATGAGAATGATATTACTCGTGTCGAAGCCAGGTATATGACCGACTGTTCTCCAGATAGTAGAAAGGCCCTGAATCTCACCAAAGCCATCCTCAAATTTAGGCTGAAAATTGAGACCGATTTCTGGAAGCAGAAAGCTAGGATCAAATGGGACAGCAAGGGAGACAACAACTCGAAATTCTTCTACGCCTGCGTGAATGGGCATAGACAAAAACTCACTCTCCATCAGATTGCCACTGACAACGGAACCAGCATCAGCGACCAAAAGGGTATACAAGTGGCGGCCACGAAGTATTACTCCAGGCTATTCTCCAAGGAGACGGTCCTCAAAGACAATATCTTCATGGACGAGGTTCCCTACCTTATTAGCAACACAAACAATATCCGGCTTGAACAGCCCCCTTCAAAGAAAGTGGTGAAAGATGCCGTCTGGGCCCTTGACGAACAAAGTGTGCCAGGGCCAGACGGGTTTTCGGGGGTTTTTTTCTGCACATACTGGGACATCATCAAGGTTGACATCCACAATGCGGTCTCCGTCTTCCTCCAGGGAGCTACTTATCCCAGAGCCATCTCGAGCACCAACCTGATCCTCATTCCGAAGAAAGACAACCCAGAGACATTCTGTGACTTTCGTCCAATCAGTCTCTGTACCTTCACCGACAAGATCATATCCAAGATCATCGCCTCATGCATGGCAGGCCTTCTTCCCAAGATCATCTAGGAGGAGTAGAGCGGCTCTGTACGGGAGAGAAATATCCAAAATAACATCATGTTGGCCTAAGAGTTAATCACTTGCATGAAGCTCCCAGCAAGAGGGGGCAAAATAGCCATCAAATTGGACATGGAGAAAGCCTTCGACAGACTGGATTGGCAATTCATGATCTGGGTCTTCAGACCCTTCGGATTTTTTGAAACCTGGACCAACATCGTGTGGAGATCAATCAGCAACTCGTGGTTCTCTACGGTCATTAACGGCCAGTCGGACGGTTTCTTCAAGTCAAGCCGTGGGGTTAGGCAAGGAGATCCTCTATCTTACACCATCTTCATCATTACGGTGGATGCATTAAGCAGAAACCTTAATAGGATGGCGAGCACCCCCAACTTCCAACACTACCATACAGCCAGCAGCTGCCCGATCATCACCCACCTGGCCTTCGTAGACAATATCCTCATATTCTCTTCCGGGGATGTCGGATCGTTGGAAGTCGTCCATAATACGCTTCAAAGATACGCCGGGTGCTCGGATCAGAAGATCAACCTGGATAAAAGTGTTATCTACACCCACCATAAAATCAAGAGAAAGCAAGCGGCTAGCATCTCTACCAACACCTCATTCCCCATCAAGCATCCTCCATTCCACTACCTTGGGTGCCCCCTCGTGTACGGCAAATCCAACGTCGGTATCTTCGAGAACCTGGTCACTCGTATCAGGAAGAAGCTCGAGGGCTGGCACAACGCCACACTATTCCCAGGAGGCAAGATGATCCTCATCAATTACGTCCTCACTTCCATTCCTATCTATACCCTCACTGCGTGCTCCCCTCCCAAAAAATTTCTATTCCACATTGAGAGCATTTTCAGCAACTTTCTCTGGGGACACAGCGGCGGTCACAACATGCACTATTGGGCCAGCTGGGATACCATGGCTCGCCCTACCATGGAGGGGGGCCTGGGTTTCACTAAACTTTCCCACATCGTTAATGCTTTCTCGATGAAATAGTGGTGGACGCTTCGCACGAGTAAGAACTTATGGTCCAGGTTTATGAAGGCCAGATACTTCAAGCATATCCACCCGTCTACGGCCATCTCTAACGGAAGATCCTCTGCGGCCTGGCGATGCATTCTCATCGGACGGTCCCTTACCGAACCAGCAATTTGCCTAAAGGTGGGCATCGGCGACTCTTCGCCATTTAAAGAGCGCTGGGTTGGCGATATCTTGCTTCCCAACCTTTCTGTTGTACCTAGGAACAGCACTATAAAGGACTTGTGGGATCCTTCTAATAACAACTAGAATTGGAATAAAGTCCGGGTCTTGGCTGGGTCTGAGGCGGAAGATTGCATTTGCCGTAGCGGATTGAGGATCGGACCAGATGCAGATAAGCTCGAGTGGTCACCCGCTGTTGTCGGAGCATTCTCGGTTAAGTCGGCCAGAAGAGAGATCCTAGGTAATGCGGCTCCATCTCCAACCACGACATCCTTCTAACAGACATGCATCCCCAAGAAGTGGTCCTTACTTATTTGGAGAGCCCTACGCAATATCCTTCCCACTAATGACACTCTCAACAAAATTGGGTTCAGCCTAGCATCAGCGTGCACATGCTATTCTGATCGACAATAAAAAACAGTCAACCACATCCTCAGTCAAGGGGACCTCCCAGTCAAGGTCTGGAGAGCTCTTTGCCACCGTTGAAGAATACCTCAAGGGGGCGACAACTTCCACTATCTCATGGCAACCTGCGCTTCAGCATCCCATAGCCACCAGATCGTAGCTGTGGCCGCCATGTGGGTTATCTGGAAAAATTACAATAAGGCGAGATATGAGGGCCACCAGTACATTGCAAACCAACTGATATGGGAGACCGTTCGTCAGTGCCACAAACGGAGATCCCTCTATAAGCATGGCCAGACGGTCTTCTGGAAATCTCTTCTATCTTCGGCTAAGTCATTTTGATTCCCGTTTTTCTCTTCTTTTGTCAGTATACGTGTACAGGCATCAGCATTTTGCGCCTCGTGGTATACTTGTATAAGTTGGGCCTTTTCGGCCTTCATGAATAAAATGGGTGGTTGGTTTAATATATATATATATATATATATATATGAAAAAACTTTTATTGATGTATCAGGCACAAAATGCCGAAGCCTATACAAGTAACGCGCCACGCGCGGAAAGACAACAAAATATATATATATATATATATAACAGCAATATATATATATATATATAGGAAAAAAATACAAATATATATAGGTAAAGACTTTTATTGATGTATCAGGCGCAAAATGCCGAAACCTATACAAGTAACGCGCCACGCGCGGAAAGACAGCAAAAAATAAATGAGGAGAAAGTGACAATCGCGACAAGGGATGTGTGATACCCAAAACGGCTATGAACCCTACCGTAAGCTAGCTGCCAGTAAAAGCCAAAGCCTCCCAAAAACTAGCCGGAGAGTGACGGCAGCGCCAGACGGCTTTGTGAACCTGTCTGGATGCCTCCCTGATCAGTTGGTCAGTATTGTATTTGCGCCCTTCATACCTCCATTTGTTCTGATTCTTTCACATGTCCCAAATTTCGACGGCCACAATGATCTGGTGTCCATGAGACATGCTCCAATTGGCCAGGAGATCGTTTTGGCCGCCCTACTGATGCTGTAGCTGGCATTTGGTAGAAAGGCTCATCCACATATGTGTCGCGAGGTCGCCAGAGGTAAGGATGTGCTCTACAGTTTCTGTTTGGTATGGTATACAGCAGTAGCACCGAGAAGCCAGGCTGTATTCGAAGGAGGCTAGGATGTCAACGGTAGGGAGTTTCTGCCGGTGGGCTCTCCAAATCATAATGGACCATTTGATTAGGATGCAGGCCTGCCAAAAAGGTGTAGCATAGGGGGAAGGGACACCTATGCCCCTCGCCACTTTTTTGGCCGACGATAAAGAAAAAGAGCTACAAGGGTTTGGAGACCACTACAATATATCCGGAGCGTCGATGATGTGTAAGTCCGCGACCGTAATGCTGTTGGCCGCCTCCTCGCCAAGCCGTTCTGACATACTGTCCCACCTCTAGCCAGTGTTACTGTCCCAAAGTTCCCAAATCTCACGAGGGTGAATGTGCTATGGCTGCATGGCAACCTCTTTCCCAAACCAACATTCATGGAACATGGACGAATTAACGGCCGTCGCCTAGCTTGAAGCGAATGAAGGGTTCCGCGAGGTGACGCCCGTGTAGGATACGCCACCAATTTGCGGAGGATCTGTTGTTGGCCACGGCGGTCACGGGATGGGAGAATCTGAAATATCTCGCCCTCATGAATCTAGACCAAAGCGAATGATCCGTACGTAGCTTCCACCATAGCTTCATGGAGCAGGAGTCAACGATGTGGAGAAGTCTGCAGAAGCCCAGCCCTCCCCCCTCAGTGGGTTTGGCCATAGTGTTCCCGCCGGCCCAGTGGTGCTTGTCCTTACCATCTGTATGGCCACAAAAGAAGTTGGCGAATAGAGATTCGAGCGCTTAAATTACTTTTTTCGGGAGGGCACAAACGGTAAGGGTATATATGGGGATGGAAGATAGAACATGTTTGATCAGAATCAACTTGCCACCTGGGGATAAGGTAGCATGGTGCCATCCCTCAATTTTAGCTCTGATTTTGCTAACAAGACTTGCAAAGATGCCAGAGTTAGATTTACCATAAACCAACGGTCAACCCAAGTAGAAAAAAGGCGGATATGTAGTGGAGAAGGAAGTGAGGTTGGAGAGGGCCGCTGAGTGAGTTCTGTCTGCTTTGTGGTGAGTGTAAATGACGCTTTTGTTGGTGTTGATCCGCTAGCCCGAGCATCTGGAGTATTTCTCAAGCGTCATGTGCACCACCTCGACAGATCCGATATCCCCAGAGAAAAAAATGAGGATGTCATCGGCGTAGGCCAAGTGCGTGATCAAAGGACAATCGGTAGTAGTATGAAAGTGGTGGAATCTGGGGGTATTGGCCATATTTTTTAGGTTTCTGCTGAGCGCCTCTGCCGCGATGATAAAGATAGTGGGTGAGAGAGGGTCACCTTGTCTGACCCCACGGTTGGCTAGGATGAAACTTGCTACTTGACCGTTGATGACGGTGGAGAACCATAGGCTGCTGATCGAACGGAAGATGATGTCGATCCAAGATTTCGAGAATTCGAAAGCCCTAAAAACCCAAATCATGAATTGCCAGTCCAGACGATCGTATGCTTTCTCCATGTCAAATTTAATGGCGACGTTTCCCCCTCTAGATGGGAATTTTATACAAGTGATTATTTCTTGTGCTAGGAGGATGTTGTCATTGATGTTTCGGCCTGGGACAAAGCCGCTTTGTTCTTCGGAGATAATCTTAGGGAGGATGTCGGCTATGCGGTTGTTGATTATCTTCGCGATGATTTTGTTGGTGAAAGTACAGAGGTTGATGGGTCTGAAGTCTTTGAAGGTCTCCGGGTTATATTTTTTGGGGATGAAGATGAGGTTGGCCCTGGAGATGGATTTGGGAGAGGTGGCCCCTTGGAAGAAAGTCGGGGTGGCCTCAAGGATATCTGCTGCAATGATATCCCAGCAAGACCTGAAGAATACTCCAGAAAAACCATCTGGCCCGGGGGTGCTGTGTTCTTCGAGGGCCCATACTGCGTCTTTGACTTCCTCAGCGGAGGTGGGAATAAGCAGCTGCTCGTTATCCTTGTCGGAGATCAAATTGGGAACCTTGGCTAGAAAGTCATCATCCTTGACGATAGCTTCTTTGGAGAATAGGTTGGAGTAGAAGTTGGCGGCCTCCTCTTGAATGCGGCTCTGATCCTCCAGCAGTTGACCATTTCTATCGCGAATTTGGTGTAAAGAAAGTTTGTGTCTACGAACCTTGACACAAGAGTGGAAGTATGTCGTGTTACGGTCCCCATCGGAGTCCCATTTTAATCTAGCCTTCTGCTTTCAGAATTTTGTTTCCACCTTCAAACGAGATTTGAGAATGGATCTGGCGAAGTTGAGGGCGGACCAGGCCTGCGGAGATCTGTCCGTAGCGAATTGGATCTCAGCGCGATTGACGTTATCTTCATCTGATTTCTTGGAAAAGGATACCGTATGCGGTCTTGCTCCATATAGAAAGGGCTTTCCTGGTTGCTTTGAGTCTAGCTGCAACCCGAGTGAGGGGATCTGGATCATCCTTGGAAGATCACGTGGAGACGACAATGTTTCTGAATTGAGGGTGATGTGTCCAGAAGTCCAAAAAATGGAAATCTTTTTTAATGCGGATGGATCTGGTGCTAAGCTCAATCAGAAGGGAAGAATGATCCGATTCGGTGGTGTTGAGATGGGATAGTTTGGTGGAGAGGCCCATATCATGCCACCAATCATTAGTTAGGGCACGATCGAGGCGGAAGTATTGCCTGCGAGCGCCTTCCTGCATGTTGTACCAGGTGAAAGCGTTGCCGGCATAAGGAAGAGTGTGTAAAAGGGCGTTGAATATAAAGTTGTTGAAGTCATTCATGGCTAGCTGTAGGGGCGGGCGGGCCCCGTACTTCTTTTTACTGCAGGAGATAGTATTGAAATCACCAATGTAAAGCCACAGAGAGTTATTGCTAGGGGGTAGGTCTCTAGCAACGAGTTCCAGAGGATCCTGTGCTCTGGGAGATCACAGCTACCGTGAACAGCTGAGAGGAGGGATCGGGTTGGAAGAAGCGGGTGTTCCAACCAGCAGGAGAGAGCCTGTCCAGAGTCCTGCACGATACCGAACTTAACCTCGGCAGCGAAGTAGATCCAAATGTCGTTGCATTCGGCTATCGCAGTTTGGAATCCAAGCTGGAGTTGGATAGATTTTAGTCTTTTTTGGTGATTTTGGGTTTAATGATCACTAATATGTCGATCTGATGAATTTTTTTAGGCTGATGATTCTATTCAGCGTCGGTTTATTGGCTAGCCCCTGCACATTCCAAGATAGGATGTTTTGTATTGGAAGGTAGGAGGGATGTGTGGTTGGTGAATTTTGCGGTAGACCTGGTGGTCATGGCCGACGGCTGCTCTATGTCGCATTTTTTTTCTTCTTGAGGTTGTTTTTGGGGGCACTCTGAGTCGAGTCGAGGTAGCATGTCCCACCTCCGAGACACTCGGGCTTAAAGGACGGCAACCAGTGTCCTCCAGCAGCAAGGGGGCTTCCTGGTCCATTTCTGGCAACGTACTTAGGGGGTTACTAGGATCTAGGAAACCCGCTTCCTAAGCTTGATGAAACCTGTCCGAGGCTGCGAAGTCGAAGCTGAGTCTTGATTCTGCGATGGTGTTGTCGGTGTTGAAGGAAATAATCTCTGACGAAGGTTGCTCTGGGGGGTGGAAGAAGCCTGACGAGCCTCCTCTATTGTAGCCGGTAGAGTGTCATCCTTCTGGCTGGAGGCGGCATGTGCACCGTGGCATAGGAGTAGGGGCACACCGGGTTGCCCTCCGGTGGAAGGAAAGAGAAGATGGAGAAAGAGTTGTTAAGGGTAACCCTGGGAGGGATGAAGGGGATGATGGCTCTGTCCAGGGATTCGGTTGAGCTGAGGGATGGAGACGTGCTGTTGATGTGGTGAATTGGAGATATGGGTACAGTGGGGGCTGCCGTCGGAGAGTGTGGTTTACGGAAGGCAGCCTTCTTCAGCTCAGGATGCGCTCTGAAACAATATTTGATGGCATGACCTCTCAATTGGCAGTGTTTGCAAAACAAAATGTTGTTGTCATACACGAGCGACTGATGGTGCGTCAGGCCCCCTAGCTCAAGTTGAATCTGGGCGGGGGGTCATAGGATAGGTCGAGTTCGACGCAGATTTTCGTGTAGTTCCCTTTGGAGAGGTTTTTTGTTTCTTCTGTAATCACCACAAGCATCCCGAAAGAACTGGCAATACGCTTTAGAGCCGCAGGCACGAAACAGATAAGGGGGAGGTTGGGTAAGGTGATCCATGTCGCAACGATCGTAGAATCAACTTTAGTGCTGAAATTCGGAGTCCACTTGACGATTTTGACGGTCTGAGCCGCAATTTTAGTGGAACCTTTAGCCCAAACCTTTGAGAAGTCGGAGGGGAAGGATAAGTGGAGGTATAGGTGCTTAGGGTCCAGCGGGGTGACCTGGAAAGCAGCGGCTAGTCCCCAACCAGCAATCGCTTCCTTGACTACCGCAGATTTTGGGCAGCCCGAGGGAAATTTCAGCACAAAAGTCTTCACAAAAGTGGAGGACAACGAGGAAATTTCGGCGAAGGAGAATGGGATACGGATGTCTTGACCTACGGAGGGGGCTGGGCATTCCATGTCCAGAAGGACGATCTTTTGCTCAGGGGGTTCAAGATATCTTTCGAGATCCGGGCGAAGAGCCGCTGCGTAGGAAGTAGCAGGTGGAGTAACTGTGGGAGCGGTGGGGATGGACATTCGAATCTCGACAGCGAGGGCGGGAGCCGCTGAAGCTACCAGAGGGTGGGGGCGAGGGAGCCTAGGGAGGCCGACGAGCCGGCAGCACCACTAGGGAGTGCGTAAGTGCCGGGCGTAGGGGGCACCCTGTCAACATACAGAGGACCCCGGATCGAGGGGGGAGAGGGTGTATGGGCCAGCCGAAGGGGGTCGAGGCAAAATCCAGCAGGAGGGACCCGGACGCGTGCAAGCTCGGAGAGGGCGTTGGGCCCCGAGGAACAGCAGGCGCATACCTAGCGGGGGAGGAGCCCGATGCATGACTCGCAAGCGAAGAGGGTGCATGGCCAACTGATGTAGGGAGGGCACATACTCCGTGATTGGAGACGAGGGCGCATGGCCGTAGGGCTGCCGAGCCCGTATGCGGGAGGAAGGGGGCTGGATGAGCCAACAAATCCGGGAGGCAGGGTGCATACCCCGTGAAGCCCGAAGCAGCACCGACAGGGGGGTTCAAGAGTGGCGACAGATGGCGGCCTCCAGAGCGGAAGAGCAATGCCCGGTCGGACATCCTAACGGGGGTCTGCCCGTGAGACCACCGAAGCTTCGGGGCAATCCCGGTGGCGGAGAGGCTGACAAGGGCGAACTGCTCGGGAGTCCAAGCCAAAACGGGCCTTAGTGGACGCCGAAAAGGCGGGCAAGGAAGGTACGGGTGCCGGAAGGAGGACGGGGTGGCGGACGAATGACGTCGACGGCAACCATAGCGATAGCGTCGCAAGCCACCGGAGAGGGGATCGGGGAGCGCGAGCGCCAACGCGTCGAGAGGAGCCAGGGGGCATGACTGGGTGCGCAGAAGAGGGAGGAGGGGGGCCGAAAGCGACGGGCGGAGAAAAGATCTGAGGGGGGTGGAAGGTTGCAGAGGGCGCATAGGGACGGAGAGGGGGGCTTGGGGGAGCCGGTGGCTGCAGCGCGGGCAAGAACCCCATAGCATGGAGCAGAAGCATAGGTCATGGGTTGACCAATGGGCGCATGTCCCTGGCTGGTGAAACCAGCAGGCGCATGGGGAGGACAGCTAGTCGGGGGCGCATAGGCCATAGATCCTGAGCCTCCCACGTGCGTTCGGAAGGGGCCCGAGGGCACCCTTTCGTTTGAAATTAGAGCCGCAGGCACGAGAGGCCAGGCTGGCATCCCACCCGGCACGAAGCCCGAGGCTGGCCAGTCCCCGCAGCAGGGCTGCATCAGGAGTGGGAGGCTAGCGACGGGCCGACGGGCGATGAATTCTCCGACCTGAAAGAGCCGCCCGAAGGGAGAGGGAGCCGATGCCAACGCTCGGAAAGGGACAAGAGTGAAGGGGAGGGGGTGGTCCAACGCCGGCGGAGGAGAGGAAGCCGGCCTCGGCCACCGTGAGCAGAGCGGGGTTGGAGGAAGCCGCCGAGGGGGAAAGAGGGAAAGGAAGAGCGGAAGGGGGATTTTGGGAGGCCCTGCGGACGCTCGACCGAGCCGACGTCTGCGAGGAGGCTGAGGGGAGAGGAGGGGGTTGCGCGTAGAGCGCCGGGGTTGTTGGCCCATTTATCATATGGTCAAACCTGATTTTAATAATTGAACCAACTCTGACTTGATATATGAAGCTACTCAGTTTTGGACTTTTGGACACTGATCAAGATTGGACATCTACTCCGTTCAAGACTGCAGTTGTGTTTGCCACTCGAGTCTGTATCTATTTCATACAATATATTCTTTACTTTTATTGAGTGTAGGAATATGTTATACACCAAGTCGTACTGGCAAATAGGCTATCCTAAAAAAAATTTCAAAAACTCCTATATTTTTAAATATCTCTCTTGTTTAACAAAAGCTTCAAAACATATTTCAAAACACATTTGAAAAATCTACTCAAAATTATTTTTTTAATACTGTCATAACCCTGACAGAACTCTGCCCGAGTTCGGCCAGAGTTCGGCCAGAGTTCTGCCTGTAGCCGTTTGATTTTTGAAATCTCCTTAAAACTTTGTCCTTCTCCTTTTACGATATTGACCGAGATTTACTCTCCGAATTCTGTCCGAATTCTGTACAAATTCTGCCAGACTTCTCCCTTTGGAATAACTATAAATAGAGAAGGATTTTGATCATTTCAACTCACTCATTCACTTTCAGTCTTCTCTCTCTTTAAGCCTACTGCTACTCCAAAGAGTTTTTTAAGCTTTAAATTTCATATCCCAAGCCACTTACAATCCTCTAGTCAATTTGCCAGTACGGTACGGTCTAGAAGTTTCTGAGTGATTGTAATCAGAAGGCGTGATTGAAAAAAACCTCTTCATAATTGAAGTTGGACGAGTTCTTCGTATCAAAGCTCGCGTTGTAGAAGTTGCAAGGACTTCGTAAGAAAACTTACGGTTTTGCCAATAGTGAATTCAACTGGAAGCGAGAGTTCTTCTGACTGGACTATTCCTCAACAGAGGAAAACCAGTATAAATTGCTGTCTTTGTGTTTGCTTTCTGATCTCTGCTTTTACATATCTTATTTGTGATTAATATCTGTGATCTTACTACTAATATTTTTTTAATTAGCAATATTCCGCTGCCAACTCAATTCAACCCCTCTAGAGTATTGCGCTTTACGATTTCGTTCATACAATTGGTATCAAAATAGGTATTCCATCTAGAGGAACGGGTTCTTACAGGTAAAGTGAGGTAATACTGCATTTATATTATTTATACTTGACTGTTAATTTGATCACAGCACAACACATGGTAACTGTGAAATTCACAAGTGAAGGCCAGTCCACAAACAGACCTCCATTGGTTGATGGTACAAATTACAACTATTAGAAAACATGGATGAGTTTCTTCTTAAAATATCTTGACTTTGATTTATGGTCTATTGTTCTTAATGGTTATACAAAACCTTCTCGTATTCAAATAAAGGGTGTTATGGTTGATAAACTGCATGATAAGTATACTGACGAGGAAAAGAAAAAGGCCAGTCTTGATGCCCGTACAATTAATGCTTTATTTTGTGCTTTAGACAGAACTGAATTCAACAGGCTATCTATCTGCACAACTGCCAACGATGTGTGGAAACTTCTTGAAGTAACACATGAAGGCATGACTCAAGTCAAAGAATCAAAGGTCAGTAGACTTACTCAGGAGTATGAGGCGTTCAAGATGAAGCCCAATGAAACAGTTACTCAGATGTACGAAAGATTTCTGGATATTGTAAATCCTTTGTCCTCCCTAGGCAAAGAATACAGTAACCATAAAAAGATTCGTAAACTCTTGCGAGCACTTACAAAGAACTGGATTCCAAAGGCTACTGCAATCAATAAAGGAAACGACCTCACTACCATGACTCTTAAAGTACTCATGGGTAAGCTACTAACTCATGAACTGGAGCTACAAGATCTTGAAGAGCCTGCACCAAAAGAGAAGACGATCGCTTTCATGGCTCAGCACAAAAGATCTGTTGAAGATTCTGACAGCAGTAAATCTGACGCTGAAGATCAAGCTCTACTGGCAAAAAAATTCAAAAGGTTCATGAAATATGAAAAGAAGACAAAAGAGAATAATAGCAGAAAAAATTGGTATCAAGATGATGTTGTCTGCTATGGTTGCAAGAAGAAAGGACATATGAAGAAGGACTGTCCTAAAAACTCATCAGCAAGCAAGAAAAGCAACAGGTATAAAAAAAAAGAAAACCTAAAAAGATCCACATCACGGAAGTACGCCAATACTAGCATGTGGCATGAAAGTAAAGCCATCGATTCAGAAGATGAACAATCAGAAGACGCTACAAATGTATGCTTTATGGCATCCGATCTGGTACATACTGAACCTATAGTTGATACATATGATTACTTCACCTTTGAGCAACTAGAAGAGGCCTTCAGTGAACTGTTAAGTGACTACAAAAAACTGCGTAGCAAATATCAGACCTCTAAGAAGGTACTCAAAGAGTACAAAGGTGAAATAAGAAGACTTACCGACCAACTAGCTTAGGTTAGAAATAATGTTAGTTAGACTAGTGAGCTTTCTTCTGTCAAGCTCTTACTACACAAGACTACCAAGTCATCTGAAGAGAAATACAAGATTATTGACCAACTCGGCAGATCTTTCTAAAGAGAAGAAAAGTCTTCAAAATGCACAAGTCAGAATGGAAGCACTTACTTCTAACTAAACTAAGTTGTTTGACACTTCCAAAAGATTAGAAATTAGTTTAGGAAAACAGCCCGAGTCTGCTGCTTCCTATCCTAACACGTGTCACTTACCGAAAAATCGAAACATTCCCAAACCAAACACTATCAGACCTAACCCTATCAAACCTTTACCCAAAATGGTTAAGCCCAAACAGGATAATAGGTATGCTTTCTTCTATACTAGAAAACCTAAACCTACCAACCATGCACACCACTTAGCTTTCAACACTCAACATACACAATGTCACTATTATGGCCTCATTGGTCATATATCCTCTGCATGTAGAATCAGAAAGTTAGTAGATTTAAATATTTATGCATGGATACAAAAAACTAACCAGTCAGGACCCTACAAGAAATGGGTACCAAGAGTTTCATCTGCAAACTATTTTGTAGGTGGAACGTCCTTCACATGCTAGGAGCAAATGGATCCTCGACAGCAGTTGCTCACGGCACATGACCGGTGATGCTTCATTATTCGCAACACTGTCGAAGAAGAATAAATAAGGATACGTCTCCTTCGGTAATAATTTAAGAGGGTACATAATTGGTATCGTTGGCATTGGTAAGCCTCCCTATCCTGTGATTAAAGATGTATGTCTTGTTACCGAGTTAAAATATAATCTGCTCAGCATAAGCCATTTAGCTGATCATGGTTATGGCATTAACTTCGTCAAAGACAAATGTATTATAGTTGATAGTTCAACTGGTAGTACTATCTTTAAAGGTATTAGAGAAGATAACATATATGTTTTCTATTTTTAGAAGATGCTAACAAAGCAGGTAGATGCTTAATGGCCAAAAGCAATGAGAGTCAACTGTGGTATATGAGACTCGGTCACGCAAATATGGATACAATTTCAAGATTATCCACGAAGAAGTTAGTACGCGGTTTACCGGACATAGCATTCAAGAAGGATTCGGTATGCACTCAGTGTGAAAAGAACAAAGCTACCCGATCCACA
The DNA here is from genome assembly GCA_029216955.1 of Iris pallida. Classification (NCBI taxonomy): domain Eukaryota; kingdom Viridiplantae; phylum Streptophyta; class Magnoliopsida; order Asparagales; family Iridaceae; genus Iris; species Iris pallida. Next base: position 5,489,900 of record JANAVB010013598.1, on the reverse strand, counting down.
TTCAAAGTTGCTAGCCTCGGAGGTTATGCGGCCAAAAGCAAAGGATACAGAGTCTTCAACAAGCGAACAATGATTATCGAAGAGTCAATAAATGTCACCTTTGATGAAATGAATCAAATGACAATCGCTGACAATGATGAAGATCTCAATGTACCCAGCTCAACACCAGCTGATCCTCCAGAAGAAGAACCTGAAATCAGCAACCTTCGGAGTCTGCTAAAAGAACTAAAATTTATGGCTGATCATCCAAAGGATTTGGTAATTGGTGATATTACCAAAGGTGTAAGTACTCGTACATCCAGAAGAGATATTGTTTCTAATATTGCATTTATTTCACAGCTAGAACCCAAGACCATTGATGAAGCATGTAGTGATCATTTTTGGTTAGATGCTATGCATGAGGAATTGAACCAATTTGAACGGAATCAAGTTTGGGAACTTGTTCCTAGACCTATTGATCACCCGGTCATTGGAACCCGTTGGGTATTCCAAAATAAACTGAATGAGAATGGTATAGTAACTCGCAACAAGGCTAGACTCATAGCTCAAGGATACAATCAGGAAGAAGGTATCGACTACGATGAAACTTATGCCCCAGTTGGAAGATTAGAATCCATTCGCATGTTATGTGCATTTGTATTTTTCATAATTTCAAATTATTTCAAATGGACGTCAAGAGTGCTTTTTTAAATGATTTTATAAAAGAAAAAGTTTTTGTAGCACAACCTCCAGGTTTCACGAATTTTAAAAACCCTGATTATGTTTTCAAGTTGAAGAAAGCTTTGTACGGTTTGAAACAAGGCGCCCCTCGTGCTTGGTATAATCGTCTAAGCTCCTTTCTGCTTGACAACGATTTTTCAAAAGGCAAGGTTGACACTACACTGTTTATTAAGTCCTTTAATAGCAAACTTCTTTTAGTACAAGTCTATGTTGATGATATTATTTTTGGATCTACAGATGAATCTCTTTGTCAAAAATTTCTAAGTGTATGCAGAATGAGTTTGAGATGAGCATGATGGGAGAGCTAAATTTCTTTCTCGGACTGCAAATCAAAAAAACTAACAATGGGACATTCATAAATCAAGCTAAGTACACAAAAGATTTGCTAAAGAAGTTCGATCTGGACAATGTCAAACCTATTGGCACTCCGATGGCAACTTCAACAAAGCTTGATATTGATGAACAAGACAAACCTGCCGACATACGTAAGTATCGAGGTATGATCGGTAGTTTACTTTATTTAACTGCTAGTCGTCCTGATATAATGTTTAGCGTTTGCTTGTGTGCACGTTTTCAAGCTAATCCAAAGAAATCATATTTGTGTGCGGTTAAGCGTATCTTTTGATACCCTAAGGGTACTTCTTCTGTTGGCTTGTGGTATCCCAAAACCACGTCCTTTGACCTTATTGGTTATTCGGATGCAGATTTTGCTGGATGCAAGGTTCATAGAAAAAGTACCAACGGTACTTGTTATTTCTTAGGTAAGGCTTTGGTCTCTTGGTTTAGTAAAAAGCAAAATTCTGTAGCCCTATCAACAACAGAGGCTGAGTATATCGCCGCAGGACGTTGTTGTGCTCAGATTTTGTGGATGAAACAAACCTTAGAAGACTATGATTTATTTTTCACACACATTCCCATTTTCTGTGATAACACGAGCACGATCAATTTGACTAAGAATCTAGTGTGTCACTCTCGTACCAAGCATATCGAGATTCGACATCACTTTCTTAGAGATCATCATCAGAATGGAGAAATTGACCTTGTATACATAGACACTGAGAATCAATTAGTTGACATTTTTATAAAACCTCTAGCAGAAGATCATTTCAATTATTTACGTCGAGAATTAGAAATTTTATATGACAATAATATTAATTAATTTTGTTTTATTGATTAATTTATTCAATACACAATAACTATTTTTGAGACAAGTCTAAAAAGAGTCTGTCTGTCACCACGACTATGGTCGAAGTGAAGCGGTACTTAAGAGTTCTCCGGTGAACCTCCGTTAGCTGGAACAGTTCTCCTACAGCTAATCTGAAACAGATGCTGAGTAAAGAAAATTAATTTATAAAATAATATTAATTATATTAATTGAAATTTAAAATGACTAATCTTGGAATTAAACATTTGAAATGAGTAGATGAAAAAAATGGCCCAAAGTTCAAATCACAAACACCCAGAAGAACCCTAGGCGAACTCGACCAGAGTTCTGTTGGGGTGTGTGTGTTATATATTCCAGAAACCGAAGCTTCTTCTTCCTCATATCTTCTATTCATGGCCAGAGTTCGGCCAGAGTTCTGTTAGGGTGTGTGTGTGTTATATATTCCAGAAACCGAGGCTTCTTTTTCCTCATCTCTTCTATTCATCCAAACAGCAGCAACACAGCCGCCCGAGCACCTCAAAACCCTAGCATTTCTTATCTCCATAGCTCCCTATCCGTGTGGAGAAATCTCTCCAAACTTTGGCATCGTGCGGAAAACGTCATCCTCTTCGACATACTCCGATCTCGGAAGGTATAACTTCCTCCTTCTCCACTTTCAAATTTATTAGGATTTTTTTAGAATTTTTAGGAGAAAATGCCTATGGAGTTTACTCCTTCGAAGAGAAAGAAGAACACTGCTAGTGAGAAGGCATCTTCTTATGATCAACATACGGATTCACTCTTCTCCCCGGTTCAATCAAGTGATGGTGCGTTCAATGAGTTCTATTTTCAGACTCATGATCAAGCATTATTGTGGTATGGTGATTTCACCATGCGATCTATTTGCACCGGCGCTCCTATTAAATGGACCATCTTTTCTGACCACTTGACTTACTTTGAAGCATTAGGGCTACACCGTCTTATCCAACTTCGATTTCCTATAGCCACTAATGCACTTCGTTTATTCTATTACAATTTCATTTTGGACACTTTACTGCAAGCACTCGTGTCAGTGGGATCGATATCAAATTCGATGATGTGTTACTAGCGAAAATCCTTGGTATACCAAATGAAGGTGCCCCGCTTGACGATATCGCCGATTTTGATTTCCCCAAGGAACGACTCTTGTTAGTTTCAAGAACGAGCTCTGTGCACCTGCACTAGTTCGTCTTAGCAAGTTCAAGGCCAATAACATGAGCGTTTTTCATTATGAGTTACATCGCATCATTTACTCTACTATACTTCTGAAATCCACTTCGAAAGATGATGTGACTGGACTTGAACTTTCGGCTATGTATTATATTCTTAAAGGGATTCCTTTTTTTGCCCCTAAGACTATTATTCAGATGATGGGTAGATGTCGCGGATGCGATAGAAATCTCGCTTACGCGATGTTTATTCCATGCATCTTCCAGCGTTTCGACATTAACCTCTCTACTTGTGCTTTAGAACCTGAGCCCAAGTATCTTAAGATTTCACGTCGCAACATTGCCCCTATTCATGCACCACCTGCTCCTACTACTGCTACTTCCTCCTCTGCACCTTCTCAGACTTATTCTGTCTTTTTAGGGTATCCACCAGCATCTCTCTGACATGCAAGCCTTTTACGTTGACACTTCGAGGGAACACGAGTTCCGTGACGTGACTCGGTTCCCGGCTCTCGCCAACTCTTTTGCTGATCTTCAGTTTGCTCAGACTGGTCATTCTGCCAGTACTCTACCCGAGACCCTGCCATTTTTGGTTACTGCATTGAGGATGAAGCGGTACAGTCTTTATTCCAGCCCGGTAATGCATATGATTGGTACCATGGTCTTGGAGTCACTCAACATTCTTCTGGAGCTGTTCCCTCTGGTGTTGGAACTTCTGGTCATGCTGGTCATGCTGACGATAATGATGACGATGAGGACGATATAGTTTTAGTGCCTAGCTATTTTGAGACTCTACATTGTCTCTGTTTATTTGGAAATGCTCCTACATTCCAAGAATTTTTATTAGTATCTGTTAGTTTCTCATAGATTTGAGATTTTTTTTATTATGGACTATTGCTTCAGTTTCTTGTTATATCACATTTTCAGTGGTTATTATCAGTTTCTTTTTAGAGATTATGGATATTATTTTTTTTCGTGGAACATTATTTTTGTATAATTTGACTTGTTTAGTGCATTTCGTTAAGTTTAGCATTCTTGTGTAACACTTTTATACTATGCTTCTGTCTTGTGAACTGCCTGTAAATATCTTTTCTATACTATCTTTTCTATCTGCATGAGATGTATATATTTTTGTGTTTCTTCACTGTTTGTTGCTTACGCATTAATTGCGGGGGAGCTTCTCTCTTTCCAATTATTTTGCTAAGTGACAACGGGGAAGAAAAAGGATTTAAACTTTTTTCTTTGAAGAATACAAGAATGAACAAAGATCAGTATATTACGTTTACAATTTTGTGTTCATATTCTCAAAGATGTTATATCATTCATAGTTTGTCAATTATCAAATTGGGAGAGATTGTTGGCCCGTTGGTCATATGGTCAAACCTGATTTTAATAATTGAACCAACTCTGACTTGATATATGAAGCTACTCAATTTTGGACTTTTGGACACTGATCAAGATTGGACATCTACTCCGTTCAAGACTGCAGCTGTGTTTGCCACTCGAGTCTGTATCTATTTTATACAATGTATTATCTACTTTTATTGAGTCTAGGAATATGTTGTACACCGAGTCGTACTGGCAAATAGGCTATCCCAAATTTTTTGTCAAAAACTACCATGTTTTGAAAACAACTCTCTTGTTTAACAAAAGCTTCAAAACATATTTCAAAATGCATTTTAAAAATCACCTCAAAACTATTTTTTTAATACTGTCATAACCCTGACAGAACTCGGCCCGAGTTCGGCCAGAGTTCTGTCAGTAGCCGTTTGATTTTTGAAATCTCCTTAAAACTTGGTCCTCCTCTTTTTACGATGTTGACCGAGATTTTCCCTGCGAATTTTTTCCGAATTCTGTCCGAATTCTGCCAGACTTCTCCCTTTGGAAAAACTATAAATATAGAAGGATTTCGATCATTTCAACTCACTCATTCACTTTCAATCTTCTCTCTATTTAATCCTACTGCTACTCCATAGAGTTTTTCTAGCTTTAAATTTCATATCCCAAGCCAGTTACAATCCTCTAGTCGATTTGCCAGTACGGTACGGTCTAGAAGTTTTTGAGTGATTGCAATCAGAAGGATTGATTGAAGATAACCTCTTCACAATTGAAGTTGGATGAGTTGTTCGTATCAAAGCTCGCGATGTAGAAGTTGCAAGGACTTCGTAAGAAAACTTACGGTTTTGCCAATAGTGGATTCAACTGGAAGCGAGAGCTCTTCCGACATGACTAGTCCTCAACAGAGGAAAACCAGTATAAATCGTTGTCTTTGCGTTTGCTTTATGATCTCTACTTTTACATATCTTATTTGTGATTAATATCTGTGATCTTGCTACTAACATTTTTTTAATTAGCAATATTCCGCTGCCAACTCTATTCACCCCCCTCTAGAGTATTGCGCTTTACGATTTCGTTCCTACAATTGGTATCAAAGCAGGTATTCCATCTAGAGGAACGGGTTCTTACAGGTAAAGCGAGGTAACACTGCATTTATATTGCTTATACTTGACTTTACTTAGATCACAGCACAACACATGGCAACTGTGAAATTCACAAGTGAAGCCAGTCCACAAACTGACCTCCACTGGTTGATGGTACAAATTACACCTATTAGAAAACACGGATGAGTTTCTTCTTGAAATCTCTTGACTTTGATTTATGGTCTATTGTTCTTAATGGTTATACAAAACCTTCTCGTATTCAAATAGAAGGTGTTATGGTTGATAAACCGCATGAGAAGTATACTGACGAGAAAAAGAAAAAGGCCAGCCTTGATACCCGTACAATTAATGCTTTATTTTGTGCTTTAGACAGAACTGAATTCAACAGGGTGTCTATCTGCACAACTGCCAACGATGTGTGGAAACTTCTTAAAGTAACACATGAAGGCACGACTCAAGTCAAAGAATCAAAGGTCAGCAGACTTACTCAGGAGTATGAGGCGTTCAATATGAAGCACAACGAAACAATTACTCAGATATACGAAAGATTTCTGGATATTGTAAATCCTTTGTCCTCCCTAGGCAAAGAATACAGTAACCATATAAAGATTCACAAACACTTGTGAGCACTTACAAATAACTGGATTCCAAAGGCTACTGCAATCATTGAAGGAAACGACCTCACTACCATGACTCTTGAAGTACTCATGGGTAAGCTACTAACTCATGAACTGGAGCTACAAGATCTTGAAGATCCTGCACCAAAAGAGAAGACGATTGGTTTCAAGGTTCAACACAGAAGATCTGTTGAAGATTCTGACAACAGTGAATCTGACGCTGAAAATCAAGCTCTCCTGGCAAGAAAATTCAAAAGGTTCATGAGATATTAAAAGAAGACAAAAGATAATAATAGAGGAAACAGCTGGTATCAAGATGATGCTGTCTGCTATGGTTGCAAGAAGAAATGACATATAAAGAAAGATTGTCCTACAAACTCATCAGCAAGCAAGAAGAGCAACAGGTATGAAAAAGAGAACCTGAAAAGATCCACATCACGGAAGTACGCCAACACTAGCATATGGCATGAAAGTGAAGCCATCGATTCAGAAGATGAACAATCAGAAGACGTGGCAAATGTATGCTTTATGGCATCCGATCAGGTACCTACTGAACCTATAGTTGATACATATGATGACTTCACCTTTGAGCAACTAGGCGAGGCCTTCAGTGAACTGTTAAGCGACTACAGAAAACTGCGTAGCAAATATCAGACCTCTAAGAAGGTACTCAAAGAGTACAAAGGTAAAATAGAAAGACTTACCGACCAACTAGCTGAGGTTAGAAATAATGTTAGTGAGTCTGGTGAGCTTTCTTCTGTCAAGCTCTTACTACATAGGCTCATAGGTTATACAAAATGCATTCATTTAATATCCATACTACATAGGCTCATAGGTTACACAAAATGCCTTTATCGTATAGTCACTCATCTACTTAAAATCAATATTGTACCAATTGGACATTTACTAAATTATAGGATTAAAGTATTCGTAGCCCTTTATGTTAGCTTTTCGAAACTTCAAACGGATCGTATTTTCGTGTTCGGAAGCTCCAGAAATCGCAAAAATATCGAAATAGTTTTACATAAAGTTCCAGAACGATTTTGGCTTATTAAAATATATACTTGGAAAGCTAACTTCGATACGGTTCTTTTAAAAAAAAAGGAAGATTAGTCGGAGTTCTGAGCTAAAAGTTATGGCATTTCTAAGTTGATATGGTACTAAAAAAGTGGATAAATATTATGACGAATTTGGGTTGTTTTGGATAAAAGAAACACATGTAGGCCAAGATACTTGGATACCAACATAGGTATCGAAATGAAACTCATTCTAACCATCCTAACTAAGATAAATCCACTCTCTACCCATTCTAAAACTGAATTTAAAACACAATTAATCCTATTAGACAATAAACCAAACCCATAGGGTGTCCTAATTTGGGATCTATCAAGTAGGACACAAAACACATATCTAAAATCGTCAAGAGAGCTCCAAATGGCCTCAAACTTGAATCTAAAGGGGGTACATGCAAGAAGGTGGATCCTATGGATTCAAAACTAACTAATATGCAAAGAAACTTAATTTAGAGGGTTGGTTTTGCCTATTGCGAGTGGAATTCCAATGATACTCTCAAGGACACGGCTCTGATACGAAGATCTTCTAAAAAGGACACTCCTCCTTGCACTTTGCTCTAAATCTTTTCTAGCACCCTCCCTTGGTAGTATGAGAAGGTTGGATGGAAGTTTTGGTGGAGGGATGTAAGGATTTGGAGATCAAATCAAAGAGGGAAGCTCTCTAATTTAGGGAAGAACACTTTGTGAAGGAAAAGAGACAAGATGGAATAAAATGAAAGGAAGGGAGGCTAACCTACCTATATTGGCTGCCATTAAACCCTATTTGGGCCTTGGAAGTGTCACGACCCGATCCCAATTTCTTGGGTCGAACCGGATCATGCCCAGCCTGCACCGTTGTTGAGACGGCGGCAGTAAGCTGTATCTCCGTTTGCAGGTAACATCAACAACATAATAAAATTGCCACAACTTTTATTCGATTAATAAAAACTTTTACAATAGAAGAATTTCTTACAATTGAAAATTTATACAATTATCATGAAGAACAACTCAAGCAACTAGCTCCTTAGCCTCAGATCCTCGTGGAACAGGCAATCCTCAGTGTAACCTAAAAATGTTGGTCTCCAGTCAGGAGGGAGCAAAGTACAATTATGAAAATCTACAATTCAACTAATAATTAATAATTTGCAATTATAAACAATTTAGAAATGCAATATTTTTCAACAGTTCTACAATTGAAAACATGTGATTTGAGTAAGTAACGACTATGACCGGTTTGGGATGATTCACTGATATGGTCCGGCCTATCCCCGTGTGTGAGAGGGGTAAGCTCGTACAATCCTTAGACTAAAAGTTTTAGGGTATTGGTCATAGACGCTACACTACTCCCCCAATATCCCGAGTCAATTAGATTCAATCAATGAGACAATAACAATCAATACTCTAGGAGAGAGTTCCGTGTAGTAATGTGGTTTAAGCATGCAAGATTACTATTACTAATTAAATTGCAAATAATCACAACTGTACTTGCCTTGAACTAAACTGGACTTCGATAGTGGTTCCAGAAGATGCTAGTTACGCCTTCGCAATCCTACAAATGGAGCACCTCTATTTATCAAATTGTTTCAAACCAACTAAATGTGCTTAATTACAATCTCTATTATCTTTCCTAATAAATTTTATTACAATTATCAATTGGTTTACTATTTACAAGAAAACATCAACGTAAAACTTTTCTTTTTGAAAACTTGTAATTTATCATTTAAATTGTTAAAACTTTGTATTTTGTACCTAAAATTGTTATTTATCTAATAAGTGAGAAATCATGAATTTCCTATTTATGAGAATATATATATATATATATAATTATTCTAACATTTACAGTACATTAACACAACCAGCAAAGAAAAATAAAACAAATCCTAATTATTACATCTTCACAGCATGGTTAGATAAGTAACTAGGCTTATGCCCTTACAACCCGTTTTCCACGAATTTAAATAAGACGAAAAATGGTTAGTTTCAAGATTAAATAACTATAAAACTACAATTTCTAATTTAAATTATAAAAATATTGTGAGTCTCAGACTCTGGTCCAGTTTTCACGTTTAGCTACTCTGCCTTAACGTCCGGTCGAACCGGTGCGTTTGCATTTTGCTGGGGCCCAGTGACCATTAAGGTCATCGCCCAAAAATATTATTAAAATAATATTTAATCCGGAAAATCATTTTAGAAATCATTTAATAAATTCCCGAAAATTTCGGCAGCATTCCCTTTGTTTTTGGTCAACCCAAAAACTGGGAAATGCGTCCGATACCTGCAAAATAGCTTCCGAAACCCGAATTCCAAACAATTTAAATGTTTCCAAAACCAACACAGCATTCCACAATTTCCAGAACCCAATTTGGAAACTCAATAGTATTGGAAAAATTTTCACCAAAGAAAAATACTAACAGAACCATAAAAAAAATCCATCATCCATAATTTCAACCAGCAGTTCTCAAAAACCACAGAACCCGAAATGAAACCCAACATAACCAAAGAATTAATCCACAGAACCAGAATTAAGATTATTCAGAAATTCCGAAGAGGACAGTTTTCGAAACTAATCCCAAAATCCCGAGATCGAATAGTAAAACTCAGAAATGAGAAATCTAATCATTCTTCAGAGTTTCTTCCGAAGGGTTCTCGGAATCCCGACGTTCCGAAAGAACTTCGGAAACAAATAGTAACGTAATTGTTACGTTACTGGAAATCCCGAATTCCCACTGGAATCGGGTTGGACCAGTTCATCACAGACAGGTAAATAAAATCATTGGGTCAGAGTGTACCGAAACCAAAACGGAACAGATCCGCAGAAAACTCGGGATGAACGGCCGTCACCGGAAACGAACGCCGGTGCCAGAGGGTGCGCCGGAGGGGATCGACGGACCGAGAGACCGCGCGGGGTCGGGCGGTCGGCGAACGGCGGCCACGGGGCGGCGTCGGTCGGGCGAGGAACGGGTCGGGCGGTCCGGGGAGCGGTGCTGGCGCGCGGAAACTCCGGAAAGGGTGGTTGGTCGGGAAACTCGCCGGAAAAATCAGATCTAGGGATTTGTGGTTTGAGAAAAACTTTGGAGATGGAGAGGGATGAAGAAGATGGGGTTTAAATAGGTGAGAAAAGGGGTTGAGGTTACCCGTGGGGGAAGATGATCGGCCTCCCGAGCCTTGATGGCGCCGGCATGAGGAGCGGGAAGGTCGGGAGTCGGAAAGAAGAAAATAACCGAGAAAATCTTCGGTTGAGAATGACAAAAGTCTCAACAGAGACTTCTTCCCAAAGGTTCCTTCTCTTTCTACATAGAAAGTTATAAGAGAATGGTTATAATAAATAAGAAATTGGTTTGGATGGTCTTGATAGCAAGGCTTTACAAAAGGCTCTAATCTTAAAATAAAACAAAGGCTTAAATAATAAGAAATAAGTTTGTGGGCTTTAAGTAATATATGCTTTAACCAATTTGTTTTTAAGAAAAAGATAGTTGGGCTTTAAATCATGATTAAAGAAAATTTGGATTAACAGATTGTAATATCATTTAGAAAAATTGCAACTAATAATTTGTAACTCTAAATTAATTAAAAATGTTTTCTAAAATTTGTAATATCATTTAGACTAAACTCTAAAATTCCAAAATAATAATTTTTCTAAAAATACAATTTTTTTCCAAATTAACAACTAATAATGATTTATAATAATTTGATAATTAAAATTTACAGGTTTGACCAGGAAAACTAAGTGGCAAACACACATTAATAAAAAAAAAAATTTAACTGAAAAATTGCGGGTTTCACAACCTTCCCTCCTTAGAAAATTTCGTCCTCGAAATTTCAAGGATCAGGGCCGGGGTACAATCAACACTTAGCCTTAAACAAAATGAACTTTAAACTAACAGGCACGATCGGAATTATCAAAATATGATCTGAAATGGGACGGGGAAGTTTGGAGTATTCAAATCATTTTAGGCACGAGAAAGAACCTAGGTACCTCCAGGATCATAGAATAGGCGAGAACTAAAAGAGGTTACGAGAGAAAACAAGAAAAGAGTGGAGGTCGACATTTTATTTAAAAAGGCAGAAGATGATGGAACCTTCTAAGATGAGCAACCTAAATGCCCTATCAAATTGAAATAGGGTACAAAGATTTGTGACTCAGGAAGAATTGAAAAGTTGTACGATAGTAGGATACTAAAGATGATTAAAATGATAATGAATGTAATCGAGTGAAATATTTCCAATGAGGACAGAGTAATGATCAACGAGGATGGAAAGTATGTTGTTTCACCGCTCAACGGTCAGAAGATAGGATATGCGGGAAAAGACCTACAAGATAACTACCTATGGCTTCCAAATTAAATCTGTAACTAGATGATAATAATAATGAATGAATAAATACATAAGGTATAGGAATATATATGTATGCAGCGTACCAAGGTTGAACAGAAAAAGGTCGAGGTAGTCGAGCTTGTTTTGATCCTAATAAAAATTTTTTTAAGGACGACCAAGTAGAATTTTGTAGGAAATCTGTTATCTCTGGTTGTGACAAAAGATTTCTGGAAATGAAGACAACCGCTAGAAATGTAAATCCTCTAATCAGGCGAAAGTCAGAATGATTTGATAGTGCAAAAGGTAACCATGATATGAATGTAGTTTGAATAGTATTCGGGAACCAAATATGTTTGAAGTCACTTTGTCTCAAATCCATGCCTCGCCAGAGTGCACCTGACTGCAATGAATTTTTTTTTGACCCAATAACTTGAATAATTTTAGGTGACCGAGTACTCTTTTAACTTTATCCATTCCATGACTAAGCAACAAAAGATGAACAACATGGTGTATTTAGAACATAGTCGCGATAATATCCGGAAATCTATGAACACCCGAAATCACTTCAACTTTAGAGTCTTTTGCCTCGCCAGTGCGCATCCGGCTGCAGTAAACTCGCAGTTTTCATAATTCAGGCAAATCACTACAACGCACATGTGCGAAATTGTATTAGGTTATTGGATATTTTCTCAGCTGTTTCAAAGAAGTTTTCCTGAAATTCAAACGAGTTCTAAAGTTCTATTCATGATATATAAAAAAAAAGTATTGATGTATGTTCTACTGGTTTCAAGAAAATTTATCAGGATAAATATGTGTTCCAGTAACTTTTGAGAATTAAGAGATTTGATTTTGAGGAAATTGATCAAGCTTGAGTATGGCCAATTGAGTTGGACGCAGGATAAGGTAGAAAAATCAGAGTTTTGGGTTGAGTTGAAGAAGTCAATGAGAACATTCCCGATAAATCACTTAAAGGATACAAACGTTTACCAAAATTATTTGAAGAAATAATTTCTTATCCAAGGAAAGTTTTAAGAATGTGATAGGGAGTAGGGTTGACGTAAAAGAAGTATGTCTTTATGGATTTCGGGAAATCTGGTTAAAATGATTTAGTAGAGCCAACAGGGAAATGACTCAACAATTTTAAAAGAAGATTTTTCTAATGGAATCAATTCTCTGACCGTTCGTACTTCACGGTACTCAAGCATTGAGTTAAAATACTGCCTAAGCTTTGGATTGATCAAGAAGTTGCATAGAGAGTGTAGGGTTTCAAGTTGAGTGGGGAAAAACAACAAAAATATTTGGAATAACCTAGGAGATAACAATCAAGATTTGAGGTTAAAAAAAATATCTTCTCTAGGAAAATCATGAACTAACCAGGCTAAACCAATTCTTTTGGTAATAACTGAGTTTTATGCTTCCAGAAGGATTTGGTTCAGGATTCGCTCCAAGGAAGTCAATTTAGAATTTAGATCAAGTTTGGGTACGCAATCATAAAAGTTTCTCCGGTAGACAAGAGTTATTAGAGTTTAGAACTCTAGATAGAGAATGAGTCTGGATTCCCGTTAAAGATAGAAAAAGATTGATCACTAGTGGAGAAGTTAAAAGGTCTGCTGACGAAGGAGATTAAGGAGTTCTAGTAATGATCCATAATTAGCAAAAGTATAGATCCTAAAGGATGCTAAAAGTTTGTTAAAGGTATGGAAATGAGATAATCCCTAAAATCACGGGATACTAAAAGGTACAAAATCTAGGAAAATATATGTAGTAACATATACTATCATACAGTCGGCCTAAACTGGTCAGGGTCCAAATCACTCCTTATGCCATCATCTAATTGTTATAGGTACCAACTAATGTTTAGGTAATCCAAATTCTACCCTTCCAATTCTTAATCACCAACATATCCCTGATAAATATCGCCTTTCATTCCTCCTCATTTACAATTTCAGCAATTGTATCGTAGGAGAGAGACTTTGGGAAAGATTTCTACCATAAGGGTGTAAACAAGAATTTTATTCATAAAGGAGAATTACAGCAAGACTCTCATGATTAGTCTAAGGACATTCAGTTACAACTTCTTATAGGTAATGGCAATTCTAGGTATTAGTCCTCATGGCTCTGGCTCTTGTATGAGCAGTTTCCAATCGCCTCATCTTCTTCTATGATCCTCAAGTCTGCATCATGCCTTCCTGCAGTGAGTGTAGGAGGCAAGGCTTGCTTGATAGGAAAAGAGTCCTTAGGTTGCGGCATAACAGGTGATGCTGAGATAGATGCTCTGGTTTGATGGAAAAGTAAGGGGCAATTCTTTACCCGATGTTCAGCAGATCCACACACCAAACATTGCCCCAATCTTTTGCGACAAACATTGGCTTGGTGACCAGGCCTTTTACAGTAGTCACAAACCAATTGCTTCTTATGGTATGACTGCCGGATAGGGCCCAAATATCTTCTAAATTCAGGGATATCCCTCCTAGGACGAGGTTCCGCTCCAACTTGGTTTAGGATAGCTAAGGTTACATCGTTGACGTTCTTCATGACTTCTCTCGTGATATTCATCTGTTCCTGCTGGGCTTCAGCTTGGGCCTTCTGTCCTTCAAGTACACCTCGCAGCAGGCTTGCGAGGTCAGAGGAGTTATCAGGCACTGAGGCCACAGCTCGAGCAGCTACTGTTGCAGTGACCTGCACCTCAGCCCGAGAATAGGTAGGGTCCGCCGCTTGATCTGCAGTTCCAGAAGTGGCGCCAGGTGCTGGTGGTTCATGGGGCCGATCGGTCAACTGCAAGGATGGGTGTTCTGGTCGTACTGGGGAATATGGGGTACGATCGGGAGATGGCACCGCATCACCAGCAGGGGTGGTCGTTCCCTTGGTCATATTCTGGAAAATATAGGTTGCAATACATAAGCAAGGTAGCCTACCAGTCTATGTCAATCAAAATATTTAATAATAAAATATTTCGGTCCTATGTCGTGACAAATTGATGTTCTAGTGTTCTAGTTGTTTCTAGATAGGTTTTCCTAAGTTGTTGTTGTTGTAGACCTGCATGGGCCACCACTAAAAACATGTCACGACCCGATCCCAATTTCTTGGGTCGAACCGGATCATGCCCAGCCTGCACCGTTGTTGAGACGACGGCAGTAAGCTGTATCTCCGTTTGCAGGTAACATCAACAACATAATAAAATTGCCACAACTTTTATTCGATTAATAAAAACTTTTACAATAGAAGAATTTCTTACAATTAAAAATTTATACAATTATCATGAAGAACAACTCAAGCAACTAGCTCCTTAGCCTCAGATCCTCGTGGAACAGGCAATCCTCAGTGTAACCTAAAAATGTTGGTCTCCAGTCAGGAGGGAGCAAAGTACAATTATGAAAATCTACAATTCAACTAATAATTAATAATTTGCAATTATAAACAATTTAGAAATGCAATATTTTTCAACAGTTCTACAATTGAAAACATGTGATTTGAGTAAGTAACGACTATGACCGGTTTGGGATGATTCACTGATATGGTCCGGCCTATCCCCGTGTGTGAGAGGGGTAAGCTCGTACAATCCTTAGACTAAAAGTTTTAGGGTATTGGTCATAGACGCTACACTACTCCCCCAATATCCCGAGTCAATTAGATTCAATCAATGAGACAATAACAATCAATACTCTAGGAGAGAGTTCCGTGTAGTAATGTGGTTTAAGCATGCAAGATTACTATTACTAATTAAATTGCAAATAATCACAACTGTACTTGCCTTGAACTAAACTGGACTTCGATAGTGGTTCCGGAAGATGCTAGTTACGCCTTCGCAATCCTACAAATGGAGCACCTCTATTTATCAAACTGTTTCAAACCAACTAAATGTGCTTAATTACAATCTCTATTATCTTTCCTAATAAATTTTATTACAATTATCAATTGGTTTACTATTTACAAGAAAACATCAACGTAAAACTTTTCTTTTGGAAAACTTGTAATTTATCATTTAAATTGTTAAAACTTTGTATTTTGTACCTAAAATTGTTATTTATCTAATAAGTGAGAAATCATGAATTTCCTATTTATGAGAATATATATATATATAATTATTCTAACATTTACGTTACATTAACACAACCAGCAAAGAAAAATAAAACAAATCCTAATTATTACATCTTCACAGCATGGTTAGATAAGTAACTAGGCTTATGCCCTTACAACCCGTTTTCCACGAATTTAAATAAGACGAAAAATGGTTAGTTTCAAGATTAAATAACTATAAAACTATAATTTCTAATTTAAATTATAAAAATATTGTGAGTCTCAGACTCTGGTCCAGTTTTCACGTTTAGCTACTCTGCCTCAACGTCCGGTCGAACCGGTGCGTTTGCATTTCGCTGGGGCCCAGTGACCATTAAGGTCATCGCCCAAAAATATTATTAAAATAATATTTAATCCGGAAAATCATTTTAGAAATCATTTAATAAATTCTCGAAAATTTCGGCAGCATTCCCTTTGTTTTTGGTCAACCCAAAAATTGGGAAATGCGTCCGATACCTGCAAAATAGCTTCCGAAACCCGAATTCCAAACAATTTAAATGTTTCCAAAACCAACACAGCATTCCACAATTTCCAGAACCCAATTTGGAAACTCAATAGTATTGGAAAAAATTTCACCAAAGAAAAATACTAACAGAACCATAAAAAAAATCCATCATCCATAATTTCAACCAGCAGTTCTCAAAAACCACAGAACCCGAAATGAAACCCAACATAACCAAAGAATTAATCCACAGAACCAGAATTAAGATTATTCAGAAATTCCGAAGAGGACAGTTTCCGAAACTAATCCCAAAATCCCGAGATCGAATAGTAAAACTCAAAAATGAGAAATCTAATCATTCTCCAGAGTTTCTTCCGAAGGGTTCTCGGAATCCCGACGTTCCGAAAGAACTTCGGAAACAAATAGTAACGTAATTGTTACGTTACTGGAAATCCCGAATTCCCACTGGAATCGGGTTGGACCAGTTCATCACAGACAGGTAAATAAAATCATTGGGTCAGAGTGTACCGAAACCAAAACGGAACAGATCCGCAGAAAACTCGGGATGAACGGCCGTCACCGGAAACGAACGCCGGTGCCAGAGGGTGCGCCGGAGGGGATCGACGGACCGGGAGACCGTGCGGGGTCGGGCGGTCGGCAAACGGCGGCCACAGGGCGGCGCCGGTCGGGCGAGGAACGGGTCGGGCGGTCCGGGGAGCGGTGCTGGCGCGCGGAAACTGCGGGAAGGGTGGTTGGTCGGGAAACTCACCGGAAAAATCAGATCTAGGGATTTGTGGTTTGAGAAAAACTTTAGAGATGGAGAGGGATGAAGAAGATGGGGTTTAAATAGGTGAGAAAAGGGGTTGAGGTTACCCGTGGGGGAAGATGATCGGCCTCCCGAGCCTTGATGGCGCCGGCATGAGGAGCGGGAAGGTCGGGAGTCGGGAAGAAGAAAATAACCGAGAAAATCTTCGGTTGAGAATGACAAAAGTCTCAACAGAGACTTCTCCCCAAAGGTTCCTTCTCTTTCTACATAGAAAGTTATAAGAGAATGGTTATAATAAATAAGAAATTGGTTTGGATGGTCTTGATAGCAAGGCTTTACAAAAGGCTCTAATCTTAAAATAAAACAAAGGCTTAAATAATAAGAAATAAGTTTGTGGGCTTTAAGTAATATATGCTTTAACCAATTTGTTTTTAAGAAAAAGATAGTTGGGCTTTAAATCATGATTAAAGAAAATTTGGATTAACAGATTGTAATATCATTTAGAAAAATTGCAACTAATAATTTGTAACTCTAAATTAATTAAAAATGTTTTCTAAAATTTGTAATATCATTTAGACTAAACTCTAAAATTCCAAAATAATAATTTTTCTAAAAATACAATTTTTTTCCAAATTAACAACTAATAATGATTTATAATAATTTGATAATTAAAATTTACAGGTTTGACCAGAAAAACTAAGTGGCAAACACACATTAATAAAAAAAAAATTTAACTGAAAAATTGCGGGTTTCACAGGAAGAAAGCCCAGTAAGGCCTCAACTAGTCCTCTTGGTTAATTTTAAGTTAAGTTCAAGTTTGGGATCAAAAGGGTTAAATTTAAGCCTCTAACTTAACCAATCTAACAAGTGGGATGAGTCTAAACTTACTAACTTAATTAGTGGGGTTTGTGGGCCTTGACTAACTAATCTTGGGGTCTCATCTAGAGTCTAAGCTATCCGGTCACTAACACGAGTCGGAACGAAACAAAACTCAAACCCGACTAAACAAATCCCGTAAAATCAATATTAAAATATAAAAATTTCCAAAATATTAAAATATAAAAAATTACCAAAATCACAATACATCAATTTAAATATTATTAAAATAATATATAATTCACTAATTAATCAAATCCTAAATAATTCAAAAGTCACAAAATGACCAAAATACCCTTAGCCTAAAAGTTGTAATTAGTCATTTTAATCACATGGTTAGGTCCCTATGGTCATAGTTAGTCTCTAGGCTCAACAGTTCTAGGGTTCACTAGTTAACACATCAAAATTATAATTCACCAATTATAAAAAATATTAAATTAATTAAAAAAATCTCATAAATCATAAATCCTATTATTAAATAATAAACTTTTACAAAGGTTCAAAATTACCCTCATTTTAAAAAAGTGGGTGTTGCATGTCTACCCTCCTTAGAAGAATTTTGTCCTCGAAATTAAGAGTGGTCGTACTCCTTCTAGGTCAAACCAAACAATCAAGGTCAAAGCTTCTACCTAGCAGCACACAAGGTCAACAAGTAAGATATGGGTAGTAGGCTTAAAATGGGTCATATCCTAAATTTGGGTCGGCATGTTTGGGTCGAAAAGGTGTCCCCAATTCGAGTCGGAAATAAAAGTGACTCCGTGGGATAAATCAAGATGGGGTCTTGTGTCAGAAAAGTCGTGTGATAATGATGAAGCACAAAATGGCGTGTCCGAGTAGGTCACGAAGGTCATGGGCGTAGGGTTTCATGTATAGCTCATGCATGTGAAGTTGGTTTTGAGAAAATAACTAATCTTGTGCTTCTAAATTAAAAGTCATGGCAATATGCATATGATAATCATATTTAAAGTGGGAATGGTCAAATGGCCTAAATTGGACCGAAAGCTGCGATGCAAATGTAGTACAAGAAAACAAGTTTGAGTGGGACATAATATATCAAAGTGAAGATAATCTTGTCTACTACAAACTTATGAAGGAAGTTTCCAAAGATTTATATCTCTGACGTTCCAGAAATCAAAACATACTACAACGAATATTCGTCTACCTAGAATACTCTCTCTAGGGTTCCCATCTAGTCATTCTAGTCATACTACAACACAAAGTAATCCCAATGTATCAAAACATACAAGCAATGTGGGGGTGTATCAATTATCTCAAAAGACATACTAAGGTCTAGGCTGGAAATCTGGGTACTTCTGAGGCTCTAGGTGGAACTGGATACTGCTCCCTCAAGATCTCAGCCTGAACTCTATGTGTCTCTAACACATTCCAGAGAAGTCCGAATATCTGAACTCCATCAGAAAACAACCCTCCCGAGAATATGGTATGGGTACCACTATAGAACATAGAGGAAGACTCTCAGTCTCAGACGAAGCTACAGCTACACTCAAGAATAGGCTCTGGTCATGGGTGCCCTACTGGAAAGGATAAGGAAAATAATAAATTATCAAGGCTATAAGGCAGACTAACATCCCATATGAAAACTGGTAGGTATTATAAATAACAGAGTAATCATCTACAATGGGTTACTATTCTAATACCAATGCTAACTATCATCTCTAGGGTACAAACACTCTACAGGTCATCATATCATTACATTATGAAAGAACTACATAAGAATAAGCTCTACCAAAAACTAAAATATCCCTACTCTTAAGTTATTTGATGATGGAATACAATTTTATAACAACAGAAGGGTACGATAGAGATGATATGTTTAAAAACCTTCTCAAAATACAATCTGATAATCATATAAGTCGGTCCAAAATTATGTTACTCACAATCCTCGCCATGCCAGTAAGCAAGGCTGCGATAAACGATAGATTCCATAACTGGGGTATGCACCACTATAATTATATCGTCTAGAATTCTTGCTATGCCGACTTGTCTCTACGTTTCCGCCACGCCGGCTAATATGGCTGCGATAAACTCCAGGTTCCATAATCAAATAGACGTTTTACCATCCCTGTTATTCCTGTCAACATATGTTATCAGAAAGTACCGTAACTCAGGCCATAAAATTATCTCGATAGAAAATCAAAATCAACGACGATCCATCAAAAATCAAATTCAATAATAAGGAGTAAGGGTGAACAAAACAAAGGAAGGAATTTCAAATTAAAGTTTAAATAAGATTCTCAAGGGTCATCCCAGGAATCTCTCAAGGATTCTAACTGTGATTGAGTATCTTCTCATTCTAACACCTTACATCCTATATTCTATCGTAGGCTCTTAGCAGTACAACTAAGTCGTTGTACTACTACGATATCGCAATAATACGACGCTCGACCTGCATGGGCTACTACCAAAAATGTGTCATGACCCGTACCCAGTGTAGGGGCACGAGAAGTGGGTATGTCCAGCCTACGCCACAATGTCGGCGGTAGAACGCTGTTCTAGGTCACTATCTAATCAACAACTCACACAATTATATAATGTACCTGTCACAATCCCAACTTCGAATGGAGGACAGGTATAAGATACGATAATACTCAATCATAATCTAAGCACGATAAGAAAACACGGGAGTCTAACAACTATATATAAAACTCAAAACAACAACTTAAATAAACTTCCAAAATCTCAACAATCTAAAAACACCACTTATTACAAAACAAGTTCTAAAAGAGAAACTAAACCATAAACTAGTAATCTACTCCAAACTCTATTGGTCCTCTAGGCTAGCTGTGAATCTCCAGGTTACCTGTAATATTTTTAACAGGTCCAGTCAGGATAGAAACGAGCACAAAATCTCAACAGTTCATATCAAGACAGGAATATAAAGCATGCAATAGAGTAAAATATATGAAACACTAAAAAAAAGTACATGTAGTAAAAGAGCGAGAACTATAATGTAAATAGCTACTATAAGTAGAGAACTATCAGTGACTAGTGATGTAGAGTACAATATAGACATGTAAACAGCTTAAATTTGCATATGATTACACTAAGAGTTTGTACATGATTACACTACTTCGAAATTATTCACATGACCATTTATACTCCTCCGTACCCCAATCAATACACAAGGATCCAGACAAGTTATTTTATTGTACACTATTTCACATGAGGGCCCATAAATGGGTGCACGTAAAGTTATACATGAGGGCTTTGTGAACATGAGGGTACATGAATCATAAGAGTATACATTAATAGTAAAAGCACAGGAGTACATGATGAAAGTAAAATGCACAAGACATGATGTACCCGATACTCCCGAGGGGAATAATATCTCAAGGTAAAGATCCATATATTACCAATCCGTGTTAACAACGTGACATCATCAAGTAAAGTAATCTAGAGCAAGAATATAAATCCTAACAAGTATGAAATGATCAGAGAATGTACTCGCCTGATACCCTGAACAGCAGATATGAAAAGATGGCCAACTGGAGTCACAGAGTCCTAGTTAGAGCAACATAGGTTATAAAGAGTTCAATTTATATGGTAATTAAAATTATAATACAATCTATATGAGTCTAAGTCAATCTAGGTCAAAGTCAACTCTTGGTCAACTCTGGTCAACTAGTCTAGTTAAACTAGGACAACTAGTCTAATGTGGTCAAACTAGCTAAGGTTTGGTTAATAATGGTCAAACTAGTCTAGGTTAGTCAATTCTAGGTCTAAACAAGTCTACGGTCTAAACAATCAAGTATACTAGTACTATTGCTATCTAACACATAGCATAAATCGAGGCACATAGCTAACAAGGCACACAACTTAGTTATATAATATACATTACATATATATAACATATATCCTTACCCATATAGTACCACCCTAACACACACACACACACACACACATATATATATATATATATATATATATATATATATATATATATATATATATCATATATCAAGTATATGCATATCCTTACTATGAATTATAACCTATATCTATATACTCTCATAATATATATAGATACTATATAACCCAAAAATATATATACCTATCTATATAACCCTTCCATAATCTAACATCACCTACTCAAACTCAAACACTTAGATACTAACACACTAATATTAGGATACCATATCAATCTTGGTCATATTGGCATCCCAAAACCAATACCTTGGTCATAAGGTAAACTAATCATTTACCTTGAAGGTAAAGATAATTCATATTTAACTTAAGATACTAACTTGGTATCATGAGATACCAAGATACCCTTCAAATGTCTAATTAACTAACTATCTAATGTACTAACATAACATCTTAACTAATATCTAACATATAACCTATAGAGACTAACTTGCTAACATACCAATATGTAGAACTAACATAACCTACAAACATATCAATATCTAATATACTAGATTTCTAACATCAAACTATCTAACAACATATCAAATATCTAACAACATATCAAATATCTAACAAAATACTAACCTATACTATCTAACTAACATTCATACTAACAAATATAACTTACACTAACATATAACAAACTCTAATATATCTAACCCTCTACTAACCAACATCTAACAAACATACTAACATATATAACTTACACTAACATATAACAACTCTAACATATCTAACCCTCTACTAACCAACATCTAACAAACATACTAACATATATTACCTAACAATAATATATATATATATATATATATATATATATATATATATATATCATATACTCGACATCCTATGATGCCTACATTCATTTAATATCCATAATACATAGGCTCATAGGTTACACAAAATTCTTATATCGTATAGTTACTCTTCTACTTAAAATCAATACTATACCAATTAGACATTCACTAAATTCTAGGATTAAAGTATGTCGTAGCCCTTCATGTTAGCTTTCCAAAACTTCAAACGGATCGTATTTTTGTGTCTGAAAGCTCCCGAAATTGCAAAAACATCGAAACACATTTGTCTTTCGGACAGCTGACACTCAAATAGTTTTACAGAAAGTTCCAGAATGACTTTGACTTATTAAAAAATATACTTGAAAAGCTAACTTCGATACGGTTCTTTAAAAAAGGAAGATTAATCAAAGTTTTGAGCTAAAAGTTATGGTATTTCTAAGTTACTATGGCTACTAAAAACGTGGATGAATATTATGACGAATTTGGGTTGTTTTGGATAAAAGAAGCACATGTAGGCCAAGACACTTGGATACCAACATAGGTATCCAAATAAAACTCATTCTAACCATCCTAACTAAGATCAATCCACTCTCTAACCATTCTAAAACTGAATTTAAAATAGAATTAATCTTATTAGGCAATAAACAAAACACATGGGATGTCCTAATTTGGGATCTATCAAGTAGGACAAAAAATACATATCTAAAATCCTCAAGAGAGGTCCAAATGGCCTCAAACTTGAATCTAAAAGGGGTACATGCATGGAGGTGGATCCTATAGATTCAAAACTAACTAATATGCATAGAAAATCAATTTAGAGGGTTGGTTTTACCTATTGGGAGTGGAATTCTAATGATACTCTCAAGGACACGGCTCCGACACAAAGATCTTCCAAAAAGGACACTCCTCCTTGCACTTTTCTCCAAATCTTTGCTAGCACCCTCCTTTGGTAGTATGAGAAGGTTGGATGGAAGTTTTGGTGGAGGGATATAAGAATTTGGAGATCAAATCAAAGAGGAAAGCTCTCTAATTTGGGGAAGAACACTTTGTGAAGGAAAAGAGGCAAGATGGAATAAAATGAAAGGAAGGAAGGCTAACCTACCTATAGTGGCTGCCATTAAACCCTATTTGGGCCTTGGGGGAAAGCCCAATAAGGCCTCAACTAGTCCTCTTGGTTAGTTTTAAGTTAGGTTCAAATTTGGGATCAAAAGGGTTAAATTTAAGCCTCTAACTTAACCAATCTAACAAGTGGGATTAGTCTAAACTTACTAACTTAATTAGTGGGGTTTGTGGGCTATGACTAACTAATCTTGGAGTCCCATCTAGAGTCTAAGCTACCCGGGTCACTAACACAAGTCGGAACGAAACGAAACTCAAATCCGACTAAACAAATCCCGTAAAATCAATATAAAAATATAAAAATTCCTAAAATATTAAAATATAAAAAATGACCAAAATTATAATACATCAATTTAAATATTATTAAAATAATCTAAAATTCACCAATTGATCAAAATCCTAAATAATTTAAAAGTCACAAAATGACCAAAATACTCTTAGCCTAAAAAGTTGTAATTAGTCATTCTAATCACATGGTTAGGTCCCCATGGTCATGGTTAGTCTCTAGGCTCAACAGTTCTAGGGTTTACTAGCTAACACATCAAAATTATAATTCACCAATTATAAATAGTATTAAATTAATTAAAAAATTCCCATAAATTATAAATCCTATTATTAAATAATAAACTTTTAAAAAGGTTCAAAATTACCCTCATTTTAGAAAAGTGAGTGTTGCATTCGGGTTCGTTGATGCCGAACCTTTGGAAATGTTGACGGTCATGGCTTACTTTCTTTTTGTCTTTGGAGTTGCTGCTGGACGAGTGCCTCCCTTTTCCTTTAATAGAAGGAAAGTTTAGTCCTAGGAGCTACGTGTCTAGGGCCTTTCTTTGTGCCACATTCGCCTCTATAATAAAAGGTGCCCATTTTGTGCAAGGAGCACTGTGCCACAACTTGATTGCAAAAAGCATGTTCTTGCGGCACGAGTCCATGAGCATGGGCTCGAGTATACAAGGAGGTAACCTCAGAGCTGTCTAGCGGAAGCGCTCAATATATGCGCATACATGATCTTTCTTCTTCTAGACGATGTCCATGAGAGTCAACATCGTCATGTCTATTCCTCCTTCGTAGAAATGATTGTAGAATAGAGTCTTCAAGTCTTCGAACGACGTAATATAATTGTTCAAAAGACTGCAGAACCATTCGTAGGCAACCCCTGCAGGGCCCATATGAATAGGTTGGCGAGGAGAGCGTCGTCCTTCGGCAGATGCCATGTTACTGAGGCAAAGTACCTCATGTATCATCGGGGAAACTCCTTCCCATCGAAGGACATGAGCGTCTGCAGATTTTATTTGGGAGGATAGACCACATTATCCTATTCGACAGGATATGGTTACCGAATCCCCATCTTTTAGAGTGCTGCTCGATTTTCTTTGGCATCATAGCGAGCAAATAACTCCTGGAGGGCCTGCTGTATCTCAGTTGACATCTTAGGTCCTGTTGTAGTCGGAGTAGACAACGACGGTGTTGCTTGGTGCATGAGGGAAAGCACATTGGATCCACCGTTAGCTGCTGGGTCAGGAGCAGGAGTGGAGTCAGCAGGAGCCAAACTCTCCTTGATCTCCAAGATGACAGAAGCTAAAGCCTGCATAGTAGTATTCAACATATTTAGGCTCGTCCCAAGAGCTTCGATACGTTTCAGCTGACTAGAGCCTTTCCTATTTTTTGTGTTATCGTCGTCGGCCATGAACACTGACGTCATGTATGGATGAATTGAAGGGACAGTGGATCTCCCACTCTCTGGCTCGAATTCCTGAGTCACGTCATAGACTGGAATGTTGCAATCGTCCTCAGAATCATTATAGTTGCTATCCCTAGTTTTTTGGCTAGCTGCACCTGCGGAGGCATCTGTGTTATACAATCCTTAATTTGATTGGAATACGGGATTGTCCTGGATGGTAGAGGACGGGCCACCCCTAGCATCTAACATGGCATCTCCTTGCAGCAAAGAGCCAGACTTGCGCGCGTGTGTTGGAACACACCTGTGCTGGCCACTTTTGTCTTGCTACTCCTATGTCGCCTCTTGGGCTTGTTGGCCGAGGTGGAATGATTTTTGGATTGCTGTTTGAGAGATAGAGAACCCCGTACCGCATTGCAAGGAGCAACACAAAGTTTCTCTTTTTCCTCGCTCATCGACCCTCGGTCGAGTCCCTGATGTACAGTCGCCATTAGCCGCAGTCTTTGGAAGACGGACTGTCTCCTCGGTGGCAATGTGGCTGTCGGGTGACAGCAACAGTTGATGGTGAATTGGGTGCAAGTATACCTTGGTTTAGGCATTCCTTGTGCCGTAGGCTCCACTTCTGCTTTACGCTTGTAGGAAAGCGTTGTAGTCTACATTTATGCACTCCCATTGCACGTGCAAGGAAGCTATGCACAGGAGTGAGGATATGGAGATAGCTTCCCTCCTCTGAGTTACTGCGTATGAAGTACGCTCAGGTCCTGATCAGAAAGTTGCTAATAAGGTAGACTCCTTTCAAGCTTACAGGAACACTGTTCGCGTGAGTCTTTCTCAGTGGAGTGTACCCCTAACTTGAGTTGTGTACATGAGTACTCAAGCGACAGCGAGGTTCTACCGGTCAAAGCATTGAGGCACTAGGACCAGTTTTGTATAGCTTTCTATTGGCTTTGTGCGTGACTGTCAACACGGGTCTTTGGTCGACTATTGGCATAGCACGATGGTTGCACAAGGTGCGTGCTACCTTAGATTTCTTTCTACTACTTCCAAAGGGTGCATAGTATTCAGAATCTAATATAGTGGTTGGCAAAGCACTTTGGCCGCGTAGGACCCATGCTGCCTTGGATCTCTTTAAGTTACCTCTAGGAGGTGCACAACGTTTAGTGTCCAATGTAGCATTACCCGATAGGTAGACAATTCTGTCAAAGATAGATCTTCTCGTCAGCACCACTTCTTCCGTAAGCGATTGAGCTACTGCGTGCTTCCTTCGATGTTGTGCCTTTGTTAGGCATGCCATAGGAGAGCCGTACTCTTCGTTGTACCTTCCTGGAGTAGGACTCGAACGAGGCGGCGTGGCGGCAGTAGCAGAAATCTTCTTCGGGGCTTCATAGGTCAAAGGGTTCTGGAGCGCAGTCCCCTCCGTCGTGCTGCTCATCGCAGCCGCCTTTGGCACCCAATTGCGTCGAGTCTTCTTCGATTTTACGAACCGCTTTGAAGTATCCGACTTTGCCTCAGAAAAAGATCCTCAAAAGCTTGTTGGTCGAAATGTACGGCCAACGTCTTCTGGGATGATCCCAACAAGTTGCCGTCAGATTGCGCCACTACGTTCTCATTGGAGGAGAAGAAAGACCCCAACAGAGTCGCCATCTTGTTTATCATGATAAAAGGTTATACAAACTTTTTGTATTTTAAACATAAAAAGAGTACAATCGATTCCTAAACAGGAGATCTAAGTACAAAATTTTTAGAAAAATATGGCGATAGAGATCGAGCACAGCAGCGGCTCCTTTACTTCGTTGACGATCTGACGACGAGTTAAACTTGCTTTGGCTTTCTGGTGCTAGTGATTGAAAGTCTAGGGTTACCAATTAAAAGGATGCCGAAGTTGAATATTTTGAAGCCTTTTTATCGAAGGAAAACTCCTTCTATTTATAGGAAAAGAGGCACATATGCGATGTGCATTAGGATTTGAGATATAAAAGAATCTACTGTTATTGTACGATGATGGCTACTGCTAAGATGATACGTGTCGGATGTTGAGATTCTCCTCTATCGAGATCTCGAGTGGTTATCAACATAACCGAAGAAAAAGACACGTGGTGCATGCCAATTGCTCGAAGTCTTCTATTCAGATAAAGCCAAGTAGATCTTAGATTCCATCACAGAGTTGGACTTTATCTTATCTTAGGAGGCCATTGGTTTAAACAAACCGATTGGATATGGCCTTCATCCATAAGAACAAGCTTTGTCCTTATCCGTGATTTTAAACCAACTGATAAGATATTGCTTTAATCAACTGAAACCTTTGTCTTATCTGTAAGAGCGGTAGTTTAAACAAACCGATTGGGTGGAACCATGCTGTCTGCGCTTCGGACGAAGCTTTAGTGTTGTTGTGCTTCTAGGCGATGAGTAGACCATTTTTTTGAAGATGACAGAGCCTCTGTGTTTTCAGCGACAAATAAGCTATGTTTCGAAGACAACGAAGCCTCTATACTTTTGGGCCATGAGTATACTTACGTTTTGAGAAGACGGAGCCTCTGTGCTTTTGGATGACGAGTAGGCTGTGTTTCCAAGACAACGGAGCCTCTGTGCTTTTAGGCGACGAGCAGGCCGCATTTTGGACCCTCTGTGATTTTGGAGCGACAAGTAGGCTTTGCTTCAGGCAATGGTGTCACCAAAGTGAGATTCATTATGCTAAACCTTAGGTTTATCCCATTAATTTGGGAGTCTTTGACCGACGGTCACATTGTCTGGAGTTTGGACCATGCTCTCCCTATATAAGGAGGAGTTTTTTCTGAAGAGTCGTCTTCCTTTTCAAACGTTATGCTTGACCCTGACTTAGCTTCGAACGGCCATTAGCCTTGCACAAGTCGGCTGATGGTTGTGGATTCCTTCGTTCAAAGAGGCTATGTCTTTGTAGAAGAACACCTAACTAGCCTTGAGAAGTACTCGAATGTCCACCGTAAGGAGTTTGAACCTGGACGACGTCTTGGAGGTCTTCGAGGTCCAAACTACAGGGTTAGAATTGGTTTCCCACCCGATAAGTCCTCTGTTTTGCTCTGCCCCGCTCATCGGTGGTTATGTGCCTTCGTTATGCTCGAAGAGCCGTAGAAGC
The DNA here is from genome assembly GCA_029216955.1 of Iris pallida. Taxonomy (NCBI): domain Eukaryota; kingdom Viridiplantae; phylum Streptophyta; class Magnoliopsida; order Asparagales; family Iridaceae; genus Iris; species Iris pallida. Next base: position 5,461,613 of record JANAVB010013598.1, on the reverse strand, counting down.
TGATGCGCTTTTGAAAAAAGCCAGCTGTCGTATTACGGACTAAGTTCTCGCTTTGGCCAATAACTGCTTCATTACCATATTAGAGTTCCTCCGTGTCTGGCTGTGAAGTGGTTTGCTCTGGCATGGCTGAAGGGGGCTACGTGTCTGGGCCATATGGGACCAGACTTTGATGGCGATTGTATACACATCTTCTATCCACAGTCCCCTGAGGCATTTCTGAGTGTACCCTGGCTGCAACTGCCTAGGAAAGGGCCCCAAGGACTTCGAATGCACAATTGGTCAAGTCCTTCTTTGACTGTTTTGGTTTCTTTTTCACAAGCTGCACAAACAAAGCAAAATAAGGAGAAATCTTGAAGTTGATAAATAAAAAGTATGCCAGATACCTAAAGAGGACTCAGCGGGCTGTCCTTTCTTCTGTCCTGTGGGCAATAAAGCCGGCTGTTTTGATATGGTCAGCTTATAGGCAACCCGCTTAACCCTCTTAGATGGTTGAGATCTTACCTCTGTAGAGGACTAACGTTTCAAAGGCGGGACCATGGGAGCCTCTTTCGAGGAGGCACTGGACCCCTTTGATACCTTGCCACCCGACGGTAGCAGATCTCGAATGCGCTTAAGAACAGCCGGAGAAGCTTCCATCTTGGTCCCAACGACAAAAATCTATTTTGGATTGTAGCCCGAGGAAAAATTGTTCATCGAGCAGTAAAACTTCACAGCAGAGTATAGGATGTGTGTTTCAGGAGATATCTCGAGTACCGTAAAGCTTATCCCAGAACACCCGACATTGTAGTAAGGCCATGTGCGCGCACCATCAGCAAACTCCTTTCATAATTCAAACAGGTGCTTGGGTTTTCCATCATTATTTGGCAGTAGCCAAATTAACGTACGAACCAACTCGACGAGTAAGGTTCTAGAAATATGTGGTTCTGGTTTCTATATACCAATGTGACAGTCGGATGGATTGTAGCCAATGGAAAGCTCTACGAGTCATGATACTCGTTTGGTCGCCCCTGTCCTTAAGTATATCTTCCGCGTAAAATACTGAGTAGGAGGGCGGGATCCTAAAGAAGTCATAACTGGTCAAATGCCCCAACACCCATCTACAAATGGGGACGATGTGGTGAATCGACTTCTTCTGGCGGTAGTTGCGTATAGTGGCATCTCCGTCTATGTGACCTTCTTTCGGACAGGGCTCCATTAAACCCGAATGGTGTAGCACTAACCAAGCCATCAGGTAATGGTAGGGAAGCTCCACCCATGGAAATTCACCATCCTTTCTGTCATGCTTAATAATCCTCTTCAAGAATTTCTGCAAGCCTCACAGGATATCGAAGACCATGGCGAGTAGGAGGGAAAGACGATGTCCAAACACCAGCTATACGACCGACATGATAAGGTTCCTACTCACTCACCCTATAGACCCAGAGCCACCGGGTGTCATGCAAATTCGTAGCCATATCATCAAGATGGCAACCAGTACTACCTTTGGAGTCATACCACACAAATTTTGACAAAAATAACTGTGGACCAAAGAGGTCGGTTTCCCCTCAACGTCCACCGAAGGGCTTTTCTTCCCCGCTGCTTCCAACAACACATCAACTTCAGTAGTCGTATATTCCCTAAAAGTGATGATATGAACATGCCTCGGCCCCACAGGATGTTCCATAAAGACGTAATCCCTCCAGGCGAAAACGTGAGGATGAGTCTTCTGAGCGTCCTGATGCATCCACACTTGGTGATGACACAACAACTCTTTGTATATCTCTATTATCTCGGGCTATTGTGCTTTCAGTCCTATGAACACCTCATTACAGGGAGTATATTCTTCGTATGGCTCCCAGGGCAATCTAGAGATTATAAACATCGCATGGAGAGCCAGCCCCAACTCTCCTCCAAGAGTGTAGAAAATCTCGATATGGTGGTTGTATAATTCCAGCAGAGCCAGGAACATGTGCGGGTTGATCTCTATCCCATATTCAGTAGCTCTGACGGCATAGTACAGGCCAATCTATTTCAGTTCCTTTTCGTACTTGTCCAATGTTAACAAGGTCAAGTTACACCACTTGATTTCAGGGTGGATCCAACCTTCAACCCAAAAAAGTCCCTTCGGGTATAAGACCTCCTCCATAAGAAGTCGGTTGGCAATCAAATCGTAGTACAGGTGGCCCGGACATAATACGCTCAAAGAGTAAGATGGGCCATCACGGACATACGTAAAAGCATCTCTCTTCCTGGGGCAGGAGTCCAGTTTGAAATGGCCTGCCAGCACCCCTCCTTGAGTAGGGGTCAAATCCCACTCTATATGTCGTTTCTCGGCAAAGTAGGAGAAGATCGAAAGTAGAAGTTGTCGTTCGGTCGGTGAAGCATTAAGGTCGTAGTTGCCAAAGTACCACTCCTCCTTGATCTTCAGGATCTTTGTCTTTTTGGATACTAAATTATCGCCGAAAAAGAATTGGGGCTTCAGCAGCTCACCACCAACGATGCTACCGGCTGAGAGTTTAACTTGACCCATTATGCGCTGAAAGTAGAAAAAGTGACTGTCACTTCCAGTTTTCACAAATAAGGGTAAAATGGTCATTTTTTATTTTCTAATATTTTGTAATTATTTATTTATTAATATTGTTATTTGGGGATTAGTTAAGTCGGGTTCGAATTTTATCTCGTTCCGACTTGTATCGGAGACCCGATAGCTTAGACTCTAGTCGGGACCCAAATATTAGTTAGACATGGCCTACATATCCCACTAATTAGTCTAGTATAATTAGGCTAATACCACATGACTTAAATGGTTCATTAGGAGATTAGAACTTGACCCTTTTGACCCCAAACTCTCACATGACTTAAGTTGACCCGAAGGAGACCTAAGTGGGGCATAATAGACATTTCAAATGGTTAGAAAGAGTCATATGGTGGCCAGCCACTTAGGGTTGGAGTCTCTCTCTCTCTCTTTTATTTGTTAGTTGCCTCCTTATTTCCTAATTTAGTTCTTCTCCAAAACTTGAGAGCTTCCCTCTAGGTTTTGATCTCCCAAACTAATCCAATCTCCCTTCATTCCACCTAATCTACCAAGGAGAAGGTGCTAGAAAGACTTCGGAGCAAGAAAGGGTGACCAATTTGGAGGAGTTTTTGTGTCGGAGACGTGTCCGATTGAGAGTATAATTGGGATCCAACTCCTAATAAGTATAACCATCTCTTTAAATTGATTTCCTTTCCATTTTAAATAGATTGCATTCATTAGGACCACCCCCATGTATAAACCACCATTAGTATAGATTTAGAGGCTCTCATGAGTGCTCTCTAGAAAGTTGGAGTAGTTTTGGTATCCCCATGGAGAGTTTCCGAGATGAGGCACGCCATGTGTTTGATTTAATGTCTAATAGGCTTTAATGTGTTTTAATTTCAGTTTTAGACATGTTAGAGAGTGGATTAATGTTAGTTATAATGTTAGAGCAAGTTTCATTTGTATGCCCATGGTTGAATCCAAGTGGTAGAGCCTACAAGTCTTATTTTGGCCTCTACATGTCAATTTTGTGTTATTTTACATTGTGGACTGTTTTGAATATAGATGTATATGTTTACATGTGTTTTGGATGTGTTTTGGATGTGTTGTGGTGTTGTGGGCGTGAGTTGTAGTGTGTTGAGTGGGTGTTGAATGATATGTGGTGGTTGGTATTTGTGTTAGGAGAGGGGAGAAGGATTAGTTTTGTGTTTACAGATTAGTGAGTGTGTGTGAATGTGAATTGGTATGTGAGTTTAGTTTTTAGTGTGTGTGTTTGTATTAGTGTGTATGTTTGTATTAGTGTGTGTGTTGTGTTATATGAAGAGTGTGAGAGAGAGTTGAGGGATAAGTAGAGGAGAAGGGAGAGTTGAAGAGAATAGTTAAGGAGATGAAGGGGGAAGCTGTTGTTCACAGCAGAAGAACAGCCCAAAGGGAGAGAATAGATGAGGAGATGAAGGGGGGAGGCTGTTGTTCACAGCAGCAGAACAGCCCAAAGGGGCAGCCAAACAATAGCAGCAGTAGCTACAGTAGCTTCTGCTACTATAGCAGCAGTATACCCCCCTGTTGAGCCCCTTTTCACCCCTATTTAGCCCCCATTTTTCCTCTTCTTTAACCCCCAATGTAAACCCTATCTAACCTCCTATATATACCCTATATATCTATGTTTATGTGTATGTGTGTGTATGTGTGTCTCTAAGTGAGGTTCAAAGGGGGGTTCAATGAGGGAACATGTAGGATGTTAGGATATGTATATGTTAGAGTAAAGTTAGTATCCTATATGTTAGGATATGGTTTGTAGATAGCGAGATGACTAGTTAAGTTAGATATTGATATGTTAGTCTATGTTAGAGATTGATATGTAGCTTATTAGAGTTACAGTTAAGTGGTATCTTAGGATACCAATTTGGTATCTTAGGGTAAATGGGATTTACCCTATTTTAGGATAAGGTATTAAGATACCTTCAAGATACCAAGGTAAGGTATCAAGATACCAAGGTATGGTATCGAGATGCAAGGATAAGATATTAGGATACCATGTTGAGGTAGGGGATGCCTAGAAACTAAGGTAGAGGCTTGGTTGTGAGTTTACCTAGCTATGGTAAAGGTTTACCTTAGTTAAGGTATTTACCCTAAACTAAGATATTGGTATCGGGATACTAATTTAACCAAGATAATAAATATCTTGGTAGGTAAATGTTAGGAATAGGATACTTAGTCTAGTGTTGACCCCGGTTGACCGAGTTTGACTATTTTGACTCAAAGTCAACCGAAAGTCAACACATGGCCTAGAATTGACTAGAACTTGACCAGAGTTGACCAGTTAACCAAAAGTCAACTGTGAGTCAACCATCAACCTAGTTTGACCTATATTGGACTAGGAGTTGACCATAGTTGACCAGTTGACCAAAAGTTAATTGTAAGTCAACCCTTGACCTAGTTTGATTTTGTTTTACCTAGTTGACCTAGTTTGACCTAGTTTGACTTAGTTTGACCTAGTTTGACCTAGTTTGACTTAGTTTGACTGTGATTGACCTAGATTACATATCATAACTAGAATATCATGCCATTCACTGTCAAACCCTAATTAACTCATGATATTTCATCTTTAGGTCTGTGACATTACATTGAGCATCTGTTCTCACTGTCAGCTCAGGACCACAGGCGAGTACATTCATTGATAGTTTTCATTGTCTTGATATCTTCTATATCCAATTCAGTTGTAGTATCTTACTTGATTCCTGACACAATGGTTCACGGACTAGTATACGTCGGATTCTGTCATAAGATGTTATTCCTGGACTTTCCTGGTATATTAGTACATTGTCGATCGTGCTTCCTGTACTTGTATCGACACCGATTTAGGAGTGGGCTGGCCCCTGCTTTTGAATTCCGTGTCATGACGTGTCATGTTCGGATCTATTATACTACTCGGGGATGGGGAGTTATTAGAGGTTATGTGATTAATACCCTCATGTCACTATTCTTGTGCTTGCGTCACCCTCATCGCATGTAGGGTGTAGCAAAATCTTATATTTCTTAGATAGCAAACCCACGTACTATCAACTTAGTTTGACCTTAGGATGGGGTCCGTGTTGATATTGTTGTTTGGGAACTATGATTCCAATACTGACGGAAAGACATAGCCTAGCGGTTAGGCAGACATCCGAGTACGAAGTGGTAGAAATTGTGGAGGCACCACTCGCGAGTATCGGTTGATATGCACGTATATCAAGGAAGTCCGAATATGTGCATGATCTGACGCGAATGGTGATGGGGGATTCGCTATCACGAGGCTTGGTTGAAATACATGTATTTTAGGGACGTCTAAAATATGTGCACGATCCAACTAAGTGATACGTTGAATCAAGTGAGACTTGAGGAATGAGAAAGTGTCGAGGATTTTGAAATCATGAGTTTTGAAGAAAAGATTGTGGGTAGCACGAGCGTGGCTCGGATTTGAAGGAACGCATAGGCGTAGCGTGTGCGAGAGTTCTTGAATGTTGAGTAGAAATGATAAGTCAATAAGTAAGTACTCAGTTAGTCTCGAGGACGAAACTTTTTCTGAGTGGTGTATGATGTAGTGCCCCATCCCGCTCTGTCAATTGGAGGAATCGAAACGTCGATGGCGTTCGGACTTAGCCTTGCAACGGCTGCATGAAGACATCGCTCGGTCAAGGCGACCTCTCGCTCAGGTAGGATAGTTTCGGTAAACTCGCCTCATCTTAGCCTTCACATAATAAATCGCATGTTTTCAACTTGCACAAGCAGGCTTGATAATAAAAGAGACGAATCAACATAGATAAGGGAATAATTTCGACGGGTCGAATTGAGTTAGAATATGGAAAGGTCCAACGATCGGCTTAGAGTTGGTGCACGGCGTGCTTTGAAAATGACACTCGGTCCTTCGTCCCGTGGCTTGGGAGAAGAAAAAGTTGGTCTTTGCCACAATCTAAGAGTTAGCCAAAATTTATAAGCGTCGCTCGCATAAATACTTCATAAAGCATGCACGGTCTTTTCGTCCAAGGCGTGGCATAGCCTCTGCTCACCCGACGGGTTAAGTTGTATTGCACAGCTTGTGGCATAAGCCTAGGCACCCCCAAATAGCTTGGTCGTTCAAGTCAAATGCGTGTGCAGCACGTTCCTACGACGCAAGGCTTGACGCAGCCTTTGCTCGTCAAGTTGTTGCAAAGTAAGTTAGGCGAGTTACGTTAAGCTAACAGGAGTAGTAGCAGGCACGACCCTATGAGTTCTACGGCCGGGTATAATCACATAGTCTCACGATCGTAAGGCCCGTCATATAGAGTATGACTTGGGTGGTGGTGTCACATAATGTTTCAAGTTGGTCTAAGACACGATGGCACGGACTTAGCATTTTAAGGCACGGGCCATGGTTGATCCATTGAGTTTAGAAAGTGTTTCAAATAGTTGTTCTTGAGTTGAGTGAAATGATAGGACAAGAAAAAAGAATGCTCGCGACTGGGTCGTCGAGGCAAGGTCTCAAATGTGAGAAGTATTGAACTTGGCCCTGAAAGAGATAGTAACATTAGAAGTAGATTGACTGTGTGAGACGTCAGTTTGAGTCGAGTCTTGCATGGTCATGGACAACTTATCGACAAGGTAGAGTTTTCCCGTACGGCAACCCGTGGCGCCACGGGACCGATACGGCCTAAAGAAACAAAAAAATGGCTCTGGGAGTCTAAAATAGCTGTGCCTGGGGCAAAGTATTCGGTGGACGCTCATTAGGGCTAGCTACCCGAACCGGTCCATCCTATACTCAGCTAAAAGGAAGTCCACAATGGCTCTGGATGTAACGCCCCAGTCCCAAAATACGTAGGACCAAGTACGTAGACATGCCAGCTGTATACATACGAAATACATGGACCTCGTATGTATACATAAGCTGTAATGTAGTAATCCAAGACAACTAAATCTCATCCATAATGAAAGAACTTATAATATAGAAATCAACTTGAATATTTATGATACAATCGTTGGGCGGAGACAAAGTCCACTACCAACTAATTTAAATAGAGAAGAAATATATAAAGAATGCGATTGGTCGAGAGAAGCAATGACAAGTCCAAAAGCAGTCATCACGAAGGAAAGAATGGCCTTAGCTAGGGTACCTGCAAGAAATCACAAAAACACACCTGGGAAAAAAAAAACCAGGTCCTCAGAGGGACGTAACAAGACACATAATATCATACCATAAACTGAATAGTAAAAGCTCAATAGAAAACATACATGCGTAAAGGGTCCTAACCATTCTATGTGATATATACTTTGAGAAGACAACGTTCTACGCAGGAGCTTATAGTGTTCAGCATAGATGGAGAGAGAGTAGTAGTAGGTAGCGCTCATAAGAGGCACTATCAACTATGGGCAGAAAGTAGTTCTCATATGAGAACTATCAACCCCGGGGCAGTAAGTAGCGCTCATCCGAGACACTATCGGCCCAAATCTATATGTGCACTGAACAGGTAGCCCCTACGCTAATAACTGTCTTCCCCCCTCCCAATGATACTACACATGCGTCGCCTCCACGACACTGTTTAATCCTTAATAACTGCCAAGTCTTCTACCAAAAAAATCTATTAGCAGTTACATCCTAACGTACGGCCTTTACGCACCGATGTACGGTCGATACGCAAGTCCGAAGCTATATGCGACTCATAACTCACACACAATCCGTGGTACATCGTGACAGTTTATGAGACATACTAAACATGCGGTGGTCCCTTAAATCTAAGTCAATTGCACAAAATATAGTAATTTGTATCTACATATAATTTAAAAGAAACAACTAAAGAAAAGCATGCATGATATTGAGCAAGAAATTAAACAGCAAAGGCAAGGTGTCTTGCCTGGTATGTCACATGGTATGGTGCGGTGTTCTCTGACAAGTCCCAATAATCCACTAGCCATGGTCGACGCAATGGTCCAAAATCGCGAGAGAATAGGAACATGTGATTAGTCATGATCGACGATAAAAAAAAATAGGAGGAATTTAGGAGTGCTGAATATTTATACTAGTTTTAGAAATTATGCCCTTATTATTTTGAAGACCAATTTATTAGAAAATATTTTATACCAATATATGAAACTCAAGAATACGTTTTTAGGAAAAATCTGAGTTCATTAAAGTAGATTTTTCTAGCTATATTTTTATTAGTAAAAATATCACATAACCTAGGAAATTATTTGTAAACTTAGTTTTATTAGTTATACATTATTTTGGTGAAAACTATAATTAAGATTTGATAATATTATAAGGACTTTTATTTACAAAACATATTTTTGTCTAATATATATTTTTATATACGGAAATGCTTTCTTGCCCGCAGGCGGGCCAGCCCGCCCGCCTGCGTGGCACTCTCCCATTGGCCCCCCCTGTTAGCATAGGGCCCGCGCCATTGACTGGCCAATGGGAGAGGGCCACGTGGCGGGCGGGCTGGCCCGCCCGCGGGCCAAATAGCAGTCCCGTTTTATATAACAACAACAATAACCATAATAATAATAAATAATGATAAAATAATAATAATAATAGTTATAAAATAATAATAAGAATGACAATGATAAGAATGATAAAAATAATAATTATATTAATGAAGGTAATAACTAATAATAATAATAATTCTAATTAATTATAAAAAATCATTTTTGTAAAAATCAGTAATGTAAATAATAATAAGACCATTAATATTACTAATAATAACAATAATAATAATAATAATAATAATAATAATAATTATAATTATAATAATAATAATAATTATAATTATAATACTGACTCTTACAGCTCATCACATATAATAACAAACAAACAAAAAAAATATATATATATAAGAGCGAAGTCAACTATTCTGTTCTTCACACTGAGGAAGAGAGAGAGAGAGAGAGATTGAAAAAATAGGGGAGGGTTTACCAGAGGAATGGGGGTCATCGGCCGGCGGCGGACGCACGGTCCTGCGATGGCGGCGCTTGGGTGACGGGGCGCGGCGAAGTTGCCTGGCACGGTGGTGCGCCGCCGCTGGGGTCAGGGGCTCCCAGGTCAGGCGGAGATCGGAATAGCCAGGCGGAGCTGGGGCCACCTGAGGAAGGGGCGGTGGTGCGCTGATCTCGCCGGGATGGCGTACGCGCTCGCCGGCGCAGGCGCTCGGCCTGCTCGGCCGGCGCACGGAGAAGAAGACACGGCGACCCGGGCTTGGGCAGGGATGGGGTTTTCGGTGCTTCGGCGGAGCACCCACGAGAGGAGGAGGTGGCTGGGGGTTGAGCGCCAGCAGTGGCGCTACGTCGGAGAGAGGAGGCTCGCGCGCGGCGACCACCTGAAGAGGGGTGGCGGCTTCCCGTCGACGGAAGGAGGCGCGTGGCTCGGGATCTCGGCGAATGAGCGTTCGGCAGCCGCACGGAGGGCAGGTACGGGTTTTTCGCTCTTTTCCCATGTGTGTGGCGGTGGTGCCATTTTGAATTTGGGGTTTGGGTTGGGGTTTTTGGCGGTGGTCGGGGCGACGGAGAAATTTCGGCGAGGTGGTGGTAGAGACGGGGAGATGACAATGATGGTAGGGGATGGAGTAGGCGGTGATGGTTACAGGCTGGGGAAGACGGGTCTCGTGATGATGTCCGGGGTGATGTTGGCGAAGGTGGCAGGGATGATGGTCGTGGTGGTGACGGCGATGAAGGCGACGGGCTGGTGGCGAGCGGTCCGGGTGCTGATTACAGCGAGGGTTAGGATAGGGATAGGTTGTCTTGGTGTCAGCGTGTCCTGTAGGACACCGAACATGGGAGAGGATTGATGGATGTGTCCGGGATTGTCGGACACATAGTAAAAATGTATATGTAAAAGAAAAATAGTGGAAGGGGTCGTCGACACGGACACGATGCACATGGTTGTGGTTTGTGGAGAATTTTGGAGAAAATTTGTGGATGACAAATAATAGGGAGGAGTACCTGCCTATTTATAGGATGTGGGAATTCCCCTTTGGATAGGATTGTGGGGGTTTTAAATCCCCATTAGATAAATCAAAATTTAATTTAAATCAAAATCCAAATCAAAATACAAATTCAATTTAAATCAAATTTAATTCTGTTAGTTTAAAAATCAAATCAATATCAAATATGGATATTACTCTATTTATTTAAATCATTCCATAAAATTTAATCGAGATTTAAAATGGCCAAAATATTTTCCAAATATATTTTTCAAAAATACCAATGAATATAATTTCGAAAAAAATAAAATAATAAATATTTTAAATAACTTATCGAATATTAAAATATCAATATTAAATAATTTCGAAAATTATAATATATATTTAAGTATTAATAGGAAATATTTTCAAATTATATTTTTACTAATTTGGATAAAACATATTTCGAAAGTAATCATAAAGTTCAAATCTTTAAATACCTTCTTGCTAAATTATTTTTAATAAAAAAATAATTATTTATATATTATTTTGAAACCACCATTGATAATAAAATCAAAAATTATTTTTCTAAAAATATGTTACTCGCACATATTCGCTCTCGACGAGAAAATACGAAAATCGTAAATTCGCGCGCGACGTACAATACGACTACGCGACGTAAAATACAAAAATTTTAAATCGGTACCAAAAAAATAAAAATACAGTAGAAATTTAGGGGTTTTACATCCTACCCAACTTACAAGAATTTCGTCCTCGAAATTAAGAATAGGTAGGGTTGGTAAGGATGAGAGGATAGAAGAATTCATTGATGCGAAAACATGATTAAATTGGGGACGCGAAGGGACGACGTTCCACACAAACATGCAATTAGAAGGTCGTGATTTAGACACGAGGAATAATTCACCGATAGGGTTTAAAAGGAATGGGGTCATGAGTTAAAGTAAAAATATAATTAGGTGTCAAGATAATGGTTTCTTAAGGAAGACTGGTCACCTAGGTTTGAGAATTTGGTTAAGAAAATGATTCTAATCCTTTCTAAGTTTCAAAAGATTAGAGATCATGATAATAGATCGAGAGTTTGAAGGTTAGGGAGAATAACTAGAGTCGAGGTTGTAGTCACGTGACTTGATTGATGGCTAACTAGCTTGGCAATAGATGGTGGGACAACTAGAGGTGATAATCGGCACGAGGGATTTCGTCCTTCTAAAATAGGTGGAAAACGAAAGCGATAAAGGGTTCCAAAGGTGAATTTATCGAATACGAGTACGTGGTTCAAAGGTGACCGAACAATTTCAAAAAGAATTTTCAAGGCAGTCGTGGATGGGACTCTAAAGGACAAGTTTAGCTGTGTCCCCATCCACGTAGAATAATAGACAAAAGCGAACCAAAGTGCACTCGGTTGATCAGACCATCATGCACTGGTTCTGATTAGACAATATGTTAGTGAGCGCGCTCAATAACATAAGTCATGAACAAACTCGATAAAGAATAAGCTTGCAAAAACTAGGCTATATTAGCATCATTAGTCAAAAATGGTAAATACATAGGCACGAGAGATTAAGGTTTAAAGAAGGTAGAACGATTCTAAGTCATACAGTCGTCCTATAGTCTTCTTGTCCAAGTCCTTGGTTGGCTAGACGGGTTAGGTCCTCTAGATTCTAGGATCTAAATAAGCTTGCTAATATAGGTCACTAGGTCAAAGGGGTTGCTAGTTCATAAGGCTAGTTCATAAGGTATTCTACCCAACTTAAAGAATTTAACTAATGGTGTGATAGGTCCAGTAGTCAAGATAAAGTGCAAGGTCAAGTATGTAAGGATTTAAGTAGAACAAAAATCATATATCGGGTTGAAAGAATCGAGTCGAGGTCGAGTCTCATCTCAAGTTTTAAAAAGTATATTGGTTTCACGGTAGGGATTAGAGTCCAGTCTTTATGACCCGTAAGTCGCATCATAAAAATAAAGTACAAGGAGACGTGTTTTAATGGCACGCGATATACCTACATGAAGGTGGGCTTGTGTAGGTCTTGCTTGCGAAAGTTGTTGAAAGGAAAAGTCTAGTGTTGTGCTCCAAATATTCAAGTCACGATAAGGGATGCCAAAATATCTAAAATAGAAAGTGGGAGTTCATGAGGTGAATAGTAATACAAAAAATAAGGCGATCAAGTCAAAGCATGCAACAAAACTAATTAGAAATTCAGCAAAATAATTTGGGATCACAATTCTAGAGAGAGAGAAAAAGCCTCCTAAATGAATACAGTCAATGAACAATTAACCATCATTCGATTTGCAACTTGGTTAGGAGGTTACCATAAAAGATCGAGATTCGAGGGAAAAATCGAGTGTGTCAAGATAGAGATACAGTCATGTAAATTTGGTAGATGATTAACAACACTTGTGTATATATTACTCCCATGGTCATGAGGGATATGACAATTAGTATGGAATACTCCTAACTCCTTAAAGTTATCTTAGTGGCCTAAAAATAAAAATAACTGGAGTTTCCTCCAAAAGTTTATCAATAAAATATAAACTACTAAATTTGTATTTACTCTAAGCTGTTCAATTAAATCATAGCTAACAATTTAATTTCCTTTAATAATTACAAAGTAAACTTTTACTATGTTACACTAACTTTTTCAAAATTTAACGTTTAAAATCCAACTATTTAAAGCAAGGGTTCATAATTCACGAATCCAAAAAAAAAAAAAAAAATTCATAATCAAATAAAATTTTAAAACCCAAAATTTTCAAACAACTCCAGAAAAAACTCTTAGCATACAAAAAGCAATCTCAAAATTGAAGTTCAATATTTTAATGCACTTATCAACCATAACCGACAACATGATTAAAAATATTTCCATCAAAACTTTTTTTTTTACCAATTTATTGATAATCCTAATCAAAACTTTTAACTCAAAATCTAAATAGAATTGTAAATCATAATCACAGGACACAATTTAAAATTTAAAATTTTTCCTCAAAAATTATTTTTATAACTTCCAAAATATTTTAAACTAAAATTTAAAATCAATGCTTCCAGTTAAAATTTAAAATTTAAGAAACATACTAGTTGTAAGTTGTACGACAATAATTTCTACTGCTACATTTAAAATCAAAAAATCATTTTCAAACTAAATTTATAATGGTTCCAAAGGCGTATACTATAACTCAATAAATCATAAAATATCATGACTTGAAATTCAAATTAGTTTTATATTTGCTCAAAGACGTATAGCTATAATCCAATAGATCATAAATATCAAAATTCGAAAATAAATCAATTGTGCATAGATTCCAACTATTTTCCTGCAGTATCAAAATAAAATAAAATCCTATAAATCCTTTGATGATCACTACCTAGAAATCTCAAGATTATAACTTCCTTTGTTATCCTATTTACAAATCACTAATAGGTAAATCACACCTTTTTAAAAATGCCTTTTTAATTCGATTAGAGCCTTAAATGTATTCCAATTGCCAATGTAACCCTTCTAGCCATATGGTTGACCAATAAGTATATAGTAGTGTAGTCATCTTCCTATCTGTTACTAAGCACGAAGGATGAGAATTTACAGTAGAAGGAGTTCAAGCAGGATGTAAATCAAGGAGGTCGAACGAGAGTTCGAAAGTTGAAGTCAAGAAAGGGTGTCAAGTAGGTGGATAAGATTCTAAACTCTACTCCTATATTGTAGGCCCGTTCGGTACAGTTATGTAACCGAAACGGCAAACTAGACCTGTATGGGCCACCACAAAAACATGTAACGCCCCAGTCCCAAAATACGTAGGACCAAGTACGTAGACATGCCAGCTGTATACATACGAAATACATGGACCTCGTATGTATACATAAGCTGTAATATAGTAATCCAAGATAACTAAATCTCATCCACAATGAAAGAACTTATAATATAGAAATCAACTTGAATATTTATGATACAATCGTTGGGCGGAGACAAAGTCCACTACCAACTAATTTAAATAGAGAAGAAATATATAAAGAATGTGATTGGTCGAGCGAAGCAATGACAAGTCCAAAAGCAGTCATCACGAAGGAAAGAATGGCCTTAGCTAGGGTACCTGCAAGAAATCACGAAAATACACACCTAGGAAAAAAAAACCAGGTCCTCAGAGGGACGTAACAAGACACATAATATCATGCCATAAACTGAATAGTAAAAGCTCAATAGAAAACATACATGCGTAAAGGGTCCTAACCATTCTATGTGATATATACTTTGAGAAGACAACGTTCTACGCAGGAGCTTATAGTGTTCAGCATAGATGGAGATAGAGTAGTAGTAGGTAGCGCTCATAAGAGGCACTATCAACTATGGGCAGAAAGTAGTTCTCATATGAGAACTATCGGCCCCGGGGCAGTAAGTAGCGCTCATCCGAGACACTATCGGCCCAAATCTATATGTGCACTGAACAGGTAGCCCCTACGCTAATAACTGTCTTCCCCCTCCCAATGATACTACACATGCGTCGCCTCCACGACACTGTTTAATCCTTAATAACTGCCAAGTCTTCTACCAAAAAAATCTATTAGCAGTTACATCCTAACGTACGGCCTTTACGCACCGATGTACGGTCGATACGCAAGTCCGAAGCTATATGCGACTCATAACTCACACACAATCCGTGGTACATCGTGACAGTTTATGAGACATACTAAACATGCGGTGGTCCCTTAAATCTAAGTCAATTGCACAAAATATAGTAATTTGTATCTACATATAATTCAAAAGAAACAACTAAAGAAAAGCATGCATGATATTGAGCAAGAAATTAAACAGCAAAGGCAAGATGGCTTGCCTGGTATGTCGCATGGTATGGTGCGGTATTCTCTGACAAGTCCCAATAATCCACTAGCCATGGTCGACGCAATGATCCAAAATCGCGAGAGAATAGGAACATGTGATTAGTCATGATCGACGATAAAAAAAAAATAGGAGGAATTTAGGAGTGCTGAATATTTATAGTAGTTTTAGAAATTATGCCCTTATTGTTTTGAAGACCAATTTATTAGAAAATATTTTATACCAATATATGAAACTCAAGAATACGTTTTTAGGAAAAATCTGAGTTCATTAAAGTAGATTTTTCTAGCTATATTTTTATTAGTAAAAATATCACATAACCTAGGAAATTATTTGTAAACTTAGTTTTATTAGTTATACATTATTTTGGTGAAAACTATAATTAAGATTTGATAATATTATAAGGATTTTTATTTACAAAACATATTTTTGTCTAATATATATTTTTATATAACAACAACAATAACCATAATAATAATAATAAATAATGATAAAATAATAATAATAATAGTTATAAAATAATAATAAGAATGACAATGATAAGAATAATAAAAATAATAATTATATTAATGAAGGTAATAACTAATAATAATAATAATTCTAATTAATTATAAAAAATCATTTTTGTAAAAATCAGTAATGTAAATAATAATAGGACCATTAATATTACTAATAATAACAATAATAATAATAATAATAATAATAATAATAATAATTATAATACTGACTCTTACAGCTCATCACATATAATAACAAACAAACAAACAAAAAAAATATATAAGAACGAAGTCAACTATTCTGTTCTTCACACTGAGGAAGAGAGAGAGAGAGAGATTGAAAAAATAGGGGAGGGTTTACCAGAGGAATGGGGGTCATCGGCCGGCGGCGGACGCACGGTCCTGCGATGGCGGCGCTTGGGTGACGGGGCACGGCGAAGTTGCCTGGCACGGTGGTGCGCCGCCGCTGGGGTCAGGGGCTCCCAGGTCAGGCGGAGATCGGAATAGCCAGGCGGAGCTGGGGCCACCTGAGGAAGGGGCGGTGGTGCGCTGATCTCGCCGGGATGGCGTACGCGCTCGCCGGCGCAGGCGCTCGGCCTGCTCGGCCGGCGCGCGGAGAAGAAGACACGGCGACCCGGGCTTGGACGGCGATGGGGTTTTCGGTGCTTCGGCGGAGCACCCACGAGAGGAGGAGGTGGCTGGGGGTTGAGCGCCAGCAGTGGCGCTGCGTCGGAGAGAGGAGGCCCGCGCGCGACGACCACCTGAAGAGGGGTGGCGGCTTCCCGTCGACGGAAGGAGGCGCGTGGCTCGGGATCTCGGCGAATGAGCGTTCGGCAGCCGCGTGGAGGGCAGGTACGGGTTTTCCGCTCTTTTCCCAAGTGTGTGGCGGTGGTGCAATTTCGAATTTGGGGTTTGGGTTGGGGTTTTTGGCGGTGGTCGGGGCGACGGAGAAATTTCGGCGAGGTGGTGGTAGAGACGGAAAGATGACAATGATGGTAGAGGATGGAGTAGGCGGTGATGGTTACAGGCTGGGGAAGACGGGTCTCGTGATGATGTCCGGGGTGATGTTGGCGAAGGTGGCAGGGATGATGGTCGTGGTGGTGACGGCGATGAAGGCGACGGGCTGGTGGCGAGCGGTCGGGGTGCTGATTACAGCGAGGGTTAGGATAGGGATAGGTTGTCTTGGTGTCAGCGTGTCCTGTAGGACACCGAACATGGGAGAGGATTGATGGATGTGTCCGGGATTGTCGGACACATAGTAAAAATGTATATGTAAAAGAAAAATAGTGGAAGGGGTCGTCGACACGGACACGATGCACATGGTTGTGGTTTGTGGAGAATTTTGGAGAAAATTTGTGGATGACAAATAATAGGGAGGAGTACCTGCCTATTTATAGGATGTGGGAATTCCCCTTTGGATAGGATTGTGGGGGTTTTAAATCCCCATTAGATAAATCGAAATTTAATTTAAATCAAAATCCAAATCAAAATACAAATTCAATTTAAATCAAATTTAATTCTGTTAGTTTAAAAATCAAATCAATATCAAATATGGATATTACTCTATTTATTTAAATCATTCCATAAAATTTAATCGAGATTTAAAATGGCCAAAATATTTTCCAAATATATTTTTCAAAAATACCAATGAATATAATTTCGAAAAAAATAAAATAATAAATATTTTAAATAACTTATCGAATATTAAAATATCAATATTAAATAATTTCGAAAATTATAATATATATTTAAGTATTAATAGGAAATATTTTCAAATTATATTTTTACTAATTTGGATAAAACATATTTCGAAAGTAATCATAAAGTTCAAATCTTTAAATACCTTCTTGCTAAATTATTTTTAATAAAAAAATAATTATTTATATATTATTTTGAAACCACCATTGATAATAAAATCAAAAATTATTTTTCTAAAAATATGTTACTCGCACATATTCGCTCTCGACGAGAAAATACGAAAATCGTAAATTCGCGCGCGACGTACAATACGACTACGCGACGTAAAATACAAAAATTTTAAATCAGCACCAAAAAAATAAAAATACAGTAGAAATTTAGGGGTTTTACACTGGAAGTCAGTGACCAAGTTCATATAGATGAGTCGGCACGGGCGACAATCCACGAGTGTGCCTTTGGACTGAGTCGAGTCGTAAGTGCACTATATCAAGGAGTCAAGTCGAAGGTGTGTGTACAAGTTAGAACATAAGAAATGTTTGGGCCTAAGATTTGGCATCAACATAGGCGTCGTGCTTTGGCACGAGATGAGGCATCGAGTCTTGAGTTGTCGGCATATAAGTTGCATAGTTTGGATGAGAGTTGTATTGAGTTTAAGTCAAAAAATGCCGCAAGGCAAAGTTGGTCAAGTGACACTTAGCCCAGAAGTCTTGATTGGGTCAGTTGGTGATCAAAGTAGCATGGGCCGCGAGGCGGCGATATGGTTGAGTCGCACATAGTTGCGAGGTACGGCACAAAGGATTTGTAGCACGGTCATAAGGAAATTGGGTACTACCGCGTAGTTGTGTCTCTGATTTTGGGCCGTAAGGCAAACACGACTTGATAGGTTAACGTTGATGTTGCAAGCAAGGGATGGTCTAGAGACACAAATAGGCCAAGGCTTCGGTCCTAAAACTGATCCTAAGGCAAGAGTAGAAAGACAATCATAAAGGGGACTTTGTTGCACAAAAGTAAATTAAACGTGTTGGTTTTGTATGGGTAGGCGAGGAGCTCATTCCACCAGTACAGTTGAGTACTGACACCCACATAGTTTTTATGTGCAGGTACAGGTAGAAGCTCGTGGCGTAGAGCTCGCTTGGATGCGTCGAGGCACGGAGTTCCTTAGCGATTCGAAGCGTGCGGCCGCATGGAGTCAAGACTTATACAGGACATAATGTATGGACGTCGCCTTTCGAAGCTTCCGTTGGCTCAAGCATTGTATCGAGATATGAGAGAGAGTAGAGTGAACTTGTAATGAAAGAAAAGTAAGCTTAAGAGACTTGTAATCTTGGCCTTGCGCCCCATTGTAATCTATGTTTCAATATCAATAAAGAGCTTCTTTGAATAACTTGTGTTTGTTCTAAATTTCCGCTGCTATTATTCAATGTTTCTGCTTGGGACTTCTGTGCGACGACCCCGTCGCAGCCGCTAAAATCGGCCGTTATGGAACCTGCCTTGCACAAGCACAATCTAAGCTCGTGCGGTATCACGCCTTAGCGAGGACGATCGCTCCTACGGGAGCGGGGCGTGACACAGATGCCCCAGCAGTGTCCATAAACTTGATGAACAAGGTATTCCATCAATACCTTGACAAGTTTGTGGTGGTCTTCATAGATGATATTTTGGTCTGCTCGAAGACGCTAGAGGAGCATGAGGAGCATCTACAGATAGTGCTCGAGACTCTGAGGAAGAAGCAGTTGTATGGGAAGCTTTCAAAGTACGAGTTCTTCCTAGAATAGGTGGAGTTCTTTGGTCATGTTGTGACCGAGCACGGGATCTAAATGGACCCAAAGAAGATTTCAGTAGTGGAGTCTTGGTCTACACCTAGTTCAGTTGCCGAGATTCGGTGCTTTCTGGGTCTAGTAGGCTACTATCGGATGTTCGTCCAGGACTTATTTCAGATTACAGAGCCGATGACTAGACTCACCAGGAAGGAAGTGGAGTTCGTCTGGACTGAGGAGTGCCAGGCAGCTTTTGATGAGCTAAAGAAGAGGTTGACCTCAGCTCCGATCTTGACATTGCCATCTGGGACTGGTAGTTTCACGATCTACAGCGACGCTTCAGGGAAGGGTTTGGGTTGTGTTCTTTAGCAGCACGGGAAGGTGATCTCCTATGCATCTAGGCAGTTACGTCCTCATAAGAAGAACTACCCTACTCACGATCTGGAGTTGGCCGTTGTTATCTTTGCCTTGAAGTTGTGGAAGCATTACTTGTACGGAGAGCGAGTTGAGATCTTCACAGATCACAAGAGCTTGAAGTACGGGTTTACTCGAAAGGAGCTAAACATGTGGCAGAGAAGGTGGCTTGAGCTGATAAAGGACTTCGATATCTTATTGTAGTACCATCTAGGCAAAGCCAACGTAGTTGCAGATGCCTTGAGAAGGTATCTAGTCACTATGTATTTGACGGCAGATCGTCATCTTTTGGCCGATCTGGATAGTTTGGTTATCGAGGTGATTGTTTCAGGTATAGAGATTCAGATATGGGGCTTACAGATTCAGTCTGAGTTGATGGACAGAGTCAGATCAGCGCAGTATGATAATGTTACCCTGAGGAGCATCAGGGAGCAGGTACGGGCATGTTTGCTCGACGATTTCTCTATAGCTGAAGTTGAGTCGCTGAGGCAAGGTACTAGACTGTATGTTCCGAGTAGAGAGCTTCGGGAGGAGGTTCTTCAAGAAGCATCACTCTCAGTACTCTATGCATCCTGGAGCCAGCAAGATGTACAGAGATCTGAGAGAGCACGTATGGTGGTACGGTATGAAACGAGAGATAGCTCAGTTTGTATCTCGCTGCCTAATGTGTCAGTAAGTGAAGGCCGAAAGGCAAAAGCCAGGTGGGTTGCTACAGCCACTACCCATTCCGGAGTGGAAGTAGGAGTACATCACCATGGACTTTGTGTCCGAACTTCTATGATCTCCTGGAGGAAAAGACGCGATTTGGGCCATTGTTGATTGATTGACCAAATCGGCCCACTTTTTACCTTTTAAAGTGGGTCTGTCTACGGAGAAGCTGACAGAGTGGTACGTGCATCAGATAGTCAGATTGTACGGAGTTACGGGGAGCATAGTCTCAGATCGGGATAGTCGTTTCACTTCCCACTTCTGGTGGAGTTTGCATATTAGCTTGGGCAACCAGCTCAAGTTTAGTACCGCTTACCATCCCCAGACAAACGGGCAGTCAGATAGGACCATCCAGACTCTTAAGGATATGCTTCGTACATGTGTGTTAGACCTCGGGAGTTCTTGGGAGGATCATCTTCACTTGGTATAGTTTGTTTACAATAACAGCTACCAGGCCAGTATAGAGATATCACCATTTGAGGCTCTATACAGACGGAGATGTCTCACTCCTTTGTCATGGGATGATGTTGGCGAAAGGATGATGCTTGGGCCGGAGATGGTAGTGGATGTGACCGAGAAGGTTAGACAGATTAGAGATAGACTTTGGGTGGCTCAGGATAGACAGCAGAATTGTGCCGATAGCCACCGGAGACCGTTAGAGTTCGAGGTTATTTTCAGTTTTATGTTGTGCTTGTTTGTGTTTGTTTGCTTGGTTTTGTGTGCTAAGTTTTGTTTTATGTCTAGGCTGGTGATATAGTTTTTCTGAAGATTTCCCGACACGTGGTATGATTTGTTTTGGTCGGGGAGGAAAGCTTAGTCCGTGCTACATCGGGCCTTTCACTATCCTTGAAAGGATCGGTGCAGTATCTTGTAGACTAGACTTGCCACCTACGCTCGTGGGAGTGCACAACGTGTTTCATATGTTGCAGCTGAGGCGGTACGTGGCAGATCCTAGCAATGTATTGGATCATTTAACGATAGAGGTGGGACGTACTCTCATCTATCCAGAATAGCCCGTAGATATTCTGGATCGTCGGGAGAATGTGCTCCGGAACCAGGTTATACCCTTGGTTCATGTTGCATGGAGGCACCACTCTCCAGATGAGTCTACCTGGGATAGGGAGGATGACATGCGGGAGCGTTTTCCTTATCTCTTCGAGCCTCGAGTTATATGTTCTTTTGTTTCTGTCTGTGTTTCCTGTGATTTGTTTGTTTTAATTTCGATGACAAAAAAAATTTAAAAGGGGGTAGATTTGTAACTTCCAGTTTTCACAAATAAGGATAAAATGGTCATTTTTTATTTTCTGATATTTTGTAATTATTTATTTATTAATATTGTTATTTGGGGATTAGTTAAGTCGGGTTCGAATTTTATCTCGTTCCGACTTGTACCGGAGACCAGGATAGCCTAGACTCTAGACGGGACCCAAATATTAGTTAGACAAGGCCCACATATCCTACTAATTAGTTTAGTATAATTAGGCTAATCCCATATGACTTAAATGGTTCATTAGGAGATTAGAACTTGAGCCCAAACTCTCACATAACTTAAGTTGACCCAAAGGAGACCTAAGAGGGGCATAATGGACATTTCAAATGGAGAGAAAGAGGCATATGGTGGCCGGCCACTTAGGGTTGGAGTCTCTCTCTCTCTCTCTCTCTCTCTTTCATTTGTTAGTTGCCTCCTTATTTCTTAATTTAGTTCTTTCCCAAAACTTGAGAGCTTCTCTCCAGATTTTGATCTCCCAAACTAATCCAATCTCCCTTCATTCCACCTAATCTACTAAGGAGAAGGTACAAGCAAGACTTTGGAGCAAGGTGCAAGGAAGGGTGACCAATTTGGAGGAGTTTTCGTGTCGGAGATGTGTCCGATTGAGAGTATCATTGGGATCCAACTCCCAATAGGTATAACCATCTCTCTAAATTGATTTCCTTTCCATTTTAAATAGATTGCATTCATTAGGACCACCCCCATGTATAAACCACTATGGTTGAATCCAAGTGGTTGAGCCTACAAGTCTCATTTTGGCCTCTACATGTCAATTTTGTGTTATTTTACATTGTAGACTGTTTTGAATATAGATGTATACGTTTACATGTGTTTTGGATGTGTTGTGGTATTGTAGGCGTGAGTTGTAGTGTGTTGAGTGGGTGTTGAATGATATGTGGTGGTTGGTGTTTGTGTTAGGAGAGGGGAGAAGGATTTGCTTTGTGTTTACATATTAGAGAGTGTGTGTGAATGTGGATTGCTATGTGAGTTTAGTTTTTAGTGTGTGTATTTGTATTAGTGTGTGTGTGTGTGTGTGTGTTATGTGAAGAGAGTGAGAGAAAGTTGAGGGATAAGTAGAGGAGAAGGGAGAGTTGAAGAGAATAGATGAGGAAATGAAGGGGGTGGCTGTTGTTCACAGCAGCAAAATAGCCCAAAGGGGCAGCCAAACAATAGCAGCAGCAGCAGCTATATTAGCTACTGCTACTGTAGCAGCAATATACCCCCTTGTTGAGCCCCTTTTCACCCCTATTTAACCCCCGTTTTTCCCCTTTTTTAACCCCCAATGTAAACCCTATATAAACCCCTATATAACCCCCTATATATAGCCTATATATCAATGTTTATGTGTGTGTGTGTGTGTGTGTGTGTGTGTGTGTGTGTGTCTAAGTGAGGTTCAAAGAGGGGTTCAATGAGGGAACAAGTAGGATGTTAGGATATGTATATGTTAGAGTAAAGTTAGTATCCTATACGTTAGGATATGGTTTGTAGATAGTGAGATGACTAGTTAAGTTAGATATTGATATGTTAGAGATTGATATCTAGCTTATTAGAGTTAGAGTTGAGTGATATCTTAGGATACCAATTTGGTATCTTAAGGTAAATGGGATTTACCCTATTTTAAGATAAGGTATTAAGATACCTTCAAGATACCAAGGTAAGTATCAAGATACCAAGGTATGGTATCGAGATGCAAGGGTAAGATATTAGGATACCATGTTGAGGTAGAGGGGTGCCTAGAAACTAAGGTAGAGGCTTGGTTGTGAGTTTACCTAGCTAAGGTAAAGGTTTACCTTAGTTAAGGTATTTACCCTAAACTAAGATATTGGTATCGGGATACCAATTTAACCAAGATATGAAATATCTTGGTAGGTAAATGTTAGGAATAGGATACTTAGTCTAGTGTTGACCCCGGTTGACCGAATTTGACTATTTTGACTCAAAGTCAATCGAAAGTCAACACATGGCCTAGAATTGACTAGAACTTGACCAGAATTGACCAGTTGACCAAAAGTCAACTGTGAGTCAACCATCAACCTAGTTTGACCTATATTGGACTAGGAATTGACCATAGTTGACCTTAGTTGACCTTGTTTGACCTAGTTTGACTTTGTTTTACCTAGTTGACCTAGTGTGACATAGTATGATCTAGTTTGACTTAGTTTGACCTAGTGTGACCTAGTTTGACTTAGTTTGACTGAGATTGACCAGCATTACACAGCATAACTATAATTTTATGCATTCACTATCAAACCCTAATTAACTCATGATATCTCATCTTTAGGTCTGTGACATCACACTGAGCATCTGTTTTCACTGTCAGCTCAGGACCACGGGCGAGTACATTCACTGATAGTTTTCATTGTCTTGATATCTGCTATATCCGATTCAGTTGTAGTGTCTTACTTGATTCCTGACACGATGGTTCACAGACTAGTATACGTTGGATCCTGTCATGAGATGTTATTCCTGGACTTTCTTGGTATATTGGTACATTGTCGATCTTGTTTCATGTACTTGTGTAGACACGGATTTGGGAGTGGGCTGGCCCCCTGCTTTTGAATCCCATGTCATGATGTGTCATGTTCGGATCTATTATACTACTCAGAGATGGAAAGTTATTAGAGATTATGTGATCAATACCCTCATGTTACTATTCTTGTGCTTACGTCACCCTCACCGCACGTAGGGTGTAGCGAGATCTTATATTTCTTGTGCTTGCTTTCCATGTTGGCTGGCTTGACCCTTCTTGAGATTTTTTTGTGATAGCTGGGCCAAATGGAATAGCCTGTCATAACCCAAACCGATCACATAATGCTCTAATATCTCATTGCACCATTTTATGTTTACATTTATATATCATATATCACTGCTCTATTCGACATTCCTGTATTTCATACCATGACATGATATCCAGTTTACATATCCTGTTTACATTTCCTATCTAGATATTTCATCTTGTTTTTCATTATAATTATCTCTTATAGAATTTGTCAATTCATATGGAACTGCTGTTAGTGTTTGTGCTTGCTCATATCCTGACAGGATAATTCCGTTGATGTTTACAGATGATCTAGAGGACGACTGCTCGACCTTCTATGGCTACGACATATATGGCGTGTACGACTTGGATATACCCGTGGAGCCGATGCTCTTAGAGGACGTACCGTCCGCTTAGACTAGTTAGATAGGCTTGCCTGGACTACGAACCAGCTAGTACTTCAGACTTGTAGTATATATATTATTTGGGATTTCTGTTATGTTTTTAACTCTAAACTTGTGTGGGACCTTGCATCTATTTCATGTTATTTTCCTTCTATCATATCTTTCATATTTCGTGCTATCTTCCTTAGATGTCTTGTGATTGAGTTATGACACTATATACCTCCATGCGGAGATGACAGGTACCTTTATATTGTGTCTAGATGTTGTATGTTATAGACAACCTATACAGCGTTCTACTGCGATTCTGCGGCATAGACCGGACGTACCCACGTGCTCGTGTCCCAACTTAGGGTGCGGGTCGTGACAGTGACGGAGGTCTATTATAGCCAATCGATGAGGAGGCTGATCTTGAGCGATTAATTCTCTTGAAGGGTTAACCACCTCCTCGTCAATGTTTACACCTAAGGCACAGAGGGATGAGTCGAAGATGAGCTTGTCGAACCGGCGGATAGCCACAGAAACTACACAGAAGTAAGCAAAAAGTCAAAAAAAAATATCTAAAAGACATTTGTAAGAAGAAAAGCAAGCTTCAGTGCTGTAATATCCCAGAATTTTTAAAATATTATTTTTATTATTTATTTGACTAAATTGTAATTTTTGAATTTTTATATTTTTAAATAATATTTATATTTTTATGATTAGTCTTGATCATGGTTAAATCGTATGTGTCTATTTATTTGAGAACAAGGCAGGGTAATATAGACATATCCTATGACTCGTTTATAAAGCAAAATAAGGTACGTCATCTCATTCATATAGGTAGTGGTATATATTCTATGTATATTTTAGGCCTTCCTATATATGTACCATCTTGTATAAAAATATTCAACCCAACCTTATCTCTCTCTCTCTCTCTTTATATATATATATATATATATATATATATATATATATATATATATATATATATATATATATATATATATATAATCTTGAAGTGGCCTATTGGCCGACTAACCCAGCTCCTATAGTCAACCGATCCTAGTAGCATCTTAAGCCAGCCAGGCCAAAATCCTAAGATTTATATGCCCTACTAGTTGGCCGACCCCTATATACACTCTACATAAATACATAAAAAGTCTATATATACCTAAACCCTAGAAATTCTTTAAAGAGCAACCGCAGCCGCTAGCTTCCTCTTTACCTTCTTTATATCCCTATATTCCCATCCCCGACGCCATAGCTTCGCACGTCGATGCTTTACCACGTTCGACCTCGCTCCTCCGCCTACACGTACGTTATCCCGCATGCAACCCCACACCACCGAGAGGCCGTCAACATACTCGCAGAAACCGTAAAATACCGGAAGACCCCAAAGGACGGTAGTGAGCAACTTTGGCCGACTTCGCCTCTGCCAACCCTTCACGCAGATGCTGCCGACAGCCATCGGTTGACTCTCGACTGTGAGCCTCATCCTCCCCGACTTTGGATCACCTTCTTTCGCGTGCAGTAGATAGACTAGTCCACACCAGTTGACTGTGGGCACCCGTAATAAGCGTCGATTAGTCGATCTTTCCAAACTGTTAGTCAACCGAGGTGAAGTTCTTCTCCATGTTCTCTGTTATAGAATGAACTATTCTAAACCATTGAAGAAATAACATATTATGATCATACATATATATCCAACAGCGGTAGAAGTAATAATCAGCTACTGATACTATGCATGTACTAGACAACCAAACAAATAGGACACTATTCACGAAAAAAGAGTAAAGAAAAGTATAATAAGATGTAGCATATGCCACAATAGAGAGAATATTCCAAGTTACTACTACTCACGTAGCATATGAACATAAACATCCTTAGGAATCTGTAGTAAGCAATCCTTTCTTTCTCACTCTCCTGCCACATTTAATATATTTTTATAAAAATGCTACTTGGCTCCCAAATAATTTGGGTGATATCCTAGACATGATTCTGTGTGGATGAGATTAGTTGTGTACCTATGACTTGTATTATTCTTGGTTATTATCATAATTTACAGCTTAAGCATTTCGCTAGTGGGCTTGTTATGAGGTTTGGTCCATTGGTGAAGTGTTGCTGGTATGTATCGTACTACTGGTTCTACATATTTTGGAAATGAGGAGTTACATTTTTTGTGGTGTCTCATGATCACTTTGGTTACGTTACTGTACCAACGTGAGCCTGCGAATAGCATAGAAAAGTCTCCATAGGATCTCATCCACCTCTTTTTATTGTTTCACGTCCTTGCCCTCCAAATATCGACTTCAAAATTTTATGCATCCTGCTTGATATCATTGCTCTTAGCTTACTAGTTTCGTTTACGCAATGAAATAGACCCGCAAGCCAGCGACGAGAATCCTGCGGTTAATCTGCAGAACATCGTAGTGACTTACGTCGATACGATCCTACCACCGATTGGAGGTTCTTCTACCCAACCAGACGATCCAGCAGCTTCTCACCCACTGAGGTTCAGGAGAGAGGATATCCTACCGATGTCGTCATTACCACAGATGCCGCTGATAATGTTTTTTCCAGCTTGGACAGGCAATTGATCCCTAGTAGCTATTCCAGACCTTTTATGTGTTGATCCAAGCACAACAGCAGATCCAGTTGGACGCCCAGCAGAGACAGATAGGGCGTACCGAGGATCATATCGTGACAGCACCAGAGCGGGTGACTCTACCAGCTTCCCAGACGACGATGGAAACTATCGCAAATTTTCACCAACTGAAGCCAGCCAAGTTCTCGAGCAAGGAGAAGCCTACCGAAGTTCATGAGTGGCTCACTAACATTCAGCAACAGTTGGAGGTAGCCGAATTACCAAAGGATCATTGGATGATTTCCATCAGGATGTAGCTGACTGGCAATGTGCACCACTGGTAGCTTACGGAGGAGAAAAGACTTGGGCAGGATAATGTCACTTATGAGGAGTGCTCTAAAATCTTCAGAGATATGTATGTCACGACCCGCGCCCAATGTCACTTATGAGGAGTTTTCTAAAATCTCATATTTAAATATGATAGATCAATGCATGTTACCTTTTGAGAAGAAGAACATCATGAAAAGAAATAAGGTCTATTAGAAAAATGTCATCATGAAAAGGAATAAAGTCAATTAAATCAATCATGCTGAAAGTCAAAATACAAAAAAAATAAAACTCAAATATCATGTCCATGATTATCTAATTAAGAAATGATCAACCAATTTATTGCTTTGCATGGACTATGTGTGTTTTAACACATGTACCCATCAACGGATAATAATCCAACCTTGCTAATACTAAATGAGAAACCAATGAAGTTCAAATAGCAAAGAGCATATGTGATAATCCATGAGTAGTCAAAGTAGAGTAATAAATTAACTTGATAACAACATAATTAGATAGTATAGGACTACACAATCATTAGGATCATTCGTAAATTAAACCAATAAATAATTATGATCCGTCATAAATCTCATCTAAAAACCATAGAAACAAACCAATGGAAAATATATAAAAGAGTCAATCTTATTTAAATGATTGCAAATTTATTCCAAAGAAATGATAATATGATAAAATTATGACTCAAAAGATGAGAGAAATTTAAGAGATGCTTACCAATGACTACTATGGAAGAAAGTTAAAGCGATGAATCACAATCCTCAATGGAAATAAAATAAATTTGTCAAACTAATTTTAGAGACCAAACATATGTATCTAAAATAGAATACAAATCTCATCAAAAAAATTTATAAATCTTGTTTTTGTAAACTAGCATATCACATATAGATTGAAATTCAAGAAGATAGCTAGATGAGTGAAAGTGAACAAAAAATTATGTAGCAATATATCGCAAATAAGCAAGCTAGCTACATAACTAATTAAGATTAATGAGGTAGGCCATTAACAGAATAAATGTGCTCATTAAATCTTAAGTCACTAACACTGAAAATACATGCTTAAGCATAGAGTTCACAATAAGAGTAATACATTTTGAATGATTAAAATAATTTATATACTCTTTATTAAGCAAGGATAAGAGTATAAGATAGCAAGTAATGAATTAAACTCTCATCAAGTAAAGGACAAAAGAGATGTTCATGAAAACACAATAGAACAAATCTCTTTGCCAAGTATTGAGGTTAACCGAAGATAATAAAATAATAGATCGATCTAGAGAATGCAAAATATTATAGCCATTATAAAATAAGTGTATTCTTTAGAAATGGAAAATCTCAACACAACCATAGTAACTAAGGACATGAGAAGTATGATATATCAATGTATTCTCATGTGTTACAAAAATATCATTGGACAATAATAATAAAACACTACAAGAAATTGCATTTTTAGCAACATGTTTTAGCGACACATGGTCTTTTATGTCCCCAAAAGCTAATTTTTACATGTATTAGCGACATGAATTTTAGCATGTCGCAGAATCCATACAAATTTTTCTGGAGGGAAGCTAAATAGTAGCCCCGCCAAAAATCCTCTATCTATAGCGACATCCACATGTCGCAGAAGGACATTATTTCTTTGCCGACATGTACCTATGTCAGGAAATCATTTTTATTTTTTAATTAAATAATACCAAAAAAATATCAAACAAAAACATAGAACTCAAAATACCCGCAACTCAAAAAAAACCTATAACCCGAACAGTTTTAGGTTTCCTCTCCCGCAACCCCCCTCTCTCTCTCTCTCTCTCGCATGTACTTTCCCTCTCCTTTGGACTTCTCTCTCTCCCGCGGACATCTCTCTCGTGCGCACAGTCGATCGATACGTTCCCTCCTCTATCTCCATCGTGAACTTCGAACGAGAGGTTCCCTCCTCCATCCACTGTGAGTTTCTTGACCTAATATTTTTAGTAGGTTAATTTTGTGAGGATTGAGAATATTATTGGCTTTTATTATATGTATATGTCGGGACTTGATCGTCTCTGCTTCAAATTAGGGTTTGATTTTGTTAGGCTTTCTATCCGTCAAATGATTTTGTTAGTGTTTGATTTGGGATAATATGTTAGTTGACTAATTAGGGTTTGGTTTTCTGCAGATCCTCTATGATATTATGATTTTTTGGCATTATTTCTGTAAATTTTATTTTCTATATTTATCATGGTAAGACACAACATTGTGTTTATTGAATTATTGGAGTTTTCGTGTTTGATTTGTGTCCTAAACCTTAGATTCGCTAAAGATACAATATTTTTGGAGTGTACATGTGTATTCACTAAAGATTTTAGAGTGTACGTGTCCAATACTTAGTTAAGCAATTGAGGAAATGTATATAGTACATGTCGGCTACCACTCTCAGAAGTTCCTCTTCTTTTTTGTCTATCGTTGTGCCACACGTGATGTCATACTCCTTGACAATTTATACTAATCAAGCCGAGGTCATGACATTGGAGGAGGAAGGTGTGGTCATGTACATACAATGTTAATGACTAGAAATACTGCTAAAAGATGGGGAAACCAACCATTAATTTTATTTGCAACTCAAATTGACAGCAAAAAATGAGTACAACTTATAAAAATGAGTACAACTTATAAATAATGAGTACAACTTATAAATAATGAGCACAACCTTTTTTTGTCATGTCACTATCTCATCACCTGCTTAATTTGGCATTTGAATTAGGTTTATGGATCTCAAGCATATTTCAGACTATCAGAGTTTTGATTATCCACTGGAAACATGCAATTGGACTAGTGCTCTTATATTCTTGTGCTTGCTATTTCAAGATTCATATGTATAAACCTGACATATAGTATTGGTGTATTAAACAAGATTATTTCATATGTATAAACCTGACATTTTTTCTGCCTACATGTAATGTTAGATTTGTTTCGATGTAAAGAAGTATTAGAAGTTTGAAATGGTTCTGATGTCATTGATTTTCTACAGGTTCCAAAACTTTTGCTCCATAGAATTTTTCCCAATGTTCGGTATTCTCTTTGGATTGATGGAAAAACTTGAGCTTGTCAAGGATCCCTATCAAATTTTAGAGAGGTATGTATTTTGTTAGATTTATTTTCTGTTACTTTTTGAGTAATTATCAAACTGTAGATACCCTTGGAAAAGAAGGAAAGCTAATTATACAACTATAAGAAAAGATCGTGCAAAAAAGACATGCCTCATGGTAACGAAGAAACATATCCAAATGATGATCATAGATGGAATGTTGAGATAGATAAGATGCAATACAACTGATGAAAGGATATGAAGAGTGCATTAGTAGGGGGTTGGTGACATCATTCTGAGACAATAATATATCCCTTAGATGGTTCAGACGTGCAATGGTGACTGATTGATGCACATGTTGTGAGTGACAGGATTGTAGCAGCAGGAGTAGCTACATAATAGGACCAGCGATAGAGTTAAACCTGGATTGGAGCAAAAATAAAGGTTATGTTAATTTCTAAACTTATCGAGGAGATGGCTCTTATTGATATGAATGAAAAGGATTAATGAACACAAAACCGAACTTAGGAAATTGGGATAAATGCTTCGTTGCTATTGGTGTTCTTTTATCCTTGTACTCTTATTTGCAGGCATCACTTGTATCATCATATTGTATGTCCATGATTTATTCATCAGCCTCTTGCCATTTGCAGGCATCACTTAAGAGAACATTGAGGATTGAACTTGGGACCTCTTAGTTAATACCAAGTAGACATACCAACAACATTACAACTTAGTTGAGAATTTGGCTTATATATGTATAGTATGAAAACCAAAAACAGAGCCCCTGAAAGTAAGGACTACATTCATGGGAGATCACCATACATTCCTACTTAGGCTGCAGGTGTGTTGCATGGATATGAATAGGATACAATACGAACATGACACCATTTTTGGTGTGTTCTAGTATATTTTATAGTATCCCTGTATCATCTGCTATCGGACACCTATAGTGATACAGTATGGCCCCAGTTTTGGAGTATTTGTGCTTCCTAAAGATGAAAGGTGCATCTATCTTTTGCCTCATAAATCAACAAAGATAAATAATTAGAAGACAATAGAATGATAACTTGTTGGAATTGGGTGAAGTGGGCCAAAACTAGTAAACATTGATACTTCAAATTTAGTGCTATATCATATTGTGTCTGTGTCAGATAGCGACAAAAACCTCCAAAATATAATAGTACACTCTAAAATTAGTCTTTGCGTTGTTGTGTTCCGATCTACCAAAGAGGAAGAACCCATAAGAAATACTTCCTAGTGAGGTGTTTGTGGATTTATGTAGAAGTAGAACACATGATATGGTGGAGAAAGGAACTTCCTCTTCCCATTTTGTTCTCACTCTGTTGGCAAGTTGAAAAGTTCATAAATAAATTTAAAGTGGGAGTATATGGCTGGCCAGCCAACTATATGGAGATGATTTATCTTCACTTTACAATCATTAGATTACGTCCAAGAAAACCGCTACAACAAACCCTAGGTGAAACCACTAAAGATAAACTCTAAGCACAAGATACATTGGAAATTCGGAAGCAAAATTATCAAAAGTTTTATACCATGAATTGGTACACGTTGTCTAGTTTAAGTTTTATGCAGGTATCAGAAGAACAAATTAAAATATGATAATGAAATTTAACTATTTGATAATCCTGTTGATTGACTACATAAAAATCATTTTTCGGAAGGACCATTTATCAACAACAAACATATCTAACAGCTTTCACTAATAACTTTTGTAGGCTTAACCAGCACCTTACATTATTCATCAAGTGGTACCTTCTCTTGGGAACTCGAGAATCTCTTCTATCTGGACAAACAATATCAGTGTAACATTTACAGTCAGGGTAAGCTAGCAACTGCATTACTTTATTCTCTTCCTTGATCCAACTAATATGAGAGAAGTAACAATATAGTCAAAATTCCAAGTTTTGACAGGTACTATAGTTAACAAGTAAGCTTATAACTAGAAGCGCAACAAAATGGCTTGAACACTTGGCCACTAGCAAATGAACAAAATCCTCTAACAAGCAAGGAGCGATAAAGTAATAGATAATTGAGTCACAAAGAAAAGAGCTACATCGCGCTGAAGTTTTAAAGAAGGATATGGTCATTGTTGTTGCTGTGTTACACGACGTGACCCTTCACAGAGCTAAATGGAAAAGGAGTATTCACATAACCGACCCTAGGATTAGGAATAAAGGCTTCTTTTGCTGATGTTGTAATTGAGCTAGGTAACTTAGTCTTCTAGCTAACAATAAAACACAATTAAGTGTTGGATTTTTATTTTTTTTCCTGTCAAGTGGTTCCTACTCCAAGGAAGTCAATGAAGGGAGGTGTGATGGAGGCTTCATAGTGATCTGTACTGTCTTTCCCTTTCCATCTTCTCTTCATCTGATTCAGTAGCTGAGGCTAGACCTGCTAAAGTTGCTGAGGCTGAAGAGTAGCACTGGCAACCTGACTGTTGTATTGCAAACATACATGGGGAGTGGTTGAAGAAGCATTTGAAGGACTGCTCATCTCTTTGACCATTCCAGGGTCTGCTACAGCACATGCTTGTCTTATAGTGCAGGGGCGTTGGACCTGGCAATACAAACCAGAAATTGAGGTGATCATTTTTCCTTTTTCAGTGTTGTGTTTAAATTATGTTACTACAATGCCTTAATACCTATGTATTTTTTATTTTTAGGTCATATACAATGGTCCCACTCGAAAATCATCCCGCCTTATTTCTACACCTGAAGATAACATGACTAAGGGGTCCAATAACCTTCAATTGCATGTGCCCACTCCTATGGAGTCACTAGTCAGTGGTGCAGGTAACTTAATCGTATCCTTACTGTCATGTTTAATATGTTATAATCCAACTTTCAGTTTAGAAATGCAATCTAGAGGTTGTCATATAACTTTGGCTGAAAAGTTTTGAATTTGTTATAAGCTTGAAGCCCTTGTATGTTTTATGATTTCTCAGTGAGGTCAACCATAATCTATACACTTTGCAATATAACAAGATGGTACTATTTGATATTTGTTCAGAGTAACAGCTATGGTAAATTGCACCAATAACCCCTAAATCTCAGTTTTTGAAAATAATTAAAGTCCAGATCATACTGCTTGATATTTTTTCGGAGTAATAGCTATGGTAAATTGTAGAATTTTTGGATGGAGAAAGTTACATTATGAGATAAAATGGATACAAGGGCAGAATCCAGTATGATTGGATGCAGAATTTTTGGATGGAGAAAGTTACACTATGAGTTACATTATGGCAAATTGCAGAATCCAGTATGATTCCTTGGAGTGAGGTACACCTTTGTAATAAACAACCTACTTGCATGAATGTGAAACTAAAGTTCCTTTGTATTAGTTAACGTTTGGCAATTATTTGATGTCGTGAAATTGGTTTACTGAGCAGATATGACTCCAAAGTCCACAAACTTATGTTGAGACTGCTCAAGTACACTTGGTTTTACAAATTTGACATTTAGCCTTCTATTTCTTTAGTCCAAGAGTATGTACTATGCATACCAGTATGACATGGTGTAGATATGACAACCATGTAATATGTGTGGTGCATTGGCTAGTCAATGTCGAATTTGTGTCAGATATAGACATGGCTCAAATTTTGTATGAGCATGTATTGGTGCTTTGGTTAGTCAATGTCAGATTTTTAAATTTTAGTCTGATTTCAGTCTGATTTTTTCATGGATAGAAAAGCTCAATAGTCTGATTTCAGTTTGATTTAAGTCTGATTCCACTATTTTGTATGAAAGTAGTGGATAGAAAAGCTCAATAGTAAATTTTAGACTGATTTTTTTCTTATGCAACTTGATCTCTACCAACAATCCAAAAAATTAACTTGAAAGGCTCCCAAAAGAAAAATACACGGGTAAGACACGTGGTAAAACAGTAGAGAAAATGGTACAAAAAATCGGCAAGCTTCAAGTGCCAATTCCTTCCACGAAAAGGGCTCCAGTTGGGGAAAATGCTACTCCCCTTGCAAACCAGATTGGTATCGAAATCCGGGCTGCCGTACCACTTCAGGACGTCATGTATTGGGATGACATCGATGACTCCCTAAAGAAGTCAATTATTCAAAGAGTTCGGGTATTAGTGGATCTATTCACTAGTTTATATAATTAGGTTTATTTCTATATACTGTTTATCATGATATGCATTACTGAATATTTGTTTGCAGGATAAATTTGAGATAAAAAATTATGATGATGAAGTGGTGAGACATGCCTTTACGAAAATATGCCAGCTGAGATACAAAGATGTGGGTTACTTTCGTCGGATCAATATGGGGAGGATTCACCTGAGGGATGCTAGGCAGCGACTTCTTTTGGGTATATCTCTATCTTGATTGTTCTTATGCTTGGGTACCCATATTTTAAAATGTTTGTCTCATGTATCTAGTATTCGTATTCGTATCCGTTTCATGTTCGTAACTTTATCATGTGTATGTGTTCATGCAAGTGTCATTTTTATTAGGATGATTCTTTCAGGACAACCTTCAAATTAATTAAAATTATTATTTATTCTTTGTCTTGATGTTCCAGAGACCTTCTAATTGCTTATACTTTTTTTACCCATATTTGTATTTTAGATTTTGACTTTTCCTCTAAACATTCTTTTATTTTGTGCAATATCAAAATTTGATAGAGCTTGGTGTTCTTGTGTTTTATTTCAGTTATTATAATATAGAGTCAAGAAAAATATTTTAATAGTAATTAGTTATAGAGATAAAATTTCATTCTTTTATGTATTTTGTTTTGTTTTACTTACAATTTTGTTTTCTTTAATTTTTGTTTGCAGGATCACATGGACGACAAGTCGATTTTTTGGGAAGAGACCCGGGCAAATTTTTTGGAAATAGACTCGGACAATTTTTTGGGAAGACAGTAAATTAATGTACTTTTGTCTACATTATAGTTATCTAAGCTGGAATACAATACGTTTTTGGAATACATTACATGTATTGTTGAATGAATTACTTGAAGTTGTTAAGATATTTGCATTAATGGATTATTTTATTAGAAAACTGTTTTAAGATATTATATTGGATATCATGTTATGGGTACAACTTGTTGCTCTTCGTTCCTAAGTTCTTTTAATATGAATTTTAGTTTTATAATTTAATTTCAAAATAAGGTTTTTGCATATCTATGTTGAAAAATATCTGCGAAAAGAAAAATGTATATTATTTCTTACAATAAATAAACATAAACAATATAAAATAGCTTTTGCGACATCACACAAATTGTGTAGCAGAAAGTCATATCCTATACATTCAAAAAACTATTTTTTCCGACATGTGTTATGTAGCAAAATATACTAATATTCTGCGACATAAATCACACGTCGCCGAAACTAATTTTTTAAAAAATTGTGTGGGATGTCGCCAAAAGTAGGTAACTTTTTGCGACATGGCGTGTTCATGTCGCCATATACTTTCCCAGACAAGGCTATCGCGACATACGTGCGACATAACATGCTATGTCGCCGAAACCCTTTGGCGACACAAATCTAGCTTTTGGCTACATATTCCATGTGTCGCAGAATTTGCATTTTCTTGTAGTGAAATATTTATAGCTAGATATGATGATGTATTCTAGAACTTAGGGGTGGATCCAGAACTAGATAATGGTTGCAAGTAGACCTTAATAAATCTTAAGTCTATAAAGTATTGATCACTTTGGGTTAGCTATAGGGGCCGGTTCCCAGCTAGCGGTAGTCCAAAGAATAGTATACCGTGTCGCTTCAGGCTATTTACATCTGTATGACAGAAGGACCCTTTCGGCTTGTTTCCAAAATGTTCTTCACTTTTAAGAATTTAGATTTAAAGAAATATATGCAGTATCATGAAACAAAATCAAAATCCAAAATCCCTAAGTGTAAGAAAGGTAAATACCCAAATAATAATAAAAGAATCATCATCAAAATTTGCTAAAAATATTTTCAAAATAAATATTTTCATAATGCACTTATGGAGATGAATATATAGAAGATACATGCTCAAAATATGCACTAATAAGTACGATAATTTTAACAAGTAAGGTAAAGCACAAAAACCGAGCAATTCTTAAAAGAACTTCCATAAAAGTCCTGAACAAGACACTAATAAACATTTTCTCTCAACATTCCGACTTAAAGGTATTTGAATAAATAAATATCAAAATTTGGAATCACACACACATATATATATATATATATATATATATATATATATATATATATATATATATATATATATATATATCAAATAGGCATACATAAAAATATATAAGAATCAAGTAAAAGACATGTATCCATAAAGTCAAAAAAAAAAAGAATATATCATCAAAAGAAGACTTTAAGGAAGAAACTAAATGATTCAAGAAAAGATGCACAAATTTGATCAAGGAATCAATAGCTAAAGTATAGAATAAGCACAAGTTTGAAAGAAGTAAGTATAATTAAATATTCTTCAAAACAATATAAAACTGGATCTTAACTCATATGCCCACATAAAATTATTTATACAAAAAGATATATAAAAAAATACATGATCTACATGTAAATGGAGATTTAATGAATACAGTCATGTATTCTTAATGAATATTTGAAAAATAATCACAAATTCAAAAACACGTATAAATAATCTTTATTTGGCAAAGACATAATTGATTCATAATAGGTTTAATCAAAATAAAATATGAGAATCAATAATGAATATATTATGTAAGCAAAAGATTAAAAAGAAGTATAAGTACATACTTATCAAGTGATAAGAAGCTTGTGCATATATTCACAAAAAAAACCGATTTAAAGTAAAATATGACATATTAAAGAGAAACCAGTAAGAAGTAACTATCTCAAAACTTTTAAAGATGGAGAGTTAAAATCATACTAACTCATATCAAAATCAAGGTCCTATGGACTAGAGTGATATGCATGCTTTATAAATAAAGATTAGGAATAACAAATATGCATATATAAATATGTCACACTAATAGAAAATGATTGATAAACTACATAGTGTGAACTAATCATTTAAGCTAAGTAACTAGTCATGCTAGATAAAAAAATAATAAGAAAATTAACCAAGCATGCTAGTATTATATCTCATATTGATTTATATAATAAGCAACTAAAGGATATCAATGTAAGCTAGTAGCAAGACATCAAGAGAAACATGCTAGATTCTAAAAATATAAACAATTTAAAGAGAATCGTTTAATCATGTTACCAAAGTGGTTCTAGTGGCCACACTTGTGTTGGTGCAATTGCTTAGAAGATGACCTTTGAGCTTTGCAACCACCAACATGCTCCTCGGTGCTATGTTCCGATATAAGTAGCTCCACCTACAACATTAGGCAAAAACTTTGGTATCCAAATAAACTTGGATCCACATTTGTTAGCTTTAGGGACCCATATACTATTTACTCTAGCATTAGTAGAAAAACTCCTACGAATAGGACAAGTTATACTTATGTGTCCAATACGAGAGCAATAGAAGCACCTAATACTAGTGTATGCACATGTATCGGAATGAGCATGATTATGAACATGTGACATACTAGAATGATAAATATCTCTAGAGTGAGCATGCATGGATTTGGTCTTAAGAATATCATGTTCTAATAGCAAATCATTATGCAAACAAGTAAGAGAATCAAATTTAGCATTTAAAGCATAATTCTCTTTTTCAAATAAAGCAATTCTAGAAATAAAATTATCATTTTATTTCTTTAAAGAGTCAACAGAAGAATCATACAAATGATTTAGCTCATGTGCTTGCTTCTTAAGATCTTCTATCGATGAGGAAAGAGATTTGATTTTGAAAATTAAAGTCTTATTCAAACTCTTTAAATTTTGAGAATCAAGTCTAGATAATAAATTATTGTTTTCATTTCTCAAAGCCTCATTAGATTCTTCTAAATGAATAACATTTTCTAAAAGTTCTTCATTTGTAGAATGAAAAGCCTTAACAATCTTTAAGGATTGGTTAGCCATGGCTTTCCACTTAGAGCATTTCTTGCATTTAGAAGAAACATGATTGTCCATGCTACTAGAAGTAAAATCCTCTTTATTTGAGGAGGAGGAATACGATGCCATACACAAATAAACAAGGGTCTACTCTAAGGATGTTAAGCCTAACAATAGAGTCCTCACTCTGATACCAATTGAACTAACGTGTAGGCAACTCTAGAGGGTGGTGAATAGAGTTTGTGTCGATAATCACAAAATAAAATTTAACTCTATATCACCTCCACAACACAACTATCAAGATAGTAAATAAATCAGAGAGAAATACGAAAGTAAATAAAGATCAGGAGGGCATACGCAAACACAGCAATTTTAACCTGGTTTCTCTCGTGTAGGACTAGCCCAGGCCTGAGAACTCTAGCTCAGGATTAAAATCTACTATTTGTGAAATAGTGTAGAACCACGTGCCTATACTCAGAAGAGCACGCCAACTTCATACAGATTCGCAGGTGGCGAAACATGGAATTGTCCAAGTGACTTTTCTTTCACTTTTGCACACAACTTCTAGCTGATATCGCACTGAATACCTTGGGCTAAGGAGAGTTGTGGCTTAGGAGATATGAAAAAATAAGGCTTAGAGTAGTAGAGATTAAAAGGCTTGAATATTTGAAGGTGAGAGAGAATTTAAAATGGGAGAACTCAAGCTTTATTTATACTACTCTGGGAAGGCAGAGTTCGGCCCGAATTCTGCCCCAAGAATTCAAATTTTTGAACGTTGGATAGCTTGTACCAAACAACCCTAAAAATCAGGGTGCTAAAAATTAGGAGACAGTGTTCGGTCCGAACTCTGTGTGGGGGCAGAGTTCGGCCCGAACTCTGTGTGGGGGCAGAGTTCGGCCCGAACTTTGTCTCATAGGTGGCAGAATAGCCTTTGGGCTTTGTTTGGCTTGGTGGAGCATGAACTTGGTTCAGGAATTGGTCTGTTTGTATGGTAGAGCATAGAGGGATATGTCTAGGGGTTAAGATGATACAGTGCGACTCAACATACACATTCTCCTAGAGTCAATAAATTGAAGATTACAGACTTGGAACAAATAGAAAAACTAAGAGCCCTTTGATGACGTCTTTCTTCTGATATTTGAGCAGACCTGAAGTCGTCTTTTTCCTTGACAGCAGTCGTCCAAAGATAAACAGATCTGGAAGTCTGAATACCTTTTGGGGCCTTCGCCCTCGAACCCCTGACGGGGACGCTACCCCCTCGACCCCTGTCCGCTGACCGGGCAGCGAAACCCCCGATGCGAGGCCCTGGATAGGTCGCTAGGCGGTTCAGAGAAATCTTTTTGTATGACGCCGTCTTAGATCCATCATTAATTTTTTATTGCCTATGTCCTGGTTTGATCACGTTAGATCATGCTTACTGTATGTCTATAAATGCATGTTAGGCGAGCAAAATATGTTGTAGTACGATACAAGCATGACAATATGATATAGGACAATTAGGACATTGCTAAGCTTAAGTAGCAACATGATAGTGAGTATATGAATATTAGTGACATCATTATGTTAAGCTTAATTGATTAGCTATATTCAAAAATACGATGTAATCATTTGGCTAACAACATTCTTGTCAACTCTTTTCCAATATCAGTATTATTTGATTCGGGTGCATCGTATTCATTTGTGTCTACATAATTCGCAACATGGATAGAACTGGAGCCTGAGTTATTTTTAATAAGGCTCAATATACTTACTGGTAACAGTCTTGTGGGAGTAGATGGAGTCTTTTCCTCGTGTTGAATTGTAGTTAGCGGTAGAGTGTTCCCCGCTAGATTGATAGAATTTTTAATGGCCGACTATGATGTGGTCCTAGGAACGGATTGGTTGGAGGATCAGTACGCAAGAATAGACTACCATATTGGCAGGATTATTTTTGGTATTCCTGACGAAGTAGAGTTTTTATTGTCCAGAGACGAAGTAGAACCTTCTCCACCAGTCTTGCGGATGACAGTAGCAAAAGTAGCTCTGTTTTCCAGAGTACTAGAAGAATTACCTGATGTATATCCCGAAGAGCTTACAAGCATGCTGCCAGAGAGAGAGATAGAGTTCACTATTGATTTGATTCCAGGGATGGCACCAGTATCAGAGAGAGTCTACAGAATGGCACCATCAGAATTAGAGATCCCATACAAGATGATTGAAGAACTCAGAACCAAGGGATTCATTCGTGCTAGTAGATCACCTTGTAGAGCCCCGATGCTTTTTGTAAAGAAGAAGGATAGTACGTCAAGATTATGTGTTGATTATCGTACCTTAAATTTTGTAACAATCAAGAACAGATATCCTTTGCCAAGGATAGATAATTTATTCGATCAACTCGGTGGAGTGAAAGTATTTTCGAAGATTGACTTACGGTTAGGATACCATCAGATCAGAGTCAGAGAGCAAGACATCCCGAAGACGGCATTCAGATCTAAATATGGACATTGGGAGTTTCTCGTTATACCATTCGGAGCGACTAATGTGCTAGCATTATTCATGGATCTCATGAATCGCATATTCATGCCTTATTTGGATTAGTTTATGAAGTATTTATAGGCGATATCCTGATCTACAGTAAGAGTGAGACAGAGCATGAGCAACATCTTCGAGTAGTCCTTCATATTCTCAGAGAGCACCAGTTGTATGCGAAGTTCAGCAAGTATAAATTTTGGCTTGATCGTATTTCGTGCTTAGGTTATATCATCACCAGAGGTGGAGTGAAAGTGGACCCCCAGAAGATATTAGCTATAAAGACATGGCTAGTACCTAGCACTATCGCAGAAGTTCACATTTTTTTAGGATTGGCAGGCTATTACCGACAATTTGTATCAGACTTCTCTCGATTTTCAACGCCTTTGACGCAGTTGACCTGCAAGGATGTACAGTTTACTTGGACAACAGAGTATCAGACTTCATTCGAGAAGTTTAAGCAAGGATTGATAATGACACCCATTCTCACACTTCTAGACGGGACTGGAGAATTTTTAGTTTATTGTAACGGTTCAGAAACATGATTAGGATGCGTCTTAATGCAATATAGTAAGGTAGTAGCTTATGCGTTATGTCAGCTTCGTGATCATGAGAAAAATTACCCAATACATGACTTAGAGTTAGCAGCGATGGTTTTCGTACTTAAGCTTTGGAGGTATTACTTGTATGAAGATCGGATATAGATTTTTACTGATCACAAGAGTCTTAAGTATGTGTTTATCCAGAAGGATCTCAACAGGCGTCAGAGAAGATGGCTAGCGTTACTAGTGGATTATGACATCAACCTGCAGTATCATTCTGGAAAGGCCAACGTAGTTGCAGATGCGTTGAGTAGAAGAGCGGGAGCTTATTTTCTAACAGTACAGCTAGAGTTATTGGCAGATCTCCAGAAGATAGGAATTAAGATTTTCTCTCTACCAACATGACATT
Organism: Iris pallida; assembly: GCA_029216955.1. NCBI lineage: Eukaryota > Viridiplantae > Streptophyta > Magnoliopsida > Asparagales > Iridaceae > Iris > Iris pallida. Next base: position 5,419,467 of record JANAVB010013598.1, on the reverse strand, counting down.
GATGGCCAATATGCAAGTTCAGTCCAGCATAGTTGAAAGAATTAAGATAGCTCAATCAACAGATTCTAAGCTTTAGAGACTTAGGGCAGAATGTGAAGCAGGATGGAGAGCAGAGTTATGCTTTCACGAAGATGGCACACTCCAACATGGAAGGCATCTTTGTGTACCCAGTGGTGGCATCAGATAAGAGATTATGGTGGAGGCTCACAGTTCGCAGTATTCAATTTATCCTGGTGGTACGAAGATGTATCATAATATCCGTCAAAATTTCTGGTAAAATTGCATAAAGAGGAAGATAGCTCGGTTTATCGCTCGTTGTTTAGTTTGCCAGCAAGTTAAAGCTGAACATCAGAGACCAGCTGGACTTCTTTAACCTTTACCAATTCTAAAATGGAAATAGGAACACATTACCATGGATTTTTTAACTGGGTTACCTAAATCCACAGCTGGAAGAGATGCAATATGGGTTATAGTTGACCGACTCACAAAGGTAGCTCATTTTCTCCCTTTCAGAATTGGTCAGTCAACAGATTAGCTTGCAGAGATGTACCTCAGAAAGATTGTCAGATTGCATAGAGTACCAATCAGTATCGTATTCGACAGAGATTTAATATTTATATCATACTTTTGGCGAAGTCTTTAAGAGAGTTTGGAAACTCATCTCAAGTTTAGTCCAGCTTATCATCCGTTGACAGATGGTCAGTCAAAGCACAAAATTCAAACTCTTGAAGATATGTTACGATCCTGTACACTTTACTTTGGTGGTTCATGGGAGGACCACCTACATCTAGAGGAGTTCTCCTATAATAACAGTTTTTAGGCCAGTATCCAGATGGCACCATTTGATGCACTGTATGGCAGAAAGTACATATCATGTTTAGCCTGGGACGACGTTGGCGAGAGGCAAATGCTTGGTCTAGAAATAGTTACTCAGACTATTGAGTGTGGTCAGGCAAGTTAGAGATCATCTTCGAGTTGCACAAGATCGCCAGTGCCATTGGGCCGATTTTCATCGACGTCCTTTTGCTTTTTCTATCGACGACTACATATTCCTTAGGATCTTACCTACCCGTAGCGTCATTCGATTCGGCGTATAGGGAAAGCTTAGTCCTAGTAATATAGCATTGTTGGATACTTTTGAGCGAGTAGGTGATGTGTCCTATCATGTCGCTCTTCAGCCATCGTTACGTGAGGTACATGATGTATTCCATGTATCCCAATTACGACAGTATATTTCGAATCTGAGTCATATCCTTGATCATTCAGAATTAGTTCTTGGTACCAACCTTTCGTATGAGGAAAGGCCTGTATCTATATTGGACCAAAGGAAAAAAGATACTCAAGAATAAGACTATTGGTTTAGTCCGTGTTGTTTGGGGTCATCACTCTTTGGATGAGTCAACTTGGGAATGTGAGGATGATATCAGATCGTGATATCCATATCTGTTTGACTCGTAAGGTATAATATCTTCCTTACACCTTATGCTTTTAATTTTTTGTTTGCATGAATGATTGCTTGATTAACTGCTAGTCGTAGGTTGTCTGTAGTTAGTATAGCTTGCCCCAATATCTCTTACCTTTTGATTAAATTTAGAGAACAAAATTCTTTTAAGGTGGGTAAAGTTGTCACTCTCGTTTTTTGTTATACGTATTTCAGTATATGCATACGAATTTCTGATATTTGTCAGATGACCCGTATTTTTGACTTGTCTTGCTTAGCCTAGTCTTAGTTTAACCTTGACTTGGTTTGGTTCACCTTGGTTCAACTTGGCTTGGGTTTGCTTGGTTTGGTTTGGGTTGAGATGAGAGGGTTGATATAAAAACCAACCTCTCTTGCTCCTCAATTAGATTCATTTACTTCTTCTTCTTCTTCTTATTTACTCCTCCCACCTACCAAGCACTAGGCAAGTGCAACTTGTTTCATGATGGATCTCAGATTTTATTGTTCTATTGTCTTCCTTGCTTGATTCTAAGCCTCTTTAGAACTTAAATTTTTTTATTTTAATGGATAGATTTTTGTAGATCCAAGTTTTTAACTCCTTTTTTTATTTTTCTTGGTTTTGATTTCTAAAAAGCTTAGTATTTTCGAAAAGTAATGATTTCATGTTGTGGAGAATTCAATTCTACCCAATTTTGGCTTTTGAACTACTTGATTTTGATTTATTTTGATAAAGTTATGGCATTTTTCGTGTTCATGGGTTCCCGCACATCTTCGGTGCTGCTGGGACAAATGATAGTATCGCGCATTCAATTCGTTGGCTGTGCACCTGTACGTCGTGCTCTCGAGCTATGCGCGCCATGCATCCGTGTGCTGCATATTTTGTAAGTCGCCTGCCTACGCGATTCGTTGGTCATGCGCCATGCCCTTGCGCCCCGTACGTCATACATCCGTACGCTATGCATTTCGTGTATCACGTGCTCGCATGATTCATTGGTCGTGTGCTGTGCTCTCTCGGGCCACACATTCGTGTGCTGTACGATTTGCAGTCGCATTCCTCTATAATTCGTTTGTCATGCGCCTGTACACCGTGCTCTCACGCTCCGTGTGCTGTGTATTTTACGGTCGCACACCGGCACAATTCGTTTGTCACGTCCCTGCGCGTCGTGCCTCCACGTGCTGTGTGCCGTGGCCAGTTATGTTCGTGTGTGCGCGAATGGTCATTTTTGTCTATTTAAGTTATTTTGTAGCTATAATCTTGAAAAACTCAAAACATGAAAGTTGTAGATCTTTGTCTTGGCTTCAAGAATCTTCTTATTTCACCTTAACTTGAGTTCATATGTGACTGATAGTTTTAATCATATTTCTCGATCTTCTTTGTATTTTTTCTATATTTGACCTAAATTGCGACGACCCGATTTGACAACTTAGTAATCTGAGCTTGAACTTGAACATGATAATATGATTTCGTCTTGATAATCCTAATAGTGGCCCGTCAAGGTGCACTTCTGACAGTACTTTTGGCATGATAAGTAAACCTGACATGACATGTATAATCTTGATCGCTGTTGCGACAGCCAATCCTGATTTGCTAAGTATAATTATTGTCTTGACACCGTGGTTGATTTTCTAGATTGTGACTGAACAAGCTACCTATCTCGTCTTAAATCATGTCTAGGACATGGATTTCTGACGGTCAGGAATTCATAATGAATCTGATTAGGTTAAACGACTAGATTAATCAAGTAGTTTATATAGAGAGATTTCTCAGTTGCAGGCAATCCCGTTATCCTGGCCACACCTGTGGACTTGTAGCCTGCCGTCGTGTAGGTTGAATTTCCAGTACACTGTCATGTATTGCACTCCAAGTCACATAATAGTTCTATTAAATTTTGATAACCCCTTCTAACCTTGCCTGGATAACCTGGATAGTCTGCAAGGCTTGTGACTGCAAAAAATATCTCAACTGTATCTTGTTAGTAACTAGGCCTGTGATAACCCTAGTTAGCTAATGATAGCAAGCCATAGGACTTGATTGGTCATGCCTGAATGATTGTATCATGATTAACATGGGAATTTATATTACACTTATTGTTTACTTAACGAAAGCTAGTATGTTCTTTAAAGCACGTCTTATGTCATTTAATTATGTTCATTTATCAGTTCTTCTATTCATTTTATGCTGGTTTTAGTTCCTAAGTGGAGCCTCCTTTGTGGTACTTGCTCTTTCTAGGGTCTGACCTAGCTAGTTTTGTATGGCCAGATTTCGGAGTAGCACCCGGGAATCTACATACCTTCCAACTAGATGGTGAATACAAGACGTAACCGTGGCAATGAGTGGATTTTCTTACTTTGCTCTCCCACTCGATTGTAACTTATTCTTTTGAGATGTTTAGCCGTCGAACATGTGTTAGCTCGTATTAAAACTATAATTTATGTCTGCCTAAGGCTGTTACATGATTGGCAAATTCTAGGATTGATCATGTATAACTTAACTTTTGCTAGACTTCATACTTTGTCTGACTAGTTTCATGATCATCTGATATGTGATATTTGGGACACCTTACTTTGTATGTCTGATGATCTAACATCTTGTAACAATTATTTGCTTGCTTGAGATTGAGACACTAGGCTTGTTCTTGACCATAAGATACTGTTGGCTTATAGATAAACCCTCACGTATCTAGACAGCCGTGACCGTATTGCGAGGTAGGTTGCACTTCAATATACGTTGCTGGCTATATCTGTCATCCGCTCTCCAGTATTCTAGTTTTGGGGCGTCAGACCATGCTTCACCGTAGTGGTTGACCGTGCGACCCAGATGCACTTGAGCGTGTACCTCATCGAACATGACATTATTGGTCATGCATACGGAGGTCTCAGCGTGCTTGTACTCCTGCGCCATCAGCAGTACGGGCTCATCATTGTCGGCTTACGTCATATGGGACTGATCATTGTGCTTCGGCTTGTGGCAGTCCTTTACCCAGTGGTCATATATGCCATAATTATGGCACTTTCCCCTCTTGTCACGCGTGCCATCAGATGCGTTACCGTTGCTGCTATTCGTGTCATCATGACCACGACCTCTTCTCTTGTCGTGCCAGCAACCACTGCTTTTGCGACCATCGAAATAGGCCTCGCCTTGCTTCCTCTACTTCGTGCGAGCGAGCCACTCCTCTTCGGAGAGGAGAAAGCAGCTACATGTGTCGCCGACGTTGCAGCCAAGATTGTACCACTCTTCGACGACTAGAAGCCGACCGGTAAGCTCTTCAATTGACATCATCTTGAGATCCACTAGAGTCTCAATGGCGATGGCGAGTTGCACGCACTTGGGTGGAACAACTCGAAGGAATTTTTAACTACCATCTTGTCGTCTATTTCATCATCGAGTAGTTGCAGGTCATTGACGAGTCCCATGAGTCGCATCATGAAGTCCTCGACGGACTTGCGGTCCTTAAACTTGATTGATTCAAAGTCAGCGCATAATTTCTGCACTTTGGCCTTGCACACGCGCTCAACCCCCATCTGCATCATCTTCAGTACAGTGCTTCCTTGGCAGTGTCTTTCCCCGCCAGTGTCCACAACATCTCCGGCGGCACGACTCAGAGTATGACGGACAGGGCCATCCTATCATCGCAGTAGCCAGAATTCCCAGGTTCGATCGCCTCCCACAGGCCTTGTGCTTGCATGTTGACGCTCATTAAGAGATCCCAATCTGTGTAGTTGGTCCGTGTCAGCAAGGGGTACTTGAATGAGAATGAGATCTCCTTCATCGATGTCGGCGGCGTGGAGTCTTGCTTTGACGATGATGTCATATAGCTCTGATACCAAATGTCGGCCCATAAAATTATATAGAACTAGGAAGAACGTAAAGGAGAGGAAGTTCTTGTATATTGTGTTCTTAATGCTTATTAGAGGAGCATTTAAATAGGCTTACAAGTAAATGGGAGCAACCAAAAAACCAGGAGCAAATGGTTCCTTACCACAAGCTTAACCGAGAGCAATTGGCTCCTTACCACAAACTTAACTAAAGATCAAGGAGTCTAAAATAAAAAAAGAAGAAACAACATGATTAATTCAACATAGTCAACTGACCCTAACAGCATCTTAAGCCAGCAAGGTCGAAATCCTAAGACTTATAAGCCCTACTAGTTGGTCGGCCCCCATATATACTCTATATAAATATATATAAAGTCTACATATACCTAAACCCTAGAAATTCTTTGAAGAGCACCACAGCCGCTAGCTTCCTCTTTACCTTCTTCACATCCCTACAATCCCATCACATAGCTCCGAACGTTGACGCTTTACCACGTTCGACCTTACTCCTCCGCCTGCATGCACGTTATCTCGCATGCAACCCGACGCCACCGTGAGGCCGTCGACATACTCGCAGAATCTGTACCGGAAGACCGCAAAGGACGGTAGTAAGCAACTACGGCCGACTTTACCTCTGCCGACCCTCCTTGCGAATGATGCCGACAGCCATCGGTTGACCCTCGACTCTGAGCCTCATCCTCCCCGACCTTGGATCACCTTCTTCCGCGTGGTAGATAGACTAGTCCACACAGTCGACTGTGGGCACCCGAAATAAGCGTCGATTAGTCGATCTTTCCAAACTGTCAGTCAACCGAGGTGAAGTTCTTCTCCATGTTCTTTGTTATAGAATAACCTATTCAAAACAATAGAAAAAAGAAAATAATATGATCATACATATATATCCAACAGTGGTAGGAGTAATAATCAGCTACCGATACTGTGTATGTACTAGATAACCAAACAAACAGGATATTGTTCGCAGGAAAAAAAAGAAAAGTATAATAAGATGTAGCATAGGCTGCAATAGAGAGACTATTCCAAGTCAAGGTGTGATTTGGTCAGGTTCGGGCTAGACCGCGGCCTAGAAAATCGGGCCCAACCAAGCTTGGTCTGGACCCAGCCCGGACCGGAGGCAACAGCGGTCCGGGCCTGGCCTGGTTCGGGAGATTGGAGCCCAGCCCAGCCCAATGACCCGGCTTTGGTAGTGTTGGGCCGAACCGGTCCGGTTCAACAGGCGGGCCAGTTCGGGTCGGTTCCTCGGGCAGGACAGTCTGGTCCACTATTTTTTTTTAGTTTTTTTGTTATTTTCTTTCATTTAAAGTTTTTTGTTTTTATTTTAAACTTTATTTTCTTTTCTTTTCTTTTATTTTGTTTTAAGTTTATTTTGTTATTTTGTTCTTTTTAAGTTTTCTTTTAATTTATTTTATTTTCTTTGTGTCTTTCTAAGTTTTAATTTTTATGTTTTAAATTTTTTCTTTTGTTTTATTTTATTTTTTTCACCTCCTTTATCTGGGCTTGGGACCGGCAATGCAAGCTTTGCTGGTCATAGGCGGAATTAAAAAAATTTGTTTCAAATTTATGTGTTTTTTGTTATTTTTTGTTTATTTTTTTATTTTAAGTTTTTTGTTTCGTTTTAAATTTGTGTTTTTTGGTTGTTTTGTTTTAGTTTTTTTGTTTTAGTTTTTTTGTTTTAGTTTTTTGTTTTAAGGTTTTCTTTTGTTCTAAGTTTTTTTTTGTATGTTTTCTTTCTTTTTTTTTGTTTTATTTTTTTTGTTTTGTTTGTTTCTTGTTTTAAAGTTTTGTTTTAAAGTTTTTCTTTCTAAGTTTTTTTTTATGTTTTCTTTTAAGTTTTTTTGGTTTTTTTTTGTTTTTTTGGTTTTTTTTGTCATAACTTTGAGTCATTCTTCTTCCTCCTCGGTTCCAGAAGCTTCAACCATTGTAAGCGATTCAAAGTCCAGCTCATTGATATCAGCAGTTTCATCTCCCTTATTTTGGATTCTTTTTTCTGCTAAAATTCAATCTTGAACACATACATAAGCTTCCAAGATATATGGCTTCAACCAGGTCCTCTTTATACTCAAAATCCTTGATCCTGCATTAAAATATGACTCCGATGCTACCATGGACACTGGGACCATTAGTAGATCACGTGCTATGTGAGAAAGTACAGAAAATATTTTGTTGTATATTTTTCACCATTCTAAATTGGTGAAGTGATTTGAAGATTCATCTTCTTCTTCATAAGAACTTAGATATAAAGACAACTCTTGAGTGAGTTGGAAAGAGTGTTTTTGTTTCTTCCTTTTCAGTATACGACCGGCGGTGCACTTAGGCAGGCCCAGGTCGAGTTCTGGGCCGCCCGGCCCTATTAACACCTTGACTCTAAAGTATAAGAATGGCCCCTACCTCTTTCTTATAATACATTAGGAAATCACTTTTGTAGATAAAACCCTCCCTTTTCTTTTCTTCCTTTGTTCAAGCAAAGAAAAGAAACATCAACTTTATTAGTAATGTTTTGATAAGAATAACACCCCCCCCCCCCCCCCCCCCCTTTTATCACTTATTTTATAGGATTCTCTAACTTCATTAAATCAAATATGGGCCTAATAACAAAAGTTTAGGCCATGGGTTTTCTATAAAAGCTTGAGCCATAAGTAGGAGTTTGGACCATGGAAATAAACTTGGTCATTACATGAACGTGGTTGTTGACTATAAATACTAAAATAATCAAGTATTTAATTAAAACTTTTAAAATATAACTTATGTACTTAATAAATACTATTAGCATAATCCTATTTCATATATATATATATATATATATATATATATATATATATATATATATATATATATATATATATTGAACAGGAAATATTATAGAAAAAGCTCACTAGGAGCAAATACAAGGCCCGGAAGCAGGACCGGCCCACAAGGGACCAGCACCGAAGGGGCCGAAACCAAAAAATTCAAAATTCAAAAGAAACAGAGAAAGGGGGAAGCCATGGCGTGCGGCCCGAGACAACCTCGGAACCCGCAACCGCGAGCCCCGAGGCGGCCAGCGTACTGCCCGAAATGGGGGGCTCAGCCCAAGGAGACCAACGCGGGGCCCGAGAGGGCGGAGGGGCGCACCGCCCGAGGGGGTAGTCGCACGGCTCGAGGAGCCTCGGTCCACCCCTAGAGTGGGGGAGCTCCGGCGGGGTGGAGTAGAGGCTCCACCGCGGCGGAGGGGAGAGGGGGCCTCGACGGAGGGGGAGCAGCCGGGATGAGGCTATGTCACGCCCCAGAACCAGAATACTGGAGAGCGGGGGCAGACACAGCCAGCTACGTATATTGAAATAGAATACATCTCAACTATACGGTCACGGCTGTCTAGATATGAGGGTTTACTACAAGCCAGCAGTCTCTTAAGGTCAAGCCTATTGTCTCAATCTCAAGCAATTAACAGAGTTACAAGATGTTAGAGCATCAAATATATATATAAGGCGTCCCAAATATTACATATTGGATGATCATGAAGCTAGTCGTACAAAATGATAGGACTAGCAAGAGTTCAGTCATACATGATCAACCCTAGGATTTGTTAATCATGTTTACAGCCCGTAGGCAGACAGTAAGTAAATGTGCATCGAGCTAACAGGTGCTCGTCGGCTAAACGCCTCAAAAGAATAAATTTACATATAAGTGGGTGAAACAAAAAGAAAAACCCACTCTTGGCCCGGGTTCCGTCTAGTTGTCACCATTGGGCTGGAAGCTTGGTAGATCCTCGGGAGCTGCTCCGAAATCTGGCCACACAAAACCAGCTGGGTCAAACCCCAGAAAGAGCAAGTGCCACAAAAGAGGCCACAAATAAGAACAAAAGCCAGCATATCAGAACATAAAGAATAAAAGAAAGTACAAGTAGTAAAGTACACAGGGCGATAAACGACTAGGGACGTGGAACCATTCTGGGAGCCAGGTTACAATCCTTAAACCAAACAAGGACCGGGATTGTACCCCTTCGCCTGAATAGCTCACAGTCTCTACCCATTTATCATTAAGATAAGTAAAACAAACATGCTCAGGAGATAGCAGGTACTGGAGCTAGACAAGACTTAGACAAGGCTGGACACCATCCATTCACAATCGGCCAAGCAAGTACTACGGCTTACTACTTTAACTAACTAGGGTTATCACAAGCCTTAATTACTAACAAGATGCAAGTGAGAAACTCCCAGTCCCAAGCCCTGCAGACCATCCAGTTATCCTTCCGCGGGTTGAGAGTATGGTTGGGTACATCGCCCAGGAAACGATATACCCTTAGGTGACTTAGAGGGTGCAACACATGACAGTGTGCTGGAAATGTGCTCTACTCGTCGGCAAGCTACAAGTCCATTAAAGCACCCAGATAACGAGATCGCCTGTGACTGGGAATTCTCTATGTTCTAGTTTGATCTAATCATTAGCCTAATCCAATTTAGCGCGAGTCCCTGGCCGTGGTACCCAGGAAGTCACGTCCTAGACATGATGCAAGACAAGACAAGTGGATTGTACAAGCAAGCAAGCAGGAACACCCACGGTGTCAAGTTGATTATACGAGTTAATTACAAGTTACAAGTCAAGTCAAGTTAGGAGTGCGCCGCCACGGGCCACTATCAAGTTATCAAGATAAATCATGTCAGGGTGCTTGTTAGGAGTGCACCACTACGGGTCACTGTCATGTCAGGTTGGTCATGTCAGGAGTGCACCACTACGGGTCACTGTCGTGTTATGCTAGGTCCTGGTCATACCATGCCATGTACATTAGACATTCCAAACCTATTAAGTAAAATCAAGTTCATAACAAAAGGCGTAAGGATATAAAATAGACGTAAAACATCTAATAAAATATCAATATATATAGGGCTATAGAAGAGCCAAGCTAAAAGAAGAATAAAACCAAGTCTCCATGATTGGACATATTGTGCAAGGGGTCATGGGGTTGGATTGCGCAAGAGTCAAGTGCGCCAGGGGCCAACTGCGCAGGATGAGCTGCGTAGGGTACCAACTGCGCCAAAGATGGATGGCGCATGGATAGATTGTGCGGGATCAGGTTGCGCAGGGATGGATGGCGCATGGATAGATTGCGCAGAAGGTGGACTGCGCAGGAGTCAGGTGGCGCAGGGATGGATGGCGCATGGATAGATTGCGCGGGATCAGGTTGCGCAGGGATGGATGTGCATGGATAGATTACGCAGAAGGTGGACTGCGCAGGAGTCAGGTGGCGCAGGGATGGATGCGCGGTTCAGCCCGAGAGGCCGGGCGCAATCGGCTATGCGCAATGAAGGCGCTGGCCGAGAAGGAAGGTGCGAAGTTCACCAAAGGGTGAGCTGCGCAATCGGCTTTGCGCTAAAGAGCGCAGGCCGAGAGGGCTGCTTCTCCAACCCGAGAAGAACTCCAAGAACTTCAAAACTTCAATTCTTCATAGCTTGATCAAATCAAAACCAAATCTAGATTTTCAAAGTTCTAACTTGAGTAAAATCGAATTCTCTTCCACATGGAAGCATCAAAACATACAAAAATCGAAGTTTAATAGATCAAAACCAAGGATTTTCGAAAATAGTAAAAACTTAGATCTAGAAGAATGAAAGCTCCAAATCACAAAATGTCAAGTTCTAAAGTTGTTCTCCATGTCCTAATCTATCAAATGAACAAATAAAATTGGATGCTTATTTGTTGGCAAGGTGCACTTGCCTAAGGGGTTGGGGAGTTGTGTGGAAGAAGGAAGAAGATGGAGAAGAAGAAATTAATGGAGAGTAAAAAGGAGAGAGAAAAAGTTGGTGGAAATATAATGAGGGTGGTTGTGTTGTGTTGAGGGTAGAGTGTAGGTTAAAGTGTTCCACTCATGATGAACCAAACCAAACCAACTTCCACAAAATAAAACCAAGCCATGGTCCAAAACCCATTTACGAGAAACCAAAATCCGTAAGTCGAGAAAATTAAAATACGTGCCAAAATCAAATACGAGCATAAATACGAAATACAGGAAATGGGGGTGACAGGCTACGTCCGGAGCCGGGAGGGCTCCGACGGAGGGTGGCGGAGGAGGATGGGGGAGGCGGAGGAGGTTGGGACCGGAGAAGACGGAGAGGCACACCGAGCGGGGAGGGCAAGAGGAGGGCTCCGGCGAGGGGCCTCCAGGAATAAGGAAGTCAACCCCGACGGTGGAGGCGGAGTGGGAAGCCACGACGGGTGAGGGTATTGCGAACTGCCGGGAGGCTATGCGGATGGGCGGGGACAGAGAAGGAGACCCGGGGGGCACGACGAGGGGGTTGCGAACCGCTAGGAGAGGGAGCGAGCACGGAAGAGAGGGGGAAATCTTCAGCGTAGGGGGGGCTCGAGACCCGGCCGAAGGGGGAGGGCACGGGGCGGAGAGGGGGAGGAGAGCGGCGAGCGAGTCAGCCGGGGGGCCCCGAGTCGACGGCTCGGCTCGGCCTAGTAGAAGGGGCTCGACCCCAAGGAGTGGGCGTACGACGCCTACGACGAAGCATAGGAGGAGCCTGGACCGCCGGGGACTAGAGAGTACCCATAAGGCACAGCCGAGGGGGGCATGAAGGGGGTACCAGAACCACAGCAGAGGAGGGGCCACCGACGAGACGGAGGGAGGCGCGGTGATCTGGGCGACTGGAGGGGAACCAGAGGGAGCCGGGGGGACCGGAGGGGCGGAGGGGCGGCGGGGATCGAAGGAGGAGCTGCCTCGGGGCCTCCGAGAAACGGAGGGGAAGGGTCCGAGGCGGACGAGGCCGGATGCGAGGGTGTTCCCCTCAGGGAGGGAAGCACAGGGGGAAGGGCCGCGGCCAAGGCGGGGGACAGCACAGCGGAAGAGCCGGTGGCCGGGAGGAGGACACGGGGGGCCTCGACAGGGTCGCCAGGGGGAGGAGTCCACGAGGACGATGCGACCAGGGAGGCCGGAGGCCACCGAAAGGCGGCAGAAGCCGGGATGAGGGCCGCTGCCGAAGAAGGGGACGCGGGGGGGGCACGGCGAGAGACGGAGGGAGTGGGGCCGGATCGACGCCAAGGGGGGAGGATCCGGAGGGAGGAGGACGGGTTTCCGGCGCATGGCTCGGGACCGCCGGGGGCGACGTCACGGCTGACGCCGAGGGGGAAAGGGGAGGAGGTCGGTGAAACCCGACTGGAAGAGGGGAGGGCGGGTGCACAGGCGAGGCTCGCTCGGCGGAGCTCCTAACAACCCATTCCCTCTGCGCACCGTCTGATATATATATATATATACCCTACTAAGAGTGTTATATACACACACCAGACCGCTGATAGAGCCCACACTACCATGCTCACTAATATTACATCCTTCTCCGTCGCGTACCCCATTCTCCTATCTAGGGTGTCCGATGGTTTATGACAGATCTAATGCGGGCCTTTTCGATTAGTTAGTAGGAAAAATCAAAAAAAGATTGAAGGGTGGCACAACGCTATCTAATCGCCTGGCGGTAAGATGATTATGATCCAGCACGTGCTTTCTTCTATACTGATTTACACCTTGGCCGCCTGTTCCCCCCCTCCCCCCCCGAAGAAAGTCCTCTCCACCATAGAAAACCACTTCGCCAACTTCTTCTGGTGTCACTGTAGCGGCAAGGATAAGCATCATTAGGCCAACTGGGACTTAATGGCTAGACCTACATCTGAGGGTTGCCTAAGATTCTGCAGGAAGGCACACGTTGTTGACGCTTGCTCGATGAAGATGTGGTGAAAGCTCCGCTCGAGTCACTCCATTTGGGCTCATTTCATTAAGGCCAGATATTTTAAGCATTCTTATCTTACTGTCGGCTCCTACAATAGCAGATCCTCCGCTTCTTGGCATTGCATCCTGAATGGCTGTCGGCACGTCGAACCTTTAATTCATTTTTGGTTGGGCTTGGGCCAATCATCTCTATTTTTTGAAAGGTAGACCGGAGATGACCTGCTTCCCCCTCTTCGGACGCTCCCACTAACAGTGTGATAAGAGACATGTGGGCTAACGATGGGGTTTAAAACTGGAGGAGGATGCGGTCGTGGATTTGAGAGGAGGCTGCTGCAGTCTTAGCTGCCTCTGGTATGGTGGTGGGGACGGACCTTGACTCACTTCGGTGGTCCCTGACGGCTAATGGGACCTTCACCCTAGCATCGGCCTGACAAGTGGCCGACGGTAATGGTATACCTGCCCCCATCATAATTGTAACGCCCCGGTCTCAAATACTTAGGACCAAGTATGTGGACATGCCAGATGTATATATACGAAGAATACTCCAATATATGGAATCCTCGTATATATACATAGGCTGTAATAATATAAATCGTAGGCCAGAACATCATAAAACTATATCTCATTCACAGCACACATAGAAGATAAAAAAAAGTCCAATAGAATAAATAAGTGAGTCAGAAGATAGCTGGATGGACATGCCCACACCAAACAGCTATGAAAATAATCTCAAATAAAGTAGATGTCCACTATGAATCTCAAAGAATAACATAAATCTAGATATCAGCGGGAGATGCCTCATCATCAAGGTATGAAGGATCCAGTACCGATCCATACTCCTACGGGAAATTGCCTATACCTGGAGAGATCACCAGGTCCTCAATGGGACGTAACAAGATACAGAAAGAACATGCCATATAAACTGGATATAAAATATACCATAAAGTAAAAGTAAGGGGTCCAAACCATAACACGGCTCAATATTCCATCATCGAAACAGTGGACTATCCTTACAACCAAATAAGGACAATCGGTAACACACTCTTCCGCGATGTGACATTTTTCCATGCTACGACTGGAACATGAAATTGACTAAGGTCTCCTAACCTTTCTAGTAGGCAATTTAGAAGACATATCGATGTATGGGCAGGTGAAGGCTGACTCCCCCAGGACAAGGTAACAACTCAAAATACGCTCACGTCAAGTACCAATACTATCAGCCGGCATAACTCGAGGCTAGCGACCCACATGATTCATCAGTCCATGTAGCTCGAGGCTAGTGACCACCGTGACACGACTATCGTTGTACGCAGTTACTACAGCTTTTGGATTCAGGTAGCCCATATATTTAACTATCTTCTCCCTCCCAAGGTCACTACCAGAAGGTAGTTCTCTAAGACTAGGTCCATATGCATACAAAAGGCAAGAAAGAAAAATAACTAAAAGCAAAATAAAGTGAACTAAAAATAGCAAGTAATGGATCCAACTGAAAATAGATAATAAAGATGCAGCAAATAAATAAATAAAGATGCATCTAATTATAAACAGTAAATAAGGCAAGGTATCTTGCCTGGTGGTGCGGGAATAGCAACTTCAACAGTCTATTACGTCAGCAATGAAAACTCAAAATCCAAAAACGGCTTTGGATGCTGAAACAAACATCAAGAACATTCTCGATGTAAAAGATATATCTAGAAAATGTCTGTCCAAAAGTCAAATTATGGAACAGGGGCAAAACCGTAATTTTGAGTCAAAATGATGTCCGTCGTTTGACCCGTGTTGCACCAAAATGCATGCCATTTTCTATGATCTTTAAAGTCTTTAAACTACATGTTTATGGGTCTAGTTTGAGGAGATGAACTCAACGGTATGTCCAATTTTGGATTTTGACGAGCCGTGCAAAAAATTGCCCGTTGGATCGGGTCGCGAGCCCGCCAAAAAGGCGTTCCGGTCAACCTTCTCAGAATCGGACCAAACTTGGCATACAGGACCAGAATAATGATACGGTCCTGCTGGCGCAAGTTTTGTGTCGATTTGACGAACGTGCACAAAGTAATTGGAGAATTTATAAAAAGGCCAATACGGTTAATTTCGACGGATACGCATCAAATTCGTCGCGTACACGCAACCAATTTGAATTCGGTCAAAGCCCACACATCCACAAAGTTGAAACGTACCTTTCGATAATTTCGGTTCGTGACCATGTCACCCGCTTTGGCAGGACGCACGTCGTATTGAAGAATTATTCTAAAATTTTATAGTTCGAAAACAAGTTTTTTCTAAAACTTTGAAACTGTTTTTATCACAATTTAATTCCTGAGAAATAAAAATGAAAGCTGGTTTTCCTTCTAATATAGGTTGTCAATAAGCCTGTTTAAACACATTTTTAATATTGTAGTTGGATTGGCACGAGTTGGCCTTCCAAAACAGTGTCTGTGCTGTTTTCATACCATGTCCCGATATTTCGAAATTGTAGTTTTTCCAAGATTTGGGTAATGATTTACTTAAGAATTCAAAGTCTTCGTACTAAACAAAATTACATGGATCTAAAGATGGTTAATTGCTACGTGTAGGACTAATGAGATCAAAATTTGACTGCTTATAGGGTGAGAAGCATGGTGCCAAACTTGAGTACCTGAAAGTTTGTTACTGTTTGGAAATAGGGGAACACCTCTGTTCGTGGTCCTCTCCGGCGATCACTGGCGATGGTGGCGGCCCCGAACGTATGCAGTGGGATCGTGGGATGTGGGGGGCCTTGGCGAACGTCTTTGGATGACTTGGAGGGGTGTAGGGATGGAGGAGATGAACTTTTCGATGGTTGCTCATATATGTATGTGAAAATTTCTAATCTGATTTTAATTCAAATCTGGATCGATCATAGAGTTAGTTTATGGGTTTAAATCAAGGAGAATTAGGTGAGGATCTACCCAAAAAAATTGAAAAGATTTGGTCGAATATTGGTATTTTTCGAATTCGCACAGAGGAGTAGTTTTTCTTGTGCTCGCGGCTGTGGATCGGTTTTAGAGAGGCATTGTTCCCCCTTTGGGGAATAGTAGCCTTAGAACTATTTTTTCCTACTATATTCATTTATAACTATAACTATATATATATATATATATATATATATATATATATATATATATATATATATATATATATATATATATATATATATATATATATTTTAAAATATATATATATATATATATATATATATATATATATATATATATATATATATATATATATATAATAAATACACATACATACATACATTAGATAATAAAAAAAAACCAAAATTTTCTTAAACATTTAAATAAGCAGAATATATATATATATATATATATATATATATATATATATATATATATATATATATATATATATATATATATATATATATATATATATATATATATATATCTTCCCAAAATCTTATTTTGATAAAATATGATTTATTTATAAATGTTATTGTAAAATTTTAAATTAAATTACTAATTTCCTATATACCAATAATATCCCAAAATAAAGTCCCAAAAATTCTAAAACTTCTTAAAATACAAATCTGAAATATCTAAACATAAATTATATTTTTATGGTAGGAAAAATAATCTTAGTATATATGATTATGCAAAACTTATTTTGTATACATAATAGGTTAACACATATTATCCCTATTATTTGGGAAAAGAAAATTATTATACATTTATAAATCTCAATAAAATAAAACAAAAATTAAAAATTTAGGGGGTTTACATTCTACCCAACTTATAAAAATTTTATTCTCGAAATTAAAACAAATCTTAATATAAGAGGACAAAGAAGCTGGGAATAGAAGAATAATTTGGTATGTCAAACCATACCAAACATTTGAAAGGATGAAGGAAACGTTCTATGATCGAACTCCTAGTTCAACGTCACCATCTAAGGGGCAGGGTGTATGCAGTTTACGACTCTACCCAACTTATAGAAGTTGGGTAATCGTGGAAAGAACAGTAATAGAACTGATAAGGAGGTCAAATTCTAAGGAGATGTATGAGAGTATGAGGTACTTCGGATTCTAGTTACGGACCCTATTACTTATTTAACATTGCTCCTATATTGACCATGTCTTATCAAGGCAGTATGGAAGGTCTTGGTCAAGCATAACCGAAACAAGTTGATTCAGCGGGACTCTATTTATCTTATAACATAAGCTACAAAAAGATACGGTTACGAAATTTGTGGAAGAAAAATTAGTGGACCAAGAGATGAGGACTACATAATAGGTGTAAGGATCTATTTCATCAAGTTTGGTTTCTATGGCCCAAATATGGCGATATACAAGGATGGGTTTAACTGTGTCTTAATGGATTTCCTATTTGGACATCGACCTTTGATTGAATGAATCATGGGTTTTAATCTATATTGACTGGGCAAGATGCTATGAAACAATATGAGCCAATCCTAGCAGGTTAGGGTAATCTTATATAGGTTCCAAGTCAAGTGGTCGGCAAATTTATCAGCTGGGTTGGTTTACCAGGTTCCTAAAGCCCGAGAATGCGCCTTCTGTGACTTTTGTGTTTAAGTAGCACAAGAAAACTTAATTGAGTGGCACACTAGTGGCATGTGCGTAGAGGCTTCGAGTAGATCACAACCATATATTGGATCGAAAGATTTGAGTCTCGATTGAGTCTCTAATTGGAGTTGGAAAGTACACTGATATTACGGTAAAGGTTATAATTAGCCTTTTTGACTCGAAAGTCGTATAAAAAAAGAGTACAAGGGGACGTGTTTGTGTGACACATAACATGCCTAGTTGAAGGTGGGATCGTCTAGGTCTCGTGTGTGAAATTTGTTGAAAGAAAAAGACTAATGTTGTGCCCCAAATTTCAAAGTCACGGTAGGAGTATACATAGTGTTGCGGATAGAAGTGGACGTTATGAACTACTGAGTTATTTGCTCGGTTGGAGGAACTGTGTCAAGTCAAAGATTGTTCTTTGAATTTTAGACAATAGTGAAACGATTACCCATGTCATCTTTATGCTTCCTCGTTGGGAGGGATGCCATGATGACACACGTACCGAGGGTGTTGGATGATTCACTCTTCTATAGCACATGACGATTACTGATGGGGTAACAAATTATAAGGTGCATCATGCAAGGATCTCTAAGTACTAAGTCATAAATCTCCGTAATAAGATTGCTAGACTATAGTCAATAGATTTATAATGGTGTCGAAGGTACTGCATATACATTGCCGCTAGTAACTAGTAATTCATACTAAGACAAGTATTATGCTATGCATGTTGACCAAGCTAATGGATGTGTTGTTCTAATGCTAAGCCATGTCTAAAATAATTAAACATTGCAACTGAAATAATATCTACCAAATCTCCAACCTCAGGATGGGTGCCTATCACAGCCATGCTAAATATTTGCCCATGCCTTTGTCCATTTGTCTCCTGTCCAGCCTGACTAACTTGTGCTGATTGGTCAGCTAAGTGTGATCCTCTAGGATAAATTCCATATGGTGGTTGATTTGGCTCTGCTATTGGTCCATGTGCTACGGGTCCTTGCATCCTCTGTTGTGCTTCCTTTAGTTGTTCTATAGAGTCTCGGGCTTTGTAATGATTTGAGCCATAAATCATGCATTGTCCTAATCTGTGACGACAATCCTTCAAGACATGACCTTTCCTATGATAGAAGCGACATGTAAGAAGCTCATCAATTGGATAGGGTGATGCCCTTAGTGGTTGTCGTGTCACAGAATGTCTGATTGGTCCACCATGGATAAGGTTACTTGGCCCACTTACTGGAATATGGCATCTCTGAGCCTGTTGTACTTCTTTATCAAGGGGTTCCTGCTTCTAGCTTCTTCTAACACTACAACATGAGAAACTCTAGAATGTACTGTAACATGCTTCTTGAGCTCTGGTGTCAATCCTTGGTGAAATCTCTTGGCCCTTTCCTGCTCAGTAGGAATCAGTGTCTCACCGAATCTGCTCAGTCGACTGAATTCTGCATCGCACTCATCTACGGCCATGTTTTCTTTCTTGAGGTGAAGGAATTGATCATAGAGGAGATCGCGTACATGGGTAGGAAAGAACCTCCCATTGAAGAGTTTGTAGAACTCTTCCCAAGTCTGATTGGCTCCCAAGCATCTTTCTTCGACTTCCCACGAATGACGGGCATTGTCTTCTAAGAGCAAGTCTACTGCTGTCATCCAATCTTTTATTGGCAACTGGGATGCCCTTAGTAGCTTCTCCATGCGGATAAGCCACGCGGTGACGTCTAGTGGTTCCTCAGTGCCTCTAAAGGGCTTGGGGTTCATATCCATGAAGTCCTTGATAGAACCCTCATATGGATGTAGAGTTGGTGCTGGTACCGGTGCCGGAGGTGAAGGTGGGGACCTAGTCAGTGCTTTCGTCATGCTCTGCCTCATCAGTTTAGCCTGTTGCCAGTGAGTATGTATCATGGCATACATGAACTGTGTAGTAGGGTTTCCATCCTCTGGTGGTGGAGGCATTTGTGGTCCGCACTGAGGTGGATACTACTGAGTGAATGATGGTGGAGGTGGTGTAAATTCTTTTCGGTTGGTACTACGGTAGTATGCCCAATCTGGATGACTGGTGGCACTTGAGTTCCCTGTTGTACCATCGATGGGGTAATGGTGGCCTGTGACTGTCATGGCTGATACGGGGTCACCGGGGTCATTCGTAGGACCTCTTTCTCTTAAGTGGCTGTATCACCAAATGTG
The DNA here is from genome assembly GCA_029216955.1 of Iris pallida. Classification (NCBI taxonomy): domain Eukaryota; kingdom Viridiplantae; phylum Streptophyta; class Magnoliopsida; order Asparagales; family Iridaceae; genus Iris; species Iris pallida. The sequence goes on along the minus strand of JANAVB010013598.1, from coordinate 5,399,760 downwards.
ATCGCCGAAGTAGGAACGTGTCCGCTTCGAAGGTTCATCCTTACTGGCACGAAAATAGAATAATGTTAGAATAGATTTGAACAAGTTATTGGTCAAGCAGTTGAAAGAGAATTGTCAACGTAGTTGCGGATGAGATCTTGGGAAGCAAGTTAATTATATCTCATTCTATATATAAAAAAATTGTAAAGAGTAAACCAAGTACAATAGGTTGATCAGACCATCATGCACCGGTTCTGATAGACAATATGTTAGCGGGGCACCTCCAATTACATATATGTCATGAACAAGCTCGAAAATGAATAAGCTTGCAAATCTAGGATATGATAGCAATACTGGTCACATAAGTACACGCGACAGTGTGGAAAGTAGATATAAAAATTTAAGTTCCTCAAGAATCGAAGTTTTTGCTCGGGGTTCGTGCTTATACAGTCGTCCTACTGCCTTTTGGTCTGAAGCCATGATTACGGTTAAGGAAGTGTTAAGTCGTGAAGCATTCTATCCAACTTACAAGAGTTAAACTAGTAATAATGGAATAATAGAACACGTCTACCTAGTGCGAGTCATCACTTTAACATCTATCAAGCACGAAAGTAGGATGATGTTGAGAAGGGTTAGATATGAGGTAATTCAGTTAATCAAAAAGGATTCGAAAAGGTTGGAAGTCAAAGGAGGTAATAATCATGGATGAGATACTATTTCTATTCCTATATGCAGGCTTGTTGGATACAGTCATGTAACCCAACAATATTTTCTGACCTGCATGGGCTACCACAAAAATATGTAACGCCCCGGTCCCAAATACTTAGGACCAAGTACGTTGACATGCCAGCTGCATATATACGAAGAATACTCCAATATATGGAATCCTCGTATATATATATAAGCTGTAATAATATAAATCGCAAGCCAGAACATCATAAAACTATATCTCATCTACAGCACACACAGAAGATATAAGAAGTCCAATAGAATAAATGAATGAGTCAAAAGATAGCCGGGTGGACATGCCCACACAAAACAGCTATGAAAATAATCTCAAATAAAGTAGATGTCAACTATGAGTCTCAAAGAATAACATAAATCTATATATCAGCGAAAGATGCCTCGTCATCAAGGTATGAAGAATCCAGTGCCGATCCATACTCCTACGGGAAATCGCCTATACCTGGAGAGATCACCAGGTCCCCAGAGAGACGTAAAAAGATACAGGAAGAACTTGCCATATAAACTGGATATAAAAAATACCATAAAGTAAAAGTAAAAGTAAAAGTAAGGGGTCCAAACCATAACACGGCTGAATATCCCATCATCGAAATAGTTGACTACCCTTGCAACCAAACAAGGAAAATAGGTAACACACTCTTTCACGATGTGACATTTTCCTATGCCATGACTGGAACATGAAATTGACTAAAGTCTTCTAACCTTTCTAGTAGGCAATTTAGAAGACATCTTGATGTATGGGCAGGTGAAGGCTGACTCCCCCAGGATAAGGTAACAACTCACAACACGCTCACGTCAAGTCCCAATACTATCAGCCAGCATAACTCGAGGCTAGCAGTCCACGTGATCCATCAGTCCACATAGCTCGAGGTTAGTGACCACCATGACACGACTACCGTAGTACACAGTTACTACGACTTTTGGATTTGGGTAGCCCATACATTTAACTGTCTTCTCCCTCCGAAGGTCACTAACAGAAGGTTGTTCGCTAATACTAGGTCCATATGCATACAAAAGGCAAGAAGGAAAAATAACTAAAAGAAAAATATAGTGAACTAAAAATACCAAGTAATAGATCCAACTAAAAATAGATAATAAAGATGCAGGAAATAAATAAATAAAGATGAATCTAATTGTAAACAGTAAATAAAGCAAGGTATCTTGCATGGTGGTGCGGGAATGGCAACTTCAACAGTCAATTACATCAGCAATAAAAACTCAAAATCCAAATAGCTCTAGATGCTGAAATAAACATCAAGAACATTTTCGGTGTAAAAGGTATATCTAGAAAATGCCTGTCCAAAAGTCAAATTATAGAACAGGGACAAAATCATAATTTTGAGTCAAAATGATGTCCGTCGTTGGACCCGTATTGCACCAAAATGTGTGTCATTATCTATAGTCTCCAAAGTCATCAAACTACATGTCTACGGGTCTGGTTTGAGGAGACAAACTCAACGGTATATCCAATTTTGGATTCCGATGAGCCGTGCACAAAATTGCTCGTTGGATCTGGTCGCGAGCCTACCAAAAAGGCGTTCTGGTCAACCTTATCAGAATTGGACCAATCTTGGCATACAGGACCAAAAAAATAATACGGTCCTGCTGGCACAAGTTTCGTCTCGATTTGACGAATGTGCACAAAGTATTGGAGAATTTGTAAAAAGATCGATACAGTAAATTTCGACGTATACGCATCAAATTCGTCGCGTATACGCAACCAATTTGAATTCGGTCAAAGCTCACACGTCCATGAAGTCAATACGCACCTTTCGATAATTTCGGTTCATGACCACGTCACCCGGTTTGGCGGGACGTATGTTGTAATGTCCCAAATTCGTGAAACATATTTAGTATACGTATACGTATTTTGGACCCATATTTTATTTAGTCATGATTAGTTATCTTGGTTTATTTTGCATTGGCTTGGTTTTAATTGGCATTGATAGTTCAATTGGTTTTAATGGTTCCTTGGTTTATTTTGGATTAGTGAGGCTTGATTTATTTCATGGTTCATTTGGTTTAAATTGCTAGAGAGAGGGTTTATTGGCCTTGACTTGGTTCACCTTGGTTTATTTTGACTTGGTTTATTTTGGGTTGACATGGAGAACCACCACCACCATAAATATCAATTTCCCTCTCTCTCTCTCTCTCCTCATTTATTTTTCTTCATCTTCTTCCTCATTACTCTTTTCTCTCCACCAACCACCAACCTAGGCAAGTTGCATCTTGCTATCACTTGAGGGCTATATTTTATTTGTCTAATAGCTTTATTAGCTTATTTTAAGCAACATTAGAACTTGGGTTTTCTCCATTTGGGGCTTGGAATTTTGTAGATCTAGGATTGAAGTATTTTCGGATTTAGGTGGTTTTGATCTATAAAACTTGTTCATTTTCATATTTTGATTGTTCCATGTGGAAGAGAATTCAATTTTACTCAAGTTAAAACTTTAAAAATCTAGATTTGGCTTTGATTTGACTAAGATATGAAAGATTGAATTTTGGGTGTTCTTGATGTTCCTCTCGGCCTGGAGAAGAAGTTCTACAGTCTGCGCTCTTTAGCGCAGCACTGACCGCGCAGCCTCCCCGCGCCGCGCTCTTTAGCGTCGGTCGCTGACTGCGCAGCCTGGCCGCTGCCCGATTGTGCAACCAACCCTGCGCCATCGGCTCCTGCACGCTTAACCCCTGCGCAGTCTGCATCCTGCGCCATCCATTGCCTGCGCAGTCTAAGCCTGCACAGTCTGTATCCTGCGCCATCCATTGCCTGCGCAGTCTAAGCCTGCGTAGTCTGCATCCTGCGCTATCCATTGCCTGCGCAGTCTGAGCCTATGCAGTCTGCATCCTGCGCTATCCATTGCCTGTGCAGTTTAAGTCTGCGCACTTCGCAGCCTGCGCCAACCATTCCTACGCAATCCAATCCCCTGACCCTTGGCGCAATCCATTGGCTCTTGGAGTTTTGGTTTTATTTCTTTAAGCTTGGCTCTTCTATAGCCCTGTATATTGATATTTTATTAGATATTTTACGTCCATTTTATATCCTTACGCCTTTTGTCATGAACTTGATTTTACTTAATATGTTTGGAATAACTATTGTACATGGCATAGTATGACAAGGAACTAGCATAACACGACAGTGACCCGTAGTGGTGCACTCCTGACATGACCAACCTGACTTGATAGTGGCCCGTCGTGGCGCACTCCCGACAAGTACCCTGACATGATTTATCTTGATAACTTGATAGTGGCCCGTGGCGGCGCACTCCTGACTTGACATGACGTGTAACTTATAACTTGACTTGTATAACCAACTCTGACACCGTGGGTGTTCCTGCTTGCTTGCTTGTACAAATAATCCATTCCTGTCCTACATCATGTCTAGGAGGGGACTCCTGAGTACCACGGTCAGGAGTACCTACTGAAATGGATTAAGGTCAATGATTAGTATAATTCACTAGACATGAAGAGATGTTCCCCAATTACAGGCGATCCCGTTATCCCGGCCGCAAATGTTTGGACTTGTAGCCTGCCGACGAGTAGGGCTCATTTCCAGCCCACTGTTATGTGGGGCACCCACCATTGTCACTTAAATGATTGAACTCTATTGTCACTCTAATGTATTGTACTCTCTAAATTGTCACTATAATGATTGCCTGGATAACCTGGATAGCTGCAGGGCCTGTGACTACTTGGAGCATCTCATTGCATCTTGCTAGTAACTAGGATTGTGATAACCCTAGTTAGTTAATGTAGAAAGCCGTAGACAATGATTGGCCGTGATTGATTGGATGGAGTCTAGTTCAGTATAGTATTGTCTAGAAGTGATTGATTGCAAGATTGTACCAGAATGATTGAATGATTGTTACTCCAGATTGTCACTATAATGATTGTCACTCCAGTTTGTCACTATAATGATTGTCACTCCAGATTGTCACATAATGATTGTCACTCCAGATTGTCACTATAATGATTGTACTCTATTGTCACTCTAGCGTATTGTACTCTTCATTGTCACTTTTATCATTGTACTCTCTCATTTTCCCCCTTAATGATTATCACCGTTAGCAATAAATGATCAGAGACTAAGTTCCGTTCAGGTGAAGGGTTACAATCTCAGTCCTTGTTTGGTTTAAGGATTGTAACCTGGCTTCCGAAATAGTACCTTTGTCTTCTTTTCATATATTGCCCAGCTATATTTTATTTAGCATGATTCTCCAGTTGTCTTACGTCATTGATGCTTCACTTAATTGCTTTCTCTGATTGGGACAAGTGCATTGGTAGTGCACAAACCTTAATCTGTGTTACTTATTATTTTCTTACATGTTGAATGCTAATGATTTGTTGGTTTTAGTCCTAAGTGAAGCCTCCTTTGTGGCACTTGCTCTTTCTGGGGTCTGACCCAGCTGGTTTTGTATGGCCAGATACCGGAGCAGCACCAAAGGATCTCCCTGCTTTCCAGCCCGATGGTGGTCACCCGGCGTAACCAGGGCATCGAGTAGATTTCTTTTGTTCTTCCACTGTAATATTGTAAATTATTCTTTTGAGGCGTTTAGCCGACGAGCAAGTGTTAGCTCGGTTGCAGCTTTTACTTATTGTCTACCTACGGGCTGTAACATGATTGACAAGCCCCGGGGGTTGATCATGTATGACTGAACTCTTGCTAGTCCTCACATTTTGTAATGACTAGCTTCATGATCATTCCGAATATGTAATGTATGGGACGCCTTACTATTGTGTATTTGGTGGTCTGACATCTTGTAATTATTATTAATTGGTTGAGATTGAGACAATAGGCTATTTCGTGACCTTAAGAGACTGATAGATTGTAGTGAAACCCTCACATATCTTGACAGCCGTGACCGTATAGCGGTGTGAATTCCATTCCGTTATACGTAGCTGGCTATGTCTGCCCCCGCTCTCCAGTATTCTGGTTCTGGGACGTGACATGGTTTAAGTGGTGGCCCATGCAGGTCTTGTTAATCAAGATGTGTGAGGGTTTACCGGATAGATGTCTCAATCTGTACTCTCCTTTGATCTCCAATCGTATCTTTATATCTCCTTGAATTCCTGACTTGATAACATACTTGTATCATTAATCTATCCTGGTCCTTCTTTAATATCCCTGATGTCATTGCTTCAGTGACATAGTTCATGTTGATCAGCCAGAAGGAGCTCAGTCCTCAGCAGCAGCCTCCCGAGCCGTGCCTCCTGGAGAACCAGTACCACCAGTTCAGCCCGTTCAGTCTGCAGAGCCGGATGATGGCACCTTGGTAGGTCTCATCAGGACCTTGATAGCTTCCCAGGATCGTCAAGGAGACGTCTTGCACCAGGCAGTGGCAGATGCTTTGACCAGAGGCGGTCATCCAGGGAGCAGTACGGTCAACAGTTTCAAGCGCCTGAACCCTCCATTCTTCGATGGCAGCGAGGATGCCATTGCTGCCGATGCTTGGCTACAGGATACAGAGGTGATTCTCGAAGCTGCGAAGACTCCAGAAGACGAGAAGGTGGCTGTGGTGCGCCTACAGTTATTGGATCTAGCCCGCAGTTGGTGGGCTGCACAAGCAGTGGGATTGGCAACACCTGTCTCCTGGGCAGTGTTTAGCGAGAAGTTCCAAACCAAGTATTATGATGCAGTGGCTCGATATGACTTGCAGACTAGGTTCAGTAATCTTAAGCAGATGGGGAGGACGGTCGACGGTTATGCGGCCGAGTTTTCCAGACTCAGTCGGTTTGCTCCCACCTTGATGGCAACAGAGTTTGACAGAGCACAGAGGTTCCAGCAGGGACTTCACCTGGAAATTATATTGGCAGTAGAACAATTCGAGCATCCGACCTATGATGCGGTGTTGCGAGCAGCGAAGAGGCACGAGTATACCTCCCCGAGAATAGTGGACAGGACCGGAGGTCGGAAGCGGTCCCATAGTCAAATGAACCAGTCTTCGGTACCACCCCCAGCAGCTAGGACTTTAACTATTGGAGCTCCGAGGCGAGCAGCTTCAGTTACATCGGACCAGCACTCAACCCCGATGTACTCTCCGCAGAAACAGAAGCAAGCGCAGTCTTCCGCCGTGGGCTGTTCTTATTGTGGGAAGCCTGGACACGTGGTAGCAGAGTGTCGCAAGGCATTGGGATTGTGTCTATTGTGTGGAGCACCGGACCATAGGGTGGGGTCCTGTCCATTCAGAGTTGATTTAGCATCGATAGTATCTAGTCCCTCGGTTAGGGGACCAGCACCAGCACCAGCACCAGCACCAATTCCAGTTCACCAGCAACAGCATTTCCTGTTCCCGAGGCCATTGCCGACTCAGGCCCAGACTTTCCAGCAACAGAACCCGCGACAGTTTGCCCTAGCCCAGGCTCAGGTTCAGAATTGGCCGAGAGGTATATGTGTCCTCTCATCTTGCTTTTCTGTCATCATTATGCAGGGTGCATGACGTATTTCATGTATCCTAATTGCGACGGAACATCCCGGACCCGAGCCATATCCTAGGTCATTCGAAACTGGTTATTGGTACCAACCTTTTCGTATGAAGAGAGGCCCGTGTCCATGTTTGACCAAAGAGAGAGACCGCAAGCGCAAGACTATCAGTTCAGTCCGTGTTGCTTAGAGTCATCCTTCTTTGGGAGAGTCAAACTTGTGAGCATGAGGATGATATCTGATCAGGTCATCCCGGCTGGTTTGACTCGTAAGGTGTAATATCTTCCTTATGCCTTACGCTTCGAATCCTTGCTTGCATGAATGATTGTATGATTGATTGGTAGTGGTAGATTGCCTATGATAGAATAGCTTTCCCTTACATCTCTAGCCTCTTGATTAAATTCCGAGGACGGAATTCTTTTAAGGTGGGTAGGATGTAATGTCCCAAATTCGTGATACGTATTTAGTATACATATACGTGTTTTGGACCCATATTTTATTTAGTCATGATTAGTTATCTTGGTTTATTTTGCATTGGCTTGGTTTTAATTGGCATTGATAGTTCAATTGGTTTTAATTGTTCCTTGGTTTATTTTGGATTAGTGAGGCTTGGTTTATTTTATGGTTCATTTGGTTTAAATTGCTAGAGAGAGGGTTTATTGGCCTTGACTTGGTTCATCTTGGTTTATTTTGACTTAGTTTATTTTGGGTTGACATGGAGAACCACCACCACCATAAATATCAATTTTCCTCTCTCTCTCTCCTCATTTATTTTTCTTCATCTTCTTTCTCATTACTCTTTCCTCTCCACCAACCACCAACCAAGGCAAGTTGCATCTTGCTATCACTTGAGGGCTACATTTTATTTGTCTAATAGCTTTATTAGCTCATTTTAAGCAACATTAGAACTTGGGTTTTCTCCATTTGGGGCTTGGAATTTTGTAGATCTAGGATTAAAGTATTTTCGGATTTAGGTGGTTTTGATCTATAAAACTTGTTCATTTTTATGTTTTGATTGTTCCATGTGGAAGAGAATTCAATTTTACTCAAGTTAGAACTTTGAAAATCTAGATTTGGCTTTGATTTGACTAAGATATGAAAGATTGAATTTTGGGTGTTCTTGATGTTCCTCTCGGCCTGGAGAAGAAGATCTACAGTCTGCGCTCTTTAGCGCAGCACTGACCGCGCAGCCTTCCCGCGTCGCGCTCTTTAGCGTTGGTCGCTGACTGCGCAGCCTGGCCGCTGCCCGATTGTGCAACCAACCCTGCGCCATCGGCTCCTGCGCACTTGACCCCTGCGCAGTCTGCATCCTGCGCCATCCATTGCCTGCGCAGTCTAAGTCTGCGCAGTCTGCATCCTGCGCCATCTATTGCCTGTGCAGTCTAAGCCTGCGCAGTCTGCATCCTGCGCTATCCATTGCCTGTGCAGTCTAAGCCTGTGCAGTCTGCATCCTGCACCATCCATTGCCTGCGCAGTCTAAGTCTGCGCACTTCGCAGCCAACCATTCCTGCGCAATCCAATCCCCTGACCCTTGGCGCAATCCATTGGCTCTTGGAGTTTTGGTTTTATTTCTTTAAGCTTGGCTCTTCTATAGCCCTGTATATTGATATTTTATTAGATATTTTACGTCCATTTTATATCCTTACGCCTTTTGTCATGAACTTGATTTTACTTAATATGTTTGGAATAACTATTGTACATGGCATAGTATGACAAGGAACTAGCATAACACGACAGTGACCCGTAGTGGTGCACTCCTGACATGACCAACCTGACTTGATAGTGGCCCGTCGTGGCGCACTCCCGACAAGTACCCTGACATGATTTATCTTGATAACTTGATAGTGGCCCGTGGCGGCGCACTCCTGACTTGACATGACGTGTAACTTATAACTTGACTTGTATAACCAACTCTGACACCGTGGGTGTTCCTGCTTGCTTGCTTGTACAAATAATCTATTCCTGTCCTGCATCATGTCTAGGAGGGGACTCCTGAGTACCACGGTCAGGAGTACCTACTGAAATGGACTAAGGTCAATGATTAGTATAATTCACTAGACATGAAGAGATGTTCCCCAGTTACAGGCGATCCCGTTATCCCGGCCGCAAATGTTTGGACTTGTAGCCTGCCGACGAGTAGGGCGCATTTCCAGCCCACTGTTATGTGGGGCACCCACCATTGTCACTTAAATGATTGAACTCTATTGTCACTCTAATGCATTGTACTCTCTAAATTGTCACTATAATGATTGCATGGATAACCTGGATAGCTGCAGGGCCTGTGACTACTTGGAGCATCTCATTGCATCTTGCTAGTAACTAGGATTATGATAACCCTAGTTAGTTAATGTAGAAAGCCGTAGGCAATGATTGGCCGTGATTGATTGGATGGAGTCTAGTTCAGTATAGTATTGTCTAGAAGTGATTGATTGCAAGATTGTACCAGAATGATTGAATGATTGTCACTCCAGATTATCACTATAATGATTGTCACTCCAGTTTGTCACTATAATGATTGTCACTCCAGATTGTCACTATAATGATTGTCACTTCAGATTGTCACTATGATGATTGTACTCTATTGTCACTCTAGCGTATTGTACTCTTCATTGTCACTTTTATCATTGTACTCTCTCATTTTTCCCCTTAATGATTGTCACCGTTAGCAATAAATGATCAGAGACTAAGATCCGTTCAGGTGAAGGGTTACAATCTCGGTCCTTGTTTGGTTTAAGGATTGTAACCTGGCTTCCGGAATAGTACCTTTGTCTTCTCTTTATATATTGCCCAGCTATATTTTATTTAGCTTGATCCTCCAGTTGTCTTACGTCATTGATGCTTCACTTAATTACTTTCTCTGATTGGGACAAGTGCATTGGTAGTGCACAAACCTTAATCTGTGTTACTTATTATTTTCTTACATGTTGAATGCTAATGATTTGTTGGTTTTAGTCCTAAGTGAAGCCTCCTTTGTGGCACTTGCTCTTTCTGGGGTCTGATCCAGCTGGTTTTGTATGGCCAGATACCGGAGCAGCACCAAAGGATCTCCCTGCTTTCCAGCCCGATGGTGGTCACCCGGCGTAACCAGGGCATCGAGTGGGTTTCTTTTGTTCTCCCACTGTAATATTGTAAATTATTCTTTTGAGGCGTTTAGCCGACGAGCAAGTGTTAGCTCGGTTGCAGCTTTTACTTATTGTCTGCCTACGGGCTGTAACATGATTGACAAGCCCCGGGGGTTGATCATGTATGACTGAACTCTTGCTAGTGCTCACATTTTGTAATGACTAGCTTCATGATCATTCCGAATATGCAATGTATGGGACGCCTTACTATTGTGTATTTGGTGGTCTGACATCTTGTAATTATTATTAGTTGGTTGAGATTGAGACAATAGGCTATTTCGTGACCTTAAGAGACTGTGGATTGTAGTGAAACCCTCACATATCTAGACAGCCGTGACCGTATAGCGGTGTGAATTCCATTCCGTTATACGTAGCTGGCTATGTCTGCCCCCGCTCTCCAGTATTCTTGTTCTGGGGCATGACACACGTCCTATCGGAGAATTATTCTAAAAAATGAAAACAAGTTTTTCCTAAAACTTTGAAACTATTTTTATCACAATTTAATTCCAGAGAAATAAAAATGAAAGCTGGGTTTCCTTCTCGTATAGGCTATCAATAACCCTGTTTAAACACATTTTCAATATTGTAGGTGGATTGGCACGAGTTGGCCTTCCAAAACAGTATCTGTGCTGTTTTCATATCGTGTCCCGATATTTCGAAACTGTAGTTTTTTGAAGATTTGGGCAATAATTTACTTGAGAATTTGAAGTGTTTGTAAACTAAATTACATCGATCTGAAGAGGGTTAATTGGTCTACGTGTAGGATTAATGTGATCAAAATTTGACTGCTTATAGGGTGAGAAGCATGGTGCCAAAGTTGAGTACCTAAAAGTTTATTACTGCTTGAAAATAGGGGAACACCTCTGTTTTTGGTCCTCTCCGACGATCATCAGCGATGGAGGCAGCCCCGAGAGTATTCAATGGGATCGTGGGATGTTGGGGGCCTTGGCGAACGTCTCTGCATGACTTGGAGGGGTGCAGAGATGGAGGAGATGAACTTTTTGATGGTTGCTCATGTATGTATACAAAAATTTCTAATCTGATTTTAATTCAAATCTGGATCGATCCTAGAGTTAGTTTATGGGTTTAGTAGGAGAGGATCTACTCAAAAAAATTTGAAAAGATTTGGTCGAATATTGGTGTTGTTCCAATTCGCACAAAGGAGTAGTTTTTCTTGTGCTCGCGGCTGTGGATCGGTTTTAGAGAGGCATTGTTCCCCCTTTGGGGAACAGTAGCCTTATAACTAGTTTTTCCTACTATATTCATTTATAACTATATATGTATAAATACACATTCATACATACATACATTAGATAATAAAAAAACCAAAATTTTCTTAAAACATTTAGATAAGCAGAATATATATATAGATATTTTCTTCCCAAAATCTTATTTTGATAACATATGATTTATTTATAAATGTTATTGTAAAATTTTAAATTAAATTACTAATTTTCTTTATACCAATAATATCCCAAAATAAAGTCCCAAAAATTCTAAAACTTCTTAAAATACAAATCTAAAATATCTATACATAAATTATATTTATATGGTAGGAAAAATAATCTTAGTATATATGATTATGCCAAACTTATTTTGTTACAAAACTTATTTTGTATACATAATAGGTTGCCGCATATTATCCTAATTATTTGGGGAAATAAAATTATTATACATTTATAAATCGCAATAAAATAAAATAAAAATTAAAATTTTAGGGGGGTTTACAATAGCGCCTTTCTGGTAGTCATACATCTCTAAGAAGTGGTTCTTTCTGCTTTGGAGAGTGATTCGCAAGAAACATCATACCGACGACGCACTCGCCACCATAGCTTTAGTTTAACCTCAGCATATCATTGTTGTAAGCAGCGTCAGCCCGAAACAGTGGATCACATTCTCACGACAGGTGACCTGGCTTCAGAGGTTTGGATCAGGTTCTCTACTTCATGCCTGCTGGACCCGGCAATTGGGGGCTTCAACGATCTTCTAGCCACCTAGGATAAAGCCTCTCACGGCTACCAGATCGTCGCAGCTGCCATCGCATGGGTCAGTTGGAAGAACCGCAACAAAAACAGATATGAATGTCACGACCCGCACCCACCGTGAGGGTACGAGTACGTAACAACGCCCAGCCTACGCCGCAGTGTCGGCGGTAGAACGCTGTTCTAGGTCATGAACTATAACTAGCATAATATGAATACTCTCCATAAGGAGGCCAACACAGAGGTACAACTCAATCACAATCTAAGATAGAATGATAAAGATAGATAAACATGAAATCCAAAAGAGATACAGGAGATAGAAGTCTAAGTGTCTAAGATACATAATCCTAGAAATACATCTCAAAACTCAAATACAGTAATCCACAAGTAAATACAACTCAAGACAACTAAAATAACTATCTATACAATCTCTACTGTGTCTCCTCTAGGCTAGCAGGCAACCTCCAAGCTATCTGTAAAATTTATCAACAGGTCCAGTCAGGACAGGAACGAGCACATCTCATCTAAAAAACCCAAGTAAATGACAGAGAACTATAAAGCAGTTATAGACAGTTGTATTGATGAATATGGCAGTTTATATTCAGGTGATGGTATGGAGAGACAGATAAAGTACAAAGAAAGTAAGTAACTAAACAAGAGAAGAAATCATAGCAATAAAGACTGTAAAATAAAATCTAGCTGAACTAGAGTAACATAATGAGTTCAGATGGTACAATATAAGTCGAGTATAATCCCAATGTGAGTCTAATATAAGATGAGTCGAATGTAACTCTAATCATTATTCTAATAAGGTGAATCGAATAAGGTGATACGAATAAGGTGATACGAATAGTGATTCACATGATGTTCTAATAATGATTCGAATAAATTCTCCAAGTGTGTTTTAAAATACTTAGTTAGACATGTAAACGGCTATGGGTAAATCCGGCACATCACACACCTGGCCGGGTGTGGAATGGCTATCGTTCGAATATATTCACAGGGGTGGTTCGAATAGTGGGAATGTTCACATGTCTAATCAAGTATTTCCCCGCCCATCTAATACAAATGAATCCAAAATCCGACACATCAATCGAATAAAAGACCAACCAACATATGAAGATACGAATAGGGTGATTCGAATAGTGATTCGTATGGTGATTCGTATGGTGATTCAAATAATAGAGGTAAGACAAATAAGTATGTGTGTCGCATACATGGATTCAAAAATAAAAATACGTATTTGTAACAGAGAATCATATACAGCTAACTAGAACTGAAGTACAGTAATTGACAAATAAATGAGAGAACTATCAGAGAATGTACTCGCCTGATGTCTGAATGTCCAAAGTAAATATACTGTCCGAGGAGAGGTGTCTGGCTCCTAATTAGAACAGCACAAGTCACAACATGTCCAGAAGGGTAATATAAAGCACTACAATGCATTCAACATGAATCTAGGTCAAACTAGGCCAAAGTCAACCCTTGGTCAACTCTGGTCAACTGCACTAGTCAAACTAGGTCATGTCCTAACCCAGTAAGTCTTACTGGGCCTAACCAAGACTATCCTAGCAAGCACACATCAATACAAGGCTATACAAGCCAACATACACCCAACTCTATATAGCATGCAATTATTCAATACTCAAATAGGCAAGAATTCACATTGGATATACACTAGGTAATCTATTACTTTAAGCAATATATGTCTACACATATATAAACATGCATATATTAGTATCAACATTAGGTCTATAATCATGACATTTCAAATGGTTACATAAACTTATATATTACAACACAATATGCTAACATATATATAATATACATACATAGCTAAGTTAACTATATTCATAAATACTTATTTAAGAGGCTATGTGTGTGTATGTGAACATGGCAAAGGGGCAAGTGAGGGTTAAATGGGCATACATAGTGTATACATATCAAAGAGTGTCAAAGTGTAAGTGAACAATGTGTCAAGTGTGATAATGTTAACATAGTGTAAGGGGGTACATGAGGTAATATAGGATTTGTGTTAACATAGAACATTACATCTCATTAACTTGTATATTGCATACATTATATCTATTATTACATTACATTCATGCTTGCATTCATTCATCATTCATTTATTCTCTTGCACTACTATATGCACCATACATTACATACTATGGAACCGACATATTCATTACAAGCCATACTTATACATGCTTACATTAGATAGGATACTTACACCTCATACATTATTTATTTAAACATTTACTTATGCTTGCATTCTCTATTTAGTTACATAATGTATATACATTAACATGGGTTAAAATCAAATAGAATATTATATTACACACGAGGGTGCACAAAATGCATATGCCGAATAGTAACTCCTACTAATAATGAATACTGTACCATCTCAGCATGAAATAAACTCTATGATTAAAGTATGTTATAGATCTATGTGTTAGCTTTCCGAAACTTTAAACGGATCGCGTTTTCGTTTCTGGAAACTCCCGGAATCGCGAAAACACCGAAAACGCGTTTGTTTTTCGTACAGCTGACACTCAAATAATTCTCCAGAAAGTTACAGAAAGAATTAGGCCTATTAATATATGTTTTTGGAAAGCTAACTTCAATACGCTTCTTTTAAAAAAACGAAAGATTAAACCGAGGTTTGACCTAGAAGTTATGACATTCGAAGTTAGGGCTGAAATTAAAAACGTGGATAAAAATCATGACGGATTTAGATAGTTTGAGCCAAAAGAATATACAATATATATCCTAATTATCCACAACAATAATAGCAATAATAATATGAGGAACCACACTCACAAACTTTATTATATAATCATTATGAACCATTTATTACATATATAAATATAGATACACTCTCATTACAATATATATATATAAATCTATATATGTAACATGAACACATCCACAACACAAAGGACACTCCTATGACCTCCAAATGGACACAAAATAGACACAAATGGAGATACAACCATGGGGGTCATTCCTATGGGTTCAAAATAGACCTATATGCATGAGAAAATAAAAAGGAGAAGGGATTTATACCTCCCGGTAGATCGAATCGAAGAAAAACCTTTCCGGAGCGACACCGACACGTAGAGATTCCAAAAGGACACGAACGAGCTCCGAATCCTCCCAAACTTGGGTAGCTTCCTCCTTGACTAGAATGGAGAAGGAAAGAAGAAGATTTGGTGGAGAAATTGGTAGGAATTGCTCTCTAGGAATTTGGGGAAGAACAAGAGAGAGAAAAATAGATGGATAATGACAAATGGGAGGCTCAACCCTATCCTTATTGTGGCTGGCCATAAAGGTGGTTTTGTCCTATTAGGAAAAGTCCAAAAGCCCCTACTAACCTATTCTATGAGTATTAGGAAAGGGCTAATTGGTTGGGGCTAAATTAGTCATTCTAAAGTCTCTAATCACACTAACCTTATCCATAATAATTAGTCTAACCTCTAACTAAAATATTTCTATCATGTGGACTAAAATTAATATCATGTGGGCCATGTCTGACTAGTGTGTGGGTCCCACTAGAGTCAAACTACCCCCGGGTCCCCGTTTCAAGTCGGATTGAGTTGAAATTCGAACCCGACTCAAATAACCCCAAAACAATATCATAAATAATAAAATAATATCAAAATAATTTAAAGAGGTCAAATACAAAAATATTCTTAGGCCAAAAATAACATTAAAATATCATAATCATATGATTAGGCTCTAGGTCAAACAGTCTCTAGGGTTTCACTAGCAAAACGTCAAAACCACAAGTCATTGATTTAAATAATTTTAAAATGATTTAAAATCACCAAAAATCATATCATGAATTAAATATTATTATTAAAATAATTATAAACACAAAATTTTAAAATTACCCTCAATCAGAAAATTAAAATAAAATGAAAAAAAATCAACCCGAAATTTAGGGTGCTCACATCCTACCCACCTTATAAAAATTTCGTCCTCGAAATTAAAATGTTCGTAATCCTTCTAGGTCAAACCCCCACAATCAAATTCCAGAACTTCAATAAATCATACCATCAAAAGGACGACATACAGGGTCATGGCATATGGTGGTAGTGAAAGTCTCATCTAGGTATACTAGTCATGCTAAACCAAAACGGTCATAGGGTATCAAAACACACAAGCAATCTGGGGTGCTAAACAAAAGTTACAAAAACAACAAACCATCAAAACTGTAAGGCAGTCTA
Organism: Iris pallida; assembly: GCA_029216955.1. Lineage (NCBI taxonomy): Eukaryota > Viridiplantae > Streptophyta > Magnoliopsida > Asparagales > Iridaceae > Iris > Iris pallida. Next base: position 5,383,286 of record JANAVB010013598.1, on the reverse strand, counting down.
CCATCCTATATGAAAACTGATACTTATCATAAAAATAAAGAAAAGTAACTACCCATTATCTTTAAAGGGTTCAGAAAAAAAAAATCAAAATCAAAGTTAAGGAATGAAAGCCAATTCCATAGAAAATTTCCAATCACAATACGTATTAAGAATATTTAGTCTTGATACGATCTAAGTTGATCAAATTGGAGGAAATCAAGATTTAGGCAATATGGAGGACAGGTTCAACAAAGTCTGAGATCGAGCATACAAGGATAGAGATTCAGGTCACAATCAAATTTAATTCAATTAAGTACAACCCAAGATATAAATATGATAAGAAAAGATAATCGAAGTCGATTTGGTCGGATTAAGAAAACTAGGATTCAATAATATTGAAAAACTCCTTTTAGAGAAAACAGGAAAAGATTTCATACGAAGTCAGCAAATCATCCCTCTCTAATACTATCAGTTTATCATTTGCTAAACCATATTCTTTTTTCTCACAAGTCCCAATTTGAAAATCAACCTCTATATAACTATCATCGAAATTTTATAACCTTCAGCCATCTAAACCTTTACCACAATCACCATAGACAAAATCTTTAAGTTCCAAAATATTTTCCACGAAACATACCCCTCTTTTTAGGAGTCAACACTTATTCATTTAATCAAAATTTCAAATTCCTTCACCTCGTTTTAAATTAGATCCGAAACCTCTAAATCCAGTTTATGGAATCCTTGGACTTGTTTAAATTGAGTCTCGTATTCACGAAACTCCAATACCACTATGTCACACAAATTTTTTTTTTTTTTATAAATCAACCTTTATATTTTCTTCAACGTTCACCTTCAAATATTTTTTTTGAATTCTACAATTTTCTTCCAATCATCTAAAATAATTTCTATAACGTAAAATCCTTGTGTTCTCTCTGTCTCTAGTCACCATCTTACAATATCTAGTTCAATTTCGCATAATCATTTTATTCGATTAAATTCTCCTTTCCATCTCTAAATTTCTACATAGCCGTGTAATAGTTCCCAAGAATCAATAACAAAGATTTTTAAGTTCTCAAAACTAGGTTGACCTTAAACATCCTCATTAGTTTTGAAATACATCCATGAATTATTCATAACCCACTTTCTGTGATTGTTTCTAAATTGATAACATTTATCCCTCGATTTCATTTTAAACCTTTACCACATGTCCATTTCAAATTTTTCATATTTGACATCCAACACTCTGATTCCTACAAAATTATCATATGATAACCAATTACATCATTTTCGAACTAGATGATTTATATCACTTTTTCAACATTTTTCAGATAAAAAATGATATAAAGATTCAAAAGTTTTCAAGGTATAGCTGACAGAATTATATGAGACAGGGAATTGATATAATCAGGATAGGTAGATAAGACAAGGAATGATGGTAGTAAAAATATTGGCAGGAAAAGAATGATAATAGAATCTGTTCTGCTTATCTATTTAAAAGAGGGACCCATTTTTTTTGAAACAAGAATTATAATACCAAATCCAAAATAAGGTCTAGCAAAATTATTGGTTTATTGTATTAAGAAGAAATAAATTTTTGTAAGAAGTTACACAAGGTTTATAAAAATAGCTAAAGCTACATCCTAAGTAAACAATGAGAAACAAAACAAACAAAACAACAATAATTCCTTCTTTTTTTTGAATGACTGAAACAAAAGTAGCAAAAATATGTTCGAAAATATTTAAGGTACAATCTGATAATCATATGCGTCTATCCAAAATTATGGTACTCTAAATCCTCGTCATACTAGTGAGCAAGGCTACGATAATCACAGAGTCCTTGACCTATGCACATACCTCTAGAATCATGGTATTTAATATTTTCGTGATGCCGCTAGCTTGGCTGCGAAAACCTTAAATTTCCACACCCGAAAAATATATCCAAAATCAGACTATATGTCCTCACCATGCTGGCTAATGTGACTATATAAGACAAGATTTTCATAACTTAGATGACCTAGCCCATATAATTTTATCTTGCCAAAAATTAAATTAAATCAACAATGAATACAAAAAAAAAAATCAAATTTATCAACGAACATCAAAATTCAGAAATGAACAAAATCCTTCAAATTATATAACTACAAACTCGGATGCTACAGCTAACATCAAGATTCAAAATTCTACAACCTTCATCAAATTCAATAATACAAACTCAAATTCAATAATAATACATCAAAATCAAATTCAACAACAGAAAGTAAAGATAAATCAAATCAAGGAAAAAAGAGTTTTTAAATCGGAGTTAAACAAGATTCTCAAGGGTCGTCCCAGGAATCTCTCAAGGGATCCTAATTGTGATTGAGTATCTTTAAGATATATCCTATTCCTACTGCAGGCTGTAGTGGTACTCAAGTTCGAATACCACTACATAAACTCGACCTGCATGGGCCACCACTAAAAACGTGTCACGACCCGCACCCACCGTGAGGATACGAGTACGTAACAACGTCCAGCCTATGCCGCAGTGTCGGCGGTAGAACGCTGTTCTAGGTCATGAACTATAACTAGCATAATATGAATACTCTCCATAAGGAGGCCAACACAGAGGTACAACTCAATCACAATCTAAGATAGAATGATAAAGATAGATAAACATGAAATCCAAAAGAGATACAGGAGATAGAAGTCTAAGTGTCTAAGATACATAATCCTAGAAATATATCTCAAAACTCAAATACAGTAATCCACAAGTAAATATAACTCAAGACAACTAAAATAACTATCTATACAATCTCTACTGTGTCTCCTCTAGGCTAGCAGGCAACCTAGAAGCTATCTGTAAAATTTATCAACAGGTCCAGTCAGGACAGGAACGAGCACATCTCATCTAGAAAACCCAAGTAAATGACAGAGAACTATAAAGCAGTTATAGACAGTTGTATTGATGAATATGGCAGTTTATATTCAGGTGATGGTATGGAGAGACAGATAAAGTACAAAGAAAGTAAGTAACTAAACAAGAGAAGAAATCATAGCAATAAAGACTGTAAAATAAAATCTAGCTGAACTAGAGTAACATAATGAGTTCAGATAGTACAATATAAGTCGAGTGTAATCCCAATGTGAGTCTAATATAAGATGAGTCGAATGTAACTCTAATCATTATTCTAATAAGGTGAATCGAATAAGGTGATACGAATAAGGTGATACGAATAGTGATTCACATGATGTTCTAATAATGATTCGAATAAATTCTCCAAGTGTGTTTTAAAATACTTAGTTAGACATGTAAACGGCTATGGGTAAATCCGGCACATTACACACCTGGCCGGGTGTGGAATGGCTATCGTTCGAATATATTCACAGGGGGTGGTTCAAATAGTGGGAATATTCACATGTCTAATCAAGTATTTTCCCGCCCATCTAATACAAATGAATCCAAAATCCGACACATCAATCGAATAAAAGTCCAACCAACATATGAAGATACGAATAGGGTGATTCGAATAGTGATTCGTATGGTGATTCGTATGGTGATTCGAATAATAGAGGTAAGACAAGTAAGTATGTGTGTCGCATACATGGATTCAGAAATAAAAATACGTATTTGTAACAGAGAATCATATACAGCTAACTAGAACTGAAGTACAGTAATTGACAAATAAATGAGAGAACTATCAGAGAATGTACTCGTCTGATGTCTGAATGTCCAAAGTAAATATACTGTCCGAGGAGAGGTGTCTGGCTCCTAATTAGAACAGCACAAGTCACAACATGTCCAGAAGGGTAATATAAAGCACTACAATGCATTCAACATGAATCTAGGTCAAACTAGGCCAAAGTCAACCCTTGGTCAACTCTGGTCAACTGTACTAGTCAAACTAGGTCATGTCCTAACCCAGTAAGTCTTACTGGGCCTAACCAAGACTATTCTAGCAAGCACACATCAATACAAGGCTATACAAGCCAACATACACCCAACTCTATATAGCATGCAATTATTCAATACTCAAATAGGCAAGAATTCACATTGGATATATACTAGGTAATCTATTACTTTAAGCTATATATGTCTACACATATATAAACATGCATATATTAGTATTCAACATTAGGTCTATAATCTTGGCATTTCAAATGGTTATATAAACTTATATATTACAACACAATATGCTAACATATATATAATATACATACATAGCTAAGTTAACTATATTCATAAATACTTATTTAAGAGGCTATGTGTGTGTATGTGAACATGGCAAAGGGGCAAGTAAGGGTTAAATGGGCATACATAGTGTATACATATCAAAGAGTGTCAAAGTGTAAGTGAACAATGTGTCAAGTGTGATAGTGTCAACATAGTGTAAGGGGGTACATGAGGTAATATAGGATTTGTGTTAACATAGAACATTACATCTCATTAACTTGTATATTGTATACATTACATCTATTATTACATTACATTCATGCTTGCATTCATTCATCATTCATTTATTCTCTTGCACTACTATATGCACCATACATTACATACTATGGAACCTACATATTCATTACAAGCCATACTTATACATGCTTACATTAGATAGGATACTCATACCTCATACATTATTTATTTAAACATTTACTCATGCTTGCATTCTCTATTTAGTTACATAATGTATATACATTAATATGGGTTAAAATCAAATAGAATATTATATTACACACAAGGGTGCACAAAATGCATATGCCGAATAGTAACTCCTACTAATAATGAATACTGTACCATCTCAGCATGAAATAAACTCTATGATTAAAGTATGTTATAGATCTATGTGTTAGCTTTCCGAAACTTTAAACGGATCGCGTTTTCGTTTCTGGAAACTCCCGGAATCGCGAAAACACCGAAAACGCGTTTGTTTTTCGTACAGCTGACACTCAAATAATTCTCCAGAAAGTTATAGAAAGAATTAGGCCTATTAATATATGTTTTTGGAAAGCTAACTTCAATACGCTTCTTTTAAAAAAATGAGAGATTAAACCGAGGTTTGAGCTAGAAGTTATGACATTTCGAAGTTAGGGCTGAAATTAAAAACGTGGATAAAAATCATGACGGATTTAGATAGTTTGAGCCAAAAGAATATACAATATATATCCTAATTATCCACAACAATAATAGCAATAATAATATGAGGAACCACACTCACAAACTTTATTATATAATCATCATGAACCATTTATTACATATATAAATATAGATACACTCTCATTACAATATATATATATAAATCTATAAATGTAACATGAACACATCCACAACACAAAGGACAATCCTATGACCTCCAAATGGACACAAAATAGACACAAATGGAGATACAACCATGGGGGTCATTCCTATGGGTTCAAAATAGACCTATATGCATGAGAAAATGAAAAGGAGAAGGGATTTATACCTCCCGGTAGATCGAATCGAAGAAAAACCTTCCCGGAGCGATACCGACACGTAGAGATTCCAAAAGGATACGAACGAGCTCCGAATCCTCCCAAACTTGGGTAGCTTCCTCCTTGACTAGAATGGAGAAGGAAAGAAAAAGATTTGGTGGTGAAATGGAAGAATTTGGTGGAGAAATTGGTAGGGATTGCTCTCTAGGAATTTGGGAAAGAACAAGAGAGAGAAAAATAGATGGATAATGACAAATGAGAGGCTCAACCCTATCCTTATTGTGGCTGGCCATGAAGGTGGTTTTGTCCTATTAGGAAAAGTCCAAAAGCCCCTACTAACCTATTCTATGAGTATTAGGAAAGGGCTAATTGGTTGGGGCTAAATTAGTCATTCTAAAGTCTCTAATCACACTAACCTTATCCATAATAATTAGTCTAACCTCTAACTAAAATATTTCTATCATGTGGACTAAAATTAATATCATGTGGGCCATGCCTAACTAGTGTGTGGGTCCCACAATAGTCAAACTACCCCCGGGTCCCCGTTTCAAGTCGGATTGAGTTGAAATTCGAACCCGACTCAAATAATCCCAAAACAATATCATAAATAATAAAATAATATCAAAATAATTTAAAGAGGTCAAATGCAAAAATATCCTTAGGCCAAAAATGACATTAAAATATCATAATCATATGGTTAGGCTCTAGGTCAAACAGTATCTAGGATTTCACTAGCAAAACGTCAAAACCACAAGTCATTGATTTAAATAATTTTAAAATAATTTAAAATCACCAAAAATTATATCATGAATTAAATATTATTATTAAAATAATTATAAACACAAAATTTTAAAATTACCCTCAATCAGAAAATTAAAATAAAATGAAAAAAAATCAACCCAAAATTTAGGGTGCTCACAATGAATGACACCAGTTCAACTCTGCTCATCTCATTCTTGAGATCTACAAACAGATTTGCAAGGTTAGCAGACATTGCAAGCACGTTAAGGAGAGCTTTCGAAACTCCCTGAACTGTCATGTTTGTTGAGTTTTGTTTGAGGTGTTTATCCTCCGAGCGGGACCTTGCTTCCCCGCTCCTTTTTTTTCTTTTCTTTTCTTTTCTGGCGCTTACTTGTAAAGGCTACGTCATTTTACACCTTTTATATAAATATATGACAAGGTCGATTGGTTTATATATATATATATATATATATATACACTACTGAGATTTTTTGAATTATTGTATAGGTTTGGAATAGGTCGGGTACTTACAATTGTGGTGCAACTTGAATTGCATACAAGTACACCTTGCCAAACTTTATAGTATTTACATGCATTGTTGTTACTTTTCTATCTTACTTGATCATATTTTTCCTCTTATTCATGATACTTTCTCATTATAACTGTTATTTTCTAGTTTTACGTGCACGTAGACTGTTACTCATTTTTCCATATTACTTGTTCTATTTTTCTTATCTTATTCATGTCTATTGATAGTATTGCTTTGCCTATGCCATGTTTCCCTGACCCATTTGACCAGGACTTGACTTGGACTTGACATGTTTGACTTGACCTGATTGGCTTGTAGTTTTAGGCGAGGACCTTGTTATAGGTGTGACTATACTTGACCACTCTCAATCGTTAGCAACCATCGGACTATGATAGAGACTTTAAATAGGTTTTTAGCAACCACCAAACTCCAATCTATAGGACCGTTATCAACCACCGGGTTGCGATTTATCTCGATTTACTTTTAGTCACATTTATTAGCATGATTCTCGAGGCATACCATCTCTTTTATGTTTTATTTCTAGTACTATACTCCCTTCAGTCTTTACTTTCTTGTATCACTTTTCTATCTATCATTGTATATTTAAATTATCAAAGTGGGCTTGTATATTATGTGTCTTGCTAGTCCCCTGAGGACCTGGTAATCTCTCCAGGGTTAGTTAGAAAGGAGGACTACCCAGAGGTTTACGGTTCTCGAGTCGAGACTAGAGTCGTACCTTCGCAGGAGGACGAAATAATGCCAGAAGGCTTCTCTTGATCCATGTCGTATCTCATTTAGACTTGCTACTCTTTTTCTATTTAGCAGACTTATAGTTGATGATTATTTTTATTTCCTTTTACTATGGTTTCAGTATGTCTTATCCGTACAATTATATTTCATTTACTACTGGACAGATCTGTTTATAGTATTATTTTATTGGACTTGATATCCTATGTCTCATGATTCTATGTGGATGAGATTAGTTGTGTACATGTGACTTATATTATTCTAGGTTGTTATTATGATTTACAGCTTCAGCATTTCGCTAATGGACTTGTTATGAGGTTTGGCCCATTGGTAAGTGTTGCTGGAATGTATCGTACTCCTGGTCCTACGTATTTTGGGACTGGGACATTACAAGTGTATGCACTGTTCTAGTGGGGCATTTCTATTTAGCAGACTTATAGTTAATGATTATTTTTATTTCCTTTTACTATGGTTTCGGTATATCTTATCCGTACAGTTATATTTCATTACTGCTGGACAGATCTGTTTATAGTATTATTTTATTGGACTTGATATCCTATGTCTCATGATTCTATGTGGATGAGATTAGTTGTGTACCTGTGACTTATATTATTCTGGGTTGTTATTATGATTTACAGCTTAAGCATTTCGCTAATGGACTTGTTATGAGGTTTGGCCCATTGGTAAGTGTTGCTGGAATGTATCGTACTCCTGGTCCTACGTATTTTAGGACTGGGGCATTACAAGTGTATGCACTGTTCTAGTGGTCTTGCGCATCAGCAAGCAAGCTTCAGTACAGGTACTACTTTAGTAGTTATGCGCATCAGCAAGCAAGCTTCAGCACAGGTACTATTTTAGTAGTCTTGCGCATTAGCAAGCAAGCTTCAGCATAGGCACTATTTTTAGTAACCCTATAAATCAGCAAGTAAGCTTCAGCACAGGCACTATTCAGTGGCCTTGTGCATCAGAATGTCAGCTTCTGTGTAGGCACTATTCAGTGGCAATGCACATCAGCAAGCAAGCTTCAATACAGGCATTGTTCAGTGGCCCTATGTATCAGCATGCATTAGAGCATCATCCATACATTAGTTCAAAAAAGTAGTGCACATACGCATCAGTAGAAAAAAGCATTGGCATCTTCCAAATACTACTTTGAAAAGTAGTGCCCTTGCGCGTCAGCAATTAGCGCATCAATGCATATCTTGCAGTGTTGCTTAAAAAGCAAACACTTATGCATAAGCACCTGCTTCAGACCATCTCAGTCAAAATTAAGACAGGAAGCCTACCCGTGACGGCTTTTCGTACATCAGAGTGTGTGTGTTCATCAATGACCGAAGCATCTTCAGCGGCAGCGACTTCGATGGTCAGCCTCTTCTCCTTGGCTTTGAAGTAACGTATAGGCAACTCTAGTGGGGGTGAAAAGAGTTTGTGCCAAAAATAACCAATTAAAAATCAACTCTATACCAGTCTAGAAGCAAGTACCAATCAAAATATATAATCAAAGTAGTAATGCAAAAATTAAGAGAGATAAGAAAAGCATACGCAAACACAGTGATTTAACCTAGTTTTCCTTGTAGAGGACTAGTCCAGGCCTGAGAACACTTTCTCAGGATTAAAATCCACTATTTGTGAAATAGAGTACACACACGTGCCTTTACTCGGAAGAGCACGCTAACTTCTTACAACTTCGCAGAGGCAAAACTTGGAATTGTCTAAGTGACTTCTTTACAACTCTTGCACAGAACTTCTAGCTAAATCGCACTTGAGCACCTTGGGGCTTAAGAAGTTTTGTGGTTAGTAGATTGGAAGAGGTAGGCTTAGAATGTATTAATCTTAGAAGATTGAGAGTGAGAGATGATTTGAAATAAGAGAAATCAAGCCATATATATACTAGTCTGAGGAGGCAGAATTCGGCCAGAATTCTGTCTCAAATATTCAAAAATTTGAACGTTGGACAGCCTAGATCAAGGTGTTCCTAAAAATTAGCATCCTGAAATTTAGGGTGCAGAGTTCGGCCTGAATTCTGCCTAGGGCAGAGCTCGGCCCAAATTCTGCCTAGGGCAGAGCTCGGTCCAAATTCTCATTCCTTTGGGCCAGAATGTTTGTGTAGGCTAGAATAGTTTGGTTTGGTTTAGGGATTGTCCCATTTTGTATGGTAGAGCTTGGAAAAGTAAGTCTAGGGTTGAGATGACTCAGTGCGACTCAACATAAATGTTTCTAGACTCAACAAAATAAAAAATTACAGACTCAATACAAGTACATTTGCCACGTAACAAATTATCGATGACATCTGTCTTGAATTTGATATATTGTAGATGATTCTTGTCATGAGCTCGATGTGTCATCTTGGATTATATCAGATATCGTTTTGTTAATTCTCTAAATTAGGTTGACTGTGATCCAGTTTAGGTCAACAATCTCCTCCATTTTGATAATTGACAAAATAATATTTGTAGGTCGCAACATTCATAACTGGACACATGTTAAAGGGAGTAAAGTAGTTTGTACATATGAAGTAGCTCCCTTGCAAATAGATATGTCGGCTCCCCCGCAAATAAATATTTTGATTTTCATCCTGATTCAAAATTCTTATCCAAGCACAACACAATTCATCATATGCAAGATCATATCAATCAAATATCTATTCTTCTCCCCCTTTGTCACTTAGCAAAATGAATCATAGCTCCCCCGTAAAGAGAGAAAAAAATAGATAAAGTGAAGATAGCAATCACACAACTATAATCATAACCAACCATTGATAGAGACAGATAGCGGTTTTGATAATACAAATTAATAAACTATAAGTCATACATGACAAACTGAAGTCAAAAACTAAAACATAGTGCAAATAGTACTAAAAACATGAAATGAAAGAGTATAACTAAAAGTGAACATCAGTAGCAGCAACAGTAGGTAGAAAGCCACAACCATCACGGAGCATGAGTACGAGATGGACCGACCGAACCAGATGGCTCACTGGCAGAGCGACAAGGATCAACAAACGTCGCATCAGGATCCAAATACCACATGGCCCATGGGTCGTCAATCCGGTAGCCTTCATGAGAAGGGTCCCAACCCGTAGGAAATGACATAGTGGAAGGCTGGGCCATGTTGTACTAGATATCATATATGGTGTTGCTGATGGCACTCATCTACAAAGTGGTCCGATAGTCCAACTAGGTGTAGTGATCGTCTTTCAAACGAAAGCGGTCGCACAACATGTCTCGAATGGAGTCGAGAGTGGTAGGAGGCTCAATCTGTCGGGCATCTGAATCAGAAGATTCTTCCTCAACTGGAGCAGGAGGAACAGGAGCAGGGGCAATCCTACGAGCCTTGGACAGAAAGGCATGAGCTGCTAAAAACTGACACTCATCCAAAGGGATATTGAAGGCACGAAAGATCATAGGAAGATACATCACATAAACAAGCAATTTTGGCTTCTTTCTTGCACGAATCATTCAATCCATCATCATGCGAGAAAAATTGAAGGGGTTGGTGAAGTAAAGATAATAAAGGGCGGTAATCTCGTGATAAGTAACCCCATCGGTAGATCCTGCTTTCGGTAGAAAGGAAGAGAAAATGATGCAATAAAGTTCATAGAAATAGTTGTTGAGATACTTAGCCCGAAGTTTATGAGGGCGGGTGTTGGGTTTACACATCATATCCTTGAACCCTTCAATTGTTATATCACCAACAAATTGGAAATCAGGAGCATCAATAATACGCTCCCAAGAATTAGGATCAGAGGGAGTTCAAGATATTCAGCTAGGTCAAAATCATCAAACATAATATCAATACCGACAACCCGAGAGTAGATTCTTCGGTCGTCATGGGTTATGTTGCAATAAAATATTTGAATTGCATTGAGATAAATGAGTGACGATATGGACACAAGTTCATCAAGACATAGATCCTTGAAATTATGATCAAATTCAAAAAATATTATGAAATTAATGGGATGTCCCGGAACAACATTTTGTGAGCAAAAATTGGAGTACCACTCGTTAGAGGCTTCTAACGATATGAAAATTTGCTCATTATAAGTGTTGGCATTGGGAGGGAAAGGAGGGTTGAACAATGGGTGAATGGCTTTACAATTTGAGGAAGAGAAGGAGGGTTTGAGATAAAGCTCCTTCGGTCCTAATCCTCTTCCCTCTATTTCCAAGTCTATAAGCCATTGATAATAGTAAAAAAAACAACAATGGAAGTGGAGATGGAGAACTAAGAGTTATACATCAAAAATAATGAAGGATGATGGAAGAGAATCACTCAAAACCTTGAAATCTTGAGTTTGAAGAGTGGATAGCATCAACAAAGAGATTTCTAGGATTAGAGTTTTGGAAAAAAAACTTTGGAGAGAGTTTAAAGATGATGGCAATAAGAAAAGAGAAGGCAAATTTGTGGATTTAAGGAGTAGCATCGGCTGCACATGTTAAATCATAGCCCTTAGATCAAATAGGATGGATGGCCAGGAGTGGCTGAGAGTTCTAGTACGCACTACACAGAGTTCAGCCCGAGTTCTGTCATAGGCAGAGTTCGGCCTGAACTCTGTGAGGGTGGTTCTAGAACTCCAACAAGTAAAAACAAATATTGATCGAAGAGATAAAAGATGGTCTTGAATTAACAATCATAAATTATATAAGTCAAAAAATAAATTAAACATTGCGACAAACTTTGTTAGTCAATGATCAATGCAGGTGAATCGCCTCAGGTTAGCTGTAGGGGCCGGATCCCAGCTAGCGGTAGTCCGAAAACTAGTATACCGTGTCGCTTAGGCTTTTATGCCTTATTGTCAGAAGAGCCCTTTCGGCTTGTCCCCAAAACAATTGCACTATGTACGATTATGTTTTAACAATTATTTGCGCAGGTTCAATTTATTATATGACACTTTCATCCAAAATTCCTAATTCTCGACGAAGAAAGTTGAAACGCACTTCGGCAAGTGGTTTTGTGAAAAAGTCTGATAGCTGATGATCAGTGTCAATAAACTCTAGATTAATAGTTCCATGCAATTGATGATCACGCAGAAAAATGGTGTCTAATTTCTATGTGCTTAGTGCATGAGTGACATACTGGGTTCTTTGTTAGGTTAATTGTACTAGTGTTATCACAGAATATTGGTATGCGCTTAAAAAGTAAATTATAGTCTTCAAGGGTTTGCTTCATCCATAAAATCTGAGCACAACAACGTCCTGCAGCTATGTATTCAGCTTCTGTTGTAGAGAGTGCTATAGAATTTTGTTTCTTGGTAAACCAAGATACTAAAGCCCTGTCTAATAAATGACACGTGCCGCTGGTACTCTTACGATCAACTTTGTATCCAGCAAAATCGGTATCGAAATATCCGATCAAGTCAAAGGATATGGTTTTGGGATACCACTGGCGAACCGAAAGATACGCTTAACTGTGGTCATGTGTAATTTCTTAGGGTTGGCTTGATAGCAAGCACACAGGCAAATACTAAACATGATATCGGGACGACTAGCAGTTAAATAATGTAGACTACCAATCATACCTTGATACTTATGTTGATCAACTGGTTTGCCGCTTTTATCAGGCTCTAGTTTTGTTGTAGAAGCCATCGAAGTACTGATTTATTTTTTGCAAAATAAACTGTGATACGTAGCATAATTAGATAGAATTTTACTGTTTAGTTTTATTTCCTGCTATGTACTATTTTCAAACACATTGGACTTAGAATTAAGGGACCACCCTTTGTGTGTTGCATTCATAGGCCTTGACACTTTTGTACGATGAAGTTGTGAGTCACATATAGGAATCGGACATGCGTGATTGGCTGGCCACCAGTACGTATAAGCCATACGATAGGATTAACCGCTAATAGAGGTTGCATGCTTAGTTTGTCTTAGCGGTTAATAGAGGTTTTGTGTTGTGGATACAACATAGTAGGCATTGGGCGAGGAGGACAATACCTTAGCGTATAGGCTACTATGCACTTTACCTTTCATAACCCGTGAGCTCCGTCAGAGACACGGATGAGATTACCCATGATTATTGACGGCCATTAGCATTCTGCGGAACGTTATGCTCTTATTGATTGGGCCTCTGGTGCCCCAAGGGGGACCATACTGATCCCATTTTAGCCAGGGCCCATGCGTTGAAGGATGTTCTTAAAACTGCATTCACTTAGAACGGTTAGGCTCCCTTATCCGTTAGGTATGAGTACTCTTGGTTTGGGTACTTGTATCTGACCGTGGCTTGGAACAGTAATTTTTTGCGGACTAGTTTGCCACATCTTGTCCTTGTTTGGTTGTAGGTGTGGCTCACTACTCCAATGAGAAGGTATTAAACCTTGTTGGGGTCCGGATACCATATTAGATTCGTGACTTGGAAAAATACTTCACCATGGGTTAGTGTGCAATCTCCTGTCCTTGTTTGCTTGGGGGGATGGTACGCTAATCCAAAAGGTGAGGTATTGGACCATGTTATGATCCGATCTTACTTATTATTATTGAGCTGTTATATTCAGTTTATATGGCATGATATTGTGTATCATGTTACGTCCCTCTGAGGACCTGATTATCTCTCTAGGTGTGTGCTCTTGTCTTTCGTAGGTGTTCTAGCCGTGGTCGTGATCATCGTAATTTTTTCGAGGATGATTGCACATGATCGTCTTCGCATCGTTCGCCAAACTCTTTCTTTCGTTATGTATTCTCTTTCTTTTCATAGTTAGTAGTGGATTTGTCTCCGCCCAACATCTTATATAAAGACATTTCATAGTTGATTATATGATACTCTTTTATCCCTTTATTTTGTGGATAAGATTAGTTAGCCTTGGTTTTACTGCATTTATAGCTTATGTATACATACGAGGATTCCATATATTGGAGCATATTTCGTATGTATACATCTGGCATAACTACGTTCCTAGTCCAACGTATTCTGGGACTGGGGCGTTACAGTAGCTTTGTTTTTCTTACATTCGGCACATACTGTATCCTTTTTGAAGGTAATGTCAGGTAGTCCTTTCACTAGCTTCATGGTTGACAGTCTTGATATGGTATCCATATTTGCATGTCCAAGACGCATATGCCATAGTAGTCTTTCATCTTTGTGAGCGTAGAGGCATCTTCCTGCATTGTTAGTATATCTAGAAAGATAGAATATATATTATCTTCTCTTATCCCTTCAAAAGCGATGTCTCCAGATGATCTATCATATATAGAGCATTTAGTTTTTCCAAAGTTAATATCATATCCATGATCAGCAAGATGGCTAATACTGAGCAAGTTATGCTTTAACTCGGTCACTAAACAGACATCCTTAATAACGGGAGAAGAAGGATGACCAATAGTATCGTTACCTATGATATAACCTTTCAAATTATTGCCGAAGGATACATATCCTTCCCTCTTCATCGAGAGTGTTGCGAAAAGATTTACATTTTCAGTCATGTGTCTCGAGCACCCACTATCGAGAATCCACTTGCTTCTAGATGTTGAAAGAAGGTCCACCTACACCACGAGTAGATGTGACCTTTGGTACCCATATCTTTGAAGGTCCTGAAAGGTTAGTCTTCGGTACTCATGCATATAGTTTTAAATCAACCAGTCTTCTAATTCTACACTTTGGTGAAGTATTGTAGACACTTAAAAAAAAGAGAAGAATCACTATATTTTCTTATTAGGGCAAGGCACCACAAATCGAGTACACCTGAGAGATCATGCATTGAGAATCTTCGAGTACAAAAAGAATTCTGGAAAATGGGACGATGGAGATCGAGCGACAGTTGCTCCTTTACTCCGTTGACACTCCAATTTACAAAAGTGGAAGAAAACCTAAGAAAATTGCTAACTCTCGGCTCACTGGCAAGAAGGACAACAATTTGGCTCTGAAATGCTCTCTGTTCTGTTCATTTGAAGAGGCATATGTCCTCTATTTATAGTCGTTCTGCACTAAAATGACTATTATGCGCACACAGGTGGAGAATACACTGATCTTCCTGTGGGCACATAGTATTGTTTTGGGTGCATAGGATGTAGGCGCATAAGAATTGGATAATCGTGGGGTTGATGTGGCCGCATGGTTTGGTGCACGACTTCTCGTAGAGACTGGCGTGGCCGCATACCTCGGCCCATAACAGATCGTGGATGTTGACCGAGTCGTAGAGATGTTTTGACTTGGGGGCATAGTGTAGGAAGACAACCATGCGCCTACCTCTGGAAAAATCATGTGGGCGCATAGAATTTACTACATGTGGGCACACAGAATTGCTACATGTGGGTACATAGTCACTTCTTTATGTGGGCACATAGTATGGATATTTTCATGCTTCTATAAGACCTCCTTCAAAGTTTTTGATACTCAAACGAGTTTGAAATACTTTGAAAGAAGCATGGGAGACTGTCTTCTTATGGATCTATGGGCGCATAACAGACCATCTCTTTGGGCGCATAGATGTTGCCAGGCTGTAAAAGATGACTGTTGAGATCTTCTTCAAAAATCTGAACTGACAGATTCATTGGAACGAAATTTGAAGGGGTCCACTCTTTATGCGATGTCTCAGTAGAATTATGGGTACATAGTATGCAACGAACAAGTCTTTGCGTGGACGCATAACTTGCGTTCATGCCTATAAATAGGCTAGGTAGAGAGAGAAAATTCATTCTCCTCTCCTTTTTTTCAAAATTTCCAAAAGACTTTTCATTTCCTTTCTGCAAGAATATATCTCCTAAGGTTGTCTCTACTCCCAAGAAATCCGCGAATGGCAAGGAGGCTGCAACTGGCGGTTCTTCTTAAGCATCTCTTCTTGGAGTGGAAGATCCCCATCAAGCTCCCTCTCCAACGACTTCCTCTGAGGATGATAAGATGGCCCAGGAAGTCAAAAAAGCCTTCTACTTCATTCTGAAAGTGAAGCTTTTTGGAGTTTTAAATCGGAATGTTGCCTTTGGGCCTGTAAAGGCTATTGTCGAATACCAAGTGATGGTCCTTGAAAGCATTGTCGGCTATGAGGAGCGGGCTAATGCTCCAAGGAAAGTAATAAATGACTTGGAGGATCGAGTGGCCAAATTTCGATAAGCCAATCAACGAAGCCCAACATCGTTGTTTCTTAAAGAAAATGAGGCTTTGGTTGTGGCTCTTGAAGAAGGAAAAGCTGCTTTCCAAGCAAGAAAGGACGCCCTTGCTAAAGAGATTAGTGAGTTGGCTGATCAATACGAACAGTTCAACGCTGCAGGCAAAGCTCGTATTGCTTCAAAGAACAAGCTGGCCGCCAGATCACCGAAAAGTATAATCAAATTACACGGATCCACAATGAGATAGCCCAAATAGAGGCTAACCTAAGAACAGTTGCGTCTGAACAAAAAGACTATACGGCTCAGGCTGCTGCGACTGCCACAACTTCAAACCAATTGAAAAAATAGCTGGTGAAGTTAGAGGAGGAGCATGCGAAACTGATTCCCTTCAAGGATGAAGCTGCTCGGTAGGAAGAAGCGCGTCGCCGTGCCACTGTCAAGTCTCAAACTAAAATTACGACTTTAAGGGATAGCATCAATCAATTGTGTACCCCTTAGGTCTTTCATTGTAATTGGCTCATTTAGCCATAAAAACTCTTGTATCTTTTTCCTTTCTCTGTTTCTTGAGAAAAGTTTAATAAAGAATCTTTTGACTTTCTGAACTCATGAATGTGCTTGTGAAATATCAGAACTAGAGGTAATGTGGACGTAGTAGGGATATTTTTGGTGGATATTCCGCTGGAAAATTTGATGTGGACTTATTATCCATTTTATATTCAAGATTCTTGAACATAGATAATAAGTTGAAAGAAACTGCTAATAGAGGTAGTATAGACACAATAGCAGAGGATGTTTTATATCTGACCAGAGGTAATATGGACGTGGACGGATATATAACATTAAGTAGGAGTCAGTAAATAAGTCAGAGGTAATATTGACGTGATTATCTTTGACGAGTGTTTTGCTCAGAGGTTATATGGATGTGGCAAAATTTTCTTAATTATCCCACTAGGGAATAATTATCGAAAAATAGTTCAGAGGTAATATGAATGTGAACGTTTTTATAAGATCGAGTTTGGACAGAGTTCAAACGAAGATAATTCCACTGAGGAATCTTTTTAGAGGACCTATTATCCATGGCGTATTCAAGACTCTTGAAATACGGATAATAGTTAGATGATTTTTCGAATCACATAAACATTGTATTATATATTTACATGATTAAAATAGAGTATTTGTGTGCACTGTACATGAAGGTTACACATAATATTTCTTCAGGAACTTGTCGTAGATCGGCATCATAAGCAAGTCACCATCAGGCTTGGTTAGTCGATAAGCACCGTTAGAGTACACCGATTCTATGATGAAAGGACCTTCCCATTTTGGCTAGAATTTTTTTTTGACTTGTGCGTCATGACCGTTGGTCTTCTCATTGCTAAGACCAGATCACCAACTTGAAAGAATCTTTCACCTTTTTATTAATGGCTCTAAAAATGCGTGCTTGGTATAGCTCAATACGTTATTGAGCTAATAAGTGTTTTTATCTAGCGCTTCCAACTTTGTAGCCACAGACGGTAACTTTCTTCGGCAGTCAACTTATTGGCTAAGGCTACTCGAAGAGAGGGAATCTGGATTTCTAGGAGAAGAACTGCTTCACTTCCATAAACCAGAGAGAACGGCATACTGCCGGTTGGAGTCTGAACCATTGTACGGTAGGCCCAGAGACATTCGTCGAGCTTCTCATTCCAATCGCGCTTGTTTGAAGATACAAACTTCTTGAGAAGTTTGATGATAGTCTTATTGAAAGCTTCTGCTAATCCATTAGCTGCTAGATTGTAATCAGTAGAGGCTACATTCTAAATTTGATTCTTATCGCTGAACCGATAGAATCTATGACTCACAAATTGTAGACCATTATCATGGATGATCCTGCGAGGTAGGCCGAAGCAGTAGATGACGTGATATTTGACAAAACTGATCATGTTTGATGTCTTTACTTCGATGAGCGGTATAGCTTCCGCCCATTTGGAGAAGTAATCGGTTATAGCCAGGATAAACCGATGTCCTCTAGAGGATGGCAGGCTGATTGGACCGATGACGTCCATACACCAGGCTTCAAAAGGCCAAGATGCCGCCGTCGGGTGTAGAAACTCCAAAGGTTGATGAATAAAATCAGCGTGGAATTGACAAGACCTACACTTCTTTGCATATTCAACAGCATCTGCTATCATCGTGGGCCAATAATAACCCATTCGTCTGAGGCGATCCTGTAATTTGGGGCCTGGTTAGTGTGTACCATAAATTCTGTCGTGAGCCTCACGTAGGGCATATTTGGCTTCTGTGTCTGATAACTATCGTAACAGTAACCCATCGTAAGAACGTCGGTACAGCATTTTGCTAGCTATATCATAGTAAAATCTGAGAGATTGTCATTGGATAGACACTGCTTCCTTCGGGTCATCAGGGAGAATTTCGTAAATAGCGTAGTCTATAAAAGGAAATCTCCAGTCTTTGATGTCGACGTTCATCTCTGCTGCATAGCTGTGATGAATATGCAAGGCATCTTTCGTACAGAACAACTCTCGACCAGACACTGTGATCGAATGCTAAGTATTGATAGGAACAGTTAAGGAAGCAGCCAGACCGGCTAAAGTATCTGCTTCTATATTATGTAATCGAGGTACATGCTCGATGAAGAATCCAGCGAAGGTAGAAGCCAACTCAATCATCGCTTTGTGATATAGGATGAGATCTTCATGATGAACTTCATAATCCCCTCGAACCTGACTAACTATTAGCTTAGAATCACCATAAGCTTCAAGATAGTCAACTCCCAGTTGTTTTGCCAGTTGAAGGCCAATCAGTAGGGTGTTATATTCGGCCGCATTATTGGTGCAAGGTTCCACGAAAGAATACGCACGATGTATAACAAGATGATCAGGTGAAACAAGTACGATCCCTACTCCGGCCATAATATTTCTATTAGGTTCTGTTCTTGACGCACCGTCAAAGAACATTCGCCAAATAGGGATTTTCTCAGTTGCAGTGTTAGACTCAACCACTTCATCTAGAATTTCATCATAGAGTTTGGAAGATTTTGGCACTAGATGAGCTGCTAAGAAGTCAGCTAATGCTTGGTCTTTTACTGTCTTCTGAGGAACGAACAACATATCGTATGGAGTCAAAAGCATTGCCCATGTAGCTAAACGGAAATTAAGAGAACCTGGTTTAGTCATGAGTATTCTAAGAGGATTGACTCTAGATATGATATGGATAGTCTGTCCAGACACATAGTGACGTATCTTCTGGATAGAAAATACCAGTACGAGACATTCATTTACAACATGTGTGTATCTGTGTTCGGCACCAACCATCGTACAGCTGAGGTAATAGATTGCGTGTTCATGACCGCCTTCATTCTTCTGAGCTAATAGGGCACCAAGAGAATGATCCATAGCACGAATATATAATAAGAAAGGATTTCCGACTATCGGAGCCACCAATACTGGGGGCTTGTGAGATACTTCTTGATGTCGTCAAATGCGCGCTAACATTGTTCAGTCCAGACGAAAGATACTCCTTTCTTCATGAGCTGAGTAAACGGTTATCACCTTCCAGAAAGATTTAAAATGAATCGTCTGATGTAGGCTAACCTTCCTAGAAGTCCGTGAAGCTCTTTAAGATTTCTTGGAGGACACATATCGAGGATAGCTTTAACCTTCTCCGGGTCAAGATGTATACCCTTTGAAGTGATAACAAAACTAAGGAACTTGCCGCTGGGTGGTGTGTCTCTAACAATATCAAGTAAACATGAAAGTCTATGAATCTCAACTTCATGAGTCTTCATCTTATCCTTTGCATGTTTATACTTGTTAAGTAACTTCTTGTGATCTTCAAGTAAGTCACTAAAAGCATCTCCAAGTTCATCAAAGGTAAAGTCATCAAGAGGATCATTTGTTACCTTTTCGGACGTTGCCATTAGGTAGAAGTTTGATGTATCTTGGAGAGAGTCCTCTTCTTCTAAGTTACTGGCTTCGCTGTCGTGCCAGATACTTGTGTTGGCAAACTTTCGAGAGGCTGGCCTCTTGTACGATCTTTCATATCGGCTTCCTTTGTTTGTTGTATGGCAGTCTTTCTTGACATGTCCCATCTTCTTACAACCGAAACAGATAGGCTCTTCATCGTCCTTTTTGTGTTGTTCCTTCTTTCTTTAGTTGAAACGAAGAAACTTCTTGAAGTTGCGGACCATGAGTGCTTGATCATCACCTTCGGAGTCATCGTCGTCCATTTCTTCTAGAGCAGCCTTTCGGCGATGAGCTCTTAAAGCAATTTATTTTTCCTTTGGAACCGCTTCTTCAAAGTCTTTGAGATCGAGCCCATGCGTCATCAGCTTGCCCACCAAAGTTTCCAGAGACATGGTGGTGAGATCATTGTCTTTGATGATTGGCGTAGCTTTGGGGTTCTAGTTCTTCGTTAGTCCCATTAGCACCTTGCATATCTTCTCACGGTTGGAGTAGTCTTTATCGAGGGAAGATAGAGGGTTGACAATGTCGAGGAATCTAGTGATCATTTGTTTGATCGTCTCATTGGACTTCATCTTAAATGCTTCGTACCCTTGTATTAGACGGCTGATTTTTTATTCTTCAACCTGTGTGGTTCCTTCATGGGTCACCTCCAGAAGCTTCCATACTTCTTGTGAGGTGGAGCATGTAGAGACCCTATTGAATTCAGTCATGTCCATAGCACAAAAGTGAGCATTAGTTGACCTAGCATCTAGACTAGCCTATTTTTTTCTTGGTTAGTATATTTGTCGTGGGGTTTATCTATGAGATTCCCTTCAACAATAATTCTAGCAGGCTTCTTGTAACCATCTGTGACTATAGTCCATAAATCAAAGTCTAGAGACTTTAGATAGAAACTCATTCTGGTCTTCCAATAGGTGTAGTTGGTTCCATCAAATAGGGGTGGCCTATTTGTGGACTGTCCTTCACCATAGTTGGTAAAGATAGGTTGTGTGGTTGCCATGGATCAGCTCTAGGATGTTAATCCGTTATCACGAGAACAGAGCTCTGATACCAATTGATGTAATGTGTAGGCAACTCTGGAGGGGGTGAATAGAGTTTGTGTCAAAAATAACCAATTAAAAATCAACTATGTACCAGTCCAGAAGCAACTACCAATCGAAATATATAATTAGAGTAGTAATACGGAAATTAAGAGAGATTAGAAGAGCATACGCAAAATACAGCAATTTAACCTAGTTTTCCTCGTGGAGGACTAGTCCAGGCCTGAGAACTCTTACTCAGGATTGAAATCTACTATTTGTGAAATAGGGTACACACACATGCCTTTACTCAAAAGAGTACGCCAACTTCTTACAACTTCGCAGAAGCAAAACTTGGAATTGTCTAAGTAACTTCTTTAAAACTCTTGCACATAACTTCTAGCTGAATCGTACTTGAGCACCTTGGGGCTTAGGAAGTTTTATGGCTAGTAGATTGGAAGAGGAAGGCTTAGAATGTATTAGCTTAGAAGATTGAGAGTGAGAGATGATTTAAAATGAGAGAAATCAAGTCCTATATATACTAGTCTGAGGAGGCAGAATTCGGCCAGAATTATATCTCAAATATTCAAAAAATTGAACGTTGGACAGCCTAGATCAAAGTGTTCCTAAAAATTAGCATCCTAAAATTTATGGGGCAGAGTTCGGCCCGAATTCTGCATAGGACAGAGTTCGGCCCGAATTCTCATTCCCTTGGGCCAGAATATTTATGTAGGCTAGAATGGTTTGGTTTGGTTTAGGGATTGTCTCATTTTGTATGGTGGAGCTTGGGCAAGGGTTGAGATGACTCAGTGCGACTCAACGTACATGTTCCTAGACTCAATAAAACAAAAAATTACAGACTTAGTACAAGCATATTTGCCATGTAACAACTTGTCGATGACGTCTGTCTTGAATTTGATATGTTGTAGATGATGTTCTTATCTTGAGCTTGATGTGTCGTCTTGGATCATATCAGATATCGTTTTGTTAATTCTCTAAATTAGGTTGACTGTGATCCAGTTTGAGTCAACAGGCTTTGCTAGTGCTCGCAGCACTGGCCTTAGGGGCCTTAGGAACCTTGGAAGCTCTTGGAGTCTTGGGGCCATTGAGAGAGAACTAGGATTTCTATTCGGAGAGGAAAGAAGAGTCTTTTTCCTTTAGAAAGCTAAGAGAAAATGAACATAGTAAAATTTTCTCTCTTCTAAAAATCCATATTTATAGGAAGAAGACACGTATCAATAGATGAGACCTAGAAACACTTCGGGTTTGAGAAGGCATTTCAAAACGCGTGCAGTGGTGGAATACAATCATTTCTGATCTCTTTTGAAAAACGAGGAGTCATTATCATTAATAAATAATGACTAAAGCACTAATTGCTGACGATTACTCGCTCTCTTCAATAATGATTGCCTGTCAGCAAAGTGTTGTGCACTTCCCAAGCCACATGTTATTTTCATGCTTTTTTTAATGTATTTCAAACTTATCCAAGTTCGAAAACTTTTTAGGGGATCTTGTAGAATCATGAAAAGCAAAAGCATAGCATCTATAAAAGAAATCAAAATCAGAGAAACTGCTATGCACTTTAGATAGACAGCATTGAGAAAAGTGCAGTACAATGGTGCATAAAGAAGATTCTTTATTAATAATCATGATTACAAAAATAGTGGAAGTCTATTACAGATTCTTCATGTTCATGATTACACAAATAAAAGCTATCTACTTACTCAGCATACAAAAGTGCAGACTAACAAACATTTCATAATGTATGCCAAGAAAAGCATCTTTTTTGATGCCCCTGCAATGTAGGCCAAGAAAATTGCCTTTTTCGGCGTAGCTCCTAAACGCCGACTGGATAGGGATAGAAATGGCAATAAATCCAAGGCCCTGTATTCTACATCTTGGCACTAAGCGTCGTCTCGGGCCAAAGCACAGCAAGCACGCTGCATAAACAGGGACAACTCCATCCATAGTCAGCAGAGTTCTTCTTAAAGACTCCTTCATCAAGCTTGCTACTTCTATGAACAAAGATTTCTGCAAACATAGCCTCCGACTGGTACAAGTTCTGCCAGGTTCGCCAAGAAGAAGACTCATGGTCATCGGAGTACAGCATTGTCTCTGACATGAAGTGAAAGAAAGGGATGCACGAATGAGTTGTGTCCGAAAAAATCCTAATTTATAGGCTGTGTGTGGTCAAACCCACATGCATAGTGGCAGCTAGTCAAAGGCTCTGAGTTAATTGGATGAACCTCGTACTCATCATAATGAACCTCATTTATGAGGCTTCTCGACTAAATCCTTAGTCAAATTTATCACTTCTTGAGCCCCATGAAATGTCAGAAATTAAGGAGTGTTTGACCTAAAACACTTCTCAAAAGTGCAGCGACCCTGGAGCTTCTTGAAAGTGTAGCAGTAAAAAAGTATAATGACCTTGGAACTTCTCAAAAGTGCAGTACCAAAGGCACATCCTCATAGGCACGAAACCCTTTGACATTACTTCAATATTTAAGGCAGCTGACACAAATGTCAAGGAACAGCTGTCAATAGCAGATGTCAAATGTCAAAGACTTGTCATCGATTTAGTCGAAAGCTCGACCTTCAACACATCTCAAAAGCGAGCCACTCAGGCACTCCAAAAAGCGTAGCTTCCATGTCAGCACTTCAAAGAGCTCAAAAGCATAGCCTCCATGATGCCTAGAAGCGCAACTCTCATATCATCCTTAAAAGCGCAGTTCTTGTGGAATGATGCCACGTGGCCAGCAAAAGTGCAGTATCTCTCAGATACGATCAAATCTATTCTATTTCAACAGAATGGGATCTTTGAGCAATATACACACGACATGTGTTATTGACTCAATCATGTTTATGAACGGGTTCCAACTGCCTAAAATCTTGACAAAAGATGAGTCTCACCAACTGCCACGTGTCAGCACATCTGCAGCCCAACAGTTTAATTATAATAGATTCAGTTATATTTGCGTGCGCGCAGTGCTTCTGCACGCCAAAAACCCATTCGCACATCATATATGTGCCAGCCTATAAATAAAAAAAGTCTTCTTTCATTTCAGATTTTCAACTGCTTCTTGATTGGCTACCCCAGATTACCTACTCACAGGCATTCAGAGAGTCAAAACAAGATCTTCTCGTCGTCAGATCGCCAACGGAGTAAAGAAACTACTACAGTATTCGATCTTTATCATCATACTTTCCAGAATTAAATTGTACCTAGATTTTCTGTTTAGGATTTCTTTTGTACCTCTTCTCGTTTGTAATACAAAAAATTCGTATAACTTTTGTTTATGGCAAACATTAATCAGGGAGGAGTTTAATGGGCAATCCTCAATGAGAGGGTTTGAGAGAAATGAAATGAATATGGTTTGACCTGAAGACAATGATAGGTTTGGGTGTTGAACGAAGATTTTATTTAATGTACGAAACATGGACTAGTAAGGTTTAAAAAACCGAGAGTATAATAAGTAGGGACTTATGACACATAGTTCCTTGAGAAAAGATAGTATCCTAGGTTGGGGATACGATTGAAGGAAATGATTCTAATCATTCTCAAGTTTCAAACGATTAGAAGGTAATGACGATAGATTTTTGTATTGAGGGAAGGGATGAGTAACTCAATACGAGAATATAGTTACATGGTGTAGAAGCATAAAATTTTTAGCGATCTTGACAACCATGCGCCCAAGCCAGGGAGTAAGCTGCGCCCAAGCCAGGGAGACATATGCGCCCAAGCCAGGACAGCCCACATGCGCCCAGTCACCAGAGCCAGCTATGCACCTATGTTGATGGCATGCGCCCACTCTGGACTCCTCCAGAAGGGGGCGCATAGCCCTGTTTCAGGCTATGCGCCCAAGTCAGAACAGCCTCCGACTCAGTCAAACCCACGATCAATCGTGTACCGAAGCATATGGCCATGTCAGCCTCCACGAGCAGTCGTGCACCGAAGCATGCGGCCACGTCAACCCTACGATCAACCCACGATCATGCAGTCTGCATGTGCCTACACTCTATGCGCCCAAAGCAGGACTATGCGCCCACATAAAAATCAGTATATTTTCTCATATGGGCCCATAACATCATTCCAGCACAAAAATGACTATAAAAAGGGGTCTCATAGCTCTTCAAAACACAGAGCGGAGAGCATTTCAAGAGCCAAATTGCTGCCCTTCTTGCTAGTGAGCCGAGAGTTAGCAATTTTCTTAGGTTTTCTCCCACTTTTGTAATCGGAGTGTCAACGGAGTAAAGGAGCAACTGCCGCTCGATCTCCATCGTCTCATTCCTTACAATTCATTTTGTACTCGGGATCCTCAGCGTAGGATCTCTCAAGTGTACTCGATTTGTGGTGCCTTACGCCAATAAAAAAGACAGTGTTTCTTCTTCTTTTTTTTGTTTCCACAAAAATGACAACTCTGCTGGGGACTACCTTTTCCTCTGATGAGAAGGTGGTGACGCAATTTGATACCGATAAAGTGGGGAGCACTCAGAAGATGTTGATCATGAAGTTCGATCAGCAGGTGTTTGAAGAGATGCTCTCGAGGGACGGCTCTACTCCCTCCAAATCAGTGAAGCCAAGCAAGTCTCGCAAGACTTGGCTTTCGAAGGCTCATGGTGCATATCCTGCCTGTGTTATAGAAGATATAAAATTGAAGGACTCTGCACGTGGGCGCAAAGGCCTTCCACGTGGGCACATGAAGCTCCTCTGTGGGTGTATAGCTTTGCCACAGAGGCTCCTGACATGAAGAAGGCGCATACCGTTCCGGGCTCTACTAGCCCAGCGACTTCTCTCTTGTGCAATCAACAACAGAGTCTTCAACGCTCGAGACTTGGCAAAGAAAAATACTACAATGCCAAGAATCAAAGTGTTCGACGCTCTGAGCAAACTCAGCGAGGATCACAAACAAAGAAGGCGAAATTGGGAGAAAACAGCACTACTTCATGAAGCATGCGCCCAAGAGGGTGTGTGGGCGCATAACTCTGGCCAGAAGACTTCTGTCTTCGACGGACTATGTGCCCAGGTTCATGCGTCCAAGGCTATGCGCCCAAGCTCTACTGACCCATACTATACGCCCACATCCAGGAAGCTCAGGCATGCTGCCAAGACTTCGGGGAAGCATGCGCCCAAAGGTAGACTCCAGGGTCTATGCGCCCACAGTAAAAAGATAGGCCCCAACGCGTATAGCACGGGGCCGTCTTCAAGGTCATCACAGAACTTAGGTGTGGGGGTTTCCACTGCACGTGAACTAACTTTGGAGGCGCCAACTCCCCTTACAAACGCATATACAAAGCTCGGCGATGCATGTGACATGGGTTTTAAGGCAAAACTCCCTTCCGCTGATTTACGTGACATGATAAATTATAAGCGTAAAGCGAGGGAGGATACGGCAATTCATGGCGTACATCCGTGCAGTAGTATTGTCATCAACTGTTGCTGCTCCAAAGCAACGAGAGTGTCTCAGAGGCAGTCCATGTTTCGACGACTGCATCGCTCTGATGATGAAAAGTTGCTATGTGTTTCATCTAACATGGCTTCATGGCGTCCTCCTTACGGGAGCCCCAATCAAAGAAGGTGGACTACGAACCCAACTTTTTCTCTCAGTTCTGCAAATAGAAGAAGAATAAAAAGAAGTTTGCCAAGAGATAGCCAGCGATCTGTTACATCTGAAGGAGTTTCTATGGGTACTCGGACAAGAACGAGATTCTGTATAGATGACGATGACTCCTAAGCTGGAGGTGATGATTCTTCAGCTGGGGGTAGTATTCCCTCGGAGTCTAAAGCAGATGACCTTCACACCAGGGGTAGCCTTCCAGATGATGATGATCTCTCCGAGTCTGACGGTGACTATCTACATCCCCTACCTGAAGATGAACGACTCTTCAACTCAAAGGCAGACAGTATCAGCACCAGTTGTATTGTCTCCTCTATTCATCCTCGCATGTTATCTACGTACATGGCGGATGGAGAGAGACCTGAAGAAGCCAGTGATCAGACCAACAAATGGCTAGAGAGTCTTGAAACAGTATTTGCTAAGATCATTGATATGCTTACCAATATCATGGCAGTCCAAACTGTTGGGGCTATTCCTCCACCTCAACCAAATGTCTCAGCATACATTAGTCCGGCTCATAACAACAACCCTCCTTCACTACTGAAGGAGTATTATTTTGTTGTGCCTCCTACAAATCTTGTAAATGCTGGGGGTGGTCCTTCACTGTCACGACCCGTACCCAGTATAGGGGCACGAAAAGTAGGTACGTCCAGCCTACGCCACAGTGTCGGCAGTAGAACGTTGTTCTAGGTCACTATCTAAACAACAACTCACACAATTATATAATATACTTGTCAAAATCTTAACTCTGAACGGAGGATAAGTATAGATATAATGAAATCTTAATCACAGTCTAAGCACGATATGATAACACAGAAGTTTATAACTAAGACTAAATAACAACAAAACCAACTACTAAAAAATAATAATCTCAAACAATTTCAAAAAAAATAATATCTCAACTTATTACCATTCAAGTTCTAAAACATGAAAACTAAACCAAGTCTACTAGCTAGTCTCTCAATCACTCCTGAGTGTCGGGGCCAAAGGTAGCTAAGCCATCTCCTGCTCCAAGGCAAGTAGGGCAAATATCCTCAGGGCAATCATCTATAAAATTTTCAACAGGTCCAGTCAGGATAGGAACGAGCACAACTCATCTAGAAAACCCAAGTAAATGACAGAGAACTATAAAGCAGTTATAGACAGTTTTATTGATGAACATAGTAGTTTATATTCGGGTGATGGTATAGAGAAACAGTTAAGATATAAGGAAAGTAAGGTAACCAAAATAAGAGAAGAATCATGGCAATGAAGACTGTAAAATAAGATTCTAGCTAAACTAGAGTAACATGATAAGTCTAAACATTAAATGTAAGACAAGTGTAAATCCAATGTAAATTCAGTACGAGGCGAATCTAATATAAGATAAATCCAGTACAAGATGATTCTAGTCAGTGATCAAGAATTCAGGTGAGGCCAGCTATATTCTAACAGTGTGTTTTAAAATATCGAGATCGACATGTAAACGGCTGTAGGTATCAGGCACATCACTCACTGATCAGGCGAGGGATGGCTATGCTTCCAGTAGATTCCAGTTTGGAGATTCCAGATTTGTGGTATGTCTACATGTCTTACTCAATATTTCTCCGCCTCGCAATACAAGTGAATCCAGAATTCGACACGAGAATCGAGATAAGTTCAGCCAAACATGATGATACCAGTAATGATTCTAGAATGATTCTAGTAATAGAGGCCAGACAAGATGGTATGTGTGTCGCATACATGAATCCAGAAATATCCATATGTGTTGTAACAGAGAATCATATAGAACTAACTAGAACTGAAGTACAGTAATTGACAAATAAATGAGAGAACTATTAGAGAATGTACTCGCCTGATACTCTGAAAAGAGTAGTATAATGTCAGATGTCTGCACCGGAGTCACAATGTCCTAGATAGAGCAATATGGGTTATGACGTGTCCAGAATGATAATATAGAACATTAAGATACAATCTACATGATTTCTAGACCAATCTAAGTCAAAGTCAAACTCTGGTCAACCATAGTCAACGACACTAGTCAAACTAGGTCAACTAGGCCAATCCTAGTCCAGTCAAGTCTCACTTGGCCTAACCAACTCTAGACTAGCATCCAAGCACATTCACAAGGTCACGGAGCAACACACATTTATATATGCATATACCATAAATATATATGGCTAAGGCACATACACATAGGCTAACTATTTCACCCTCTCTATGTATGCATATACCATAAATATATATGGCTAAGGCACAATTAGATAGTGAACTGTGGTGTGTGCTCTCAGTTTTCATACAACATTCTCATGTTATTACAAGTATTCAATTTCAGGTTTGTGTGTGTGGTGATGTTCTCAGGTTCAAGGTTATGTTAGACACTATCAATACCCGCGTCATCATTATTATTGTACATTGCAACATGTCAAACTTTTGATGTTAAATCTATATTCTTGTCCAAGCAACTTATGAACTACAATATTTTTCTTTATTAATAGCCTTGGAGGAATTATGGTAGTCTTAGGAACCTCTGGAAGAAATTACAACAGTCTGAACTCTAAAGAATATATAGGATATTCAAAACCCATTTGCTTTGAAAACCAAATCAAACACAACATTAATAAAACTGGAAATCAATATAACATCGACATAAACACTGGGAGTGATTTTACATCATCAGAAAATATTCGAATCTCAAATAAAAATTAATTTCCCAAATACTAAACCTGAACTGAGAACTGAAATTAACTGTTCCCATTTCGAATCCCAGTTCAAACCCAAATTCCAATCTAAACTCAATGCAAATGTCGAACCAAGCACACATGTCAGGGGGGTGGTCATATGTGTGACACTCACACGTTTCCTCGTGTCAACAATGAGTAAAAATCGTATCCAAACAGGGGGGCAAACTCAGTATCAAAACTGTGCAGACAGTGGGTGTCGTGCGTGTGTGTCGGGTGAGCTAGGGACACTTGTGTCCAACCTCGTGTCATGAAGTCGTTTAGTAGATAGGGTACGTGTTAAGGTATGTGTCGAGTAGCTTAGGTCATGACCAAGTCGCGTCGTGTCACGTGTCCAAGGCCGTATTAGAGACCAAATGTGCGCGTGTGTGTGTATTTGTAAAACCAGTGCACCACGAATTCTGTGTCCGATACGACACGAGGAGTCATAGAACTGGGCGAGTAGCTTATTAGTTACTGCTCCGACCTCCACACCAAGTTTGGTGGGTCCACGTAGCCTGTGCAGTGAGCACGACACGTATGGCAGCAGGACACTCGAGACACTGTCTCGTACTGCGTGTCCGTGTCAGTTTTCGATACAAAAATGACACAAGCACTACAAGAAAAAACCACTTTTACAACGTTACAAAAACATCATAAAAGATCTTTTACAACGTTTAATAGAAGGTTGTTATATCTAGGGTTGTAAAAGGGGGGGGCATCTTCCACAATGTTTGTTTGAACATTGTAAAAATATTATAGATATTCTTACCACAATAATTTATAAACATTGTTAAAATTTATAAAATCTAACAAAAAAGTTTCCACGACATTTAGCCAATATTGTAAAAGTATGTTTTAAAACGTATTACAAGTGTTGTAAATATAATTTCAACAACGTTCTCCAACTGTGGTAAGAACTATATCTACCACATTCAGTAAACATTGTACATAGAGATTCTACAACAGTGGAAAAATATTGCAAAAAAAGTTTATACAACTTTTAACAAATGTTGTATCTTTAATTTAATCATGTTTGCCAAACATTGTAATATGTATTTATATGTTTTAATTATAACATCAAAAATGATTTAAAGTATTGTAAATAAATTTTACGATGTTTAGAAAAGTTGTTATAATGTTTGCTTACAACAGTTTTGAAATGTTGTTGTTTATGTTTCCATTTAAAAAAAATAAAATTTATAGATAAAAATATTGATTTCAATTATAATAAAAATACAAATATAAATACAAATACAAATACAAATTCAAGTTCAAATTCAAATTCAAATACAAATACAAATATTTTAAAAATAAAATTTTGAACCACAAACTTGCATTCAACTATCAGTTAAACCATAAGCAACGTATCATGTTTAATAACATTTCAACCATTCCATATAACATTTGAAGAGCTAAACCAGTATTGAATCATATTATTTTATCATATAATATTTGAGTAACAAGTTAGTAAAGCACATAATTTCTACACGAAGTAATATACATTTTAATAACCAGTATTTGAATCATTTACCACAAACCATCCAATATTTCAAATTTATTTATTTGACAGGCTCTCTTGAGGAAGTTTATCTGTTGCTAGAGGGAGCAAGACAATGCTCTTTTGAGGAAGTGAGAAGCATGTAGCCAGACCTCATAGGTGAGAAAAAATCCCACTAATTCTGAAAAAGTAAGAAAAGAGAGAAGTAAGTCACTTCATTTATTGGGCACAAAAAAAAAGAGTATATACAACACAAAATCTTAATCAGGTATTTATATTTGAAGCTTGTATATATGGAAATTCTTAAAGAAGTTAATGAAGATGAATTTTCTTAGTACCTGAATTCCAATATGTATTTGAGGTTAAGTCAAGAGTTCTAATATTGAGACCCTGGACTACGAGATATAAGTACAAAGATAAATAAGTAGGTTTTTGAAATAAAAATGCAAGTTTGGATATTTAGTTTCAGATGAAAAGAGAAGTTTGTATGCTTCCTATTTTAAGGTAGAAAAAGTAAATAAGCTGGTCACAAGCAGAAATTCTTCGTGCTACATTTATAAGATAAAGCAGGAAAACTCAGAAAAAAATCATGGAGCTGAAACACACTAATATATCTATAAACAAGTAATACATAAGTAAGAGAATCACATACTAATCTACTTCTAAGTTTTTATTATTTTGGTGTTCCTCCTAGAAACCGCCGAAGTTGTCGAAACTGTCAATATTTATGCTCATAAAAAGGATCAGAAACATCTTCAGAGTTGTTCCAAAGTAACAAATTTTGTTCCACTTAAGCATCTGATGAAGCCTATCCTGAGTATTCATGTTCTATCCCGAGTATTCATGTTCTATAACAAGTGGCCTATCCTGAGTATTCATGTTCTATCCTGAGTATTCATGTTCTCTACGCTCCTAAGAAAAAAAAAGAATGGAAAGCCAGACTAGTAAGTCAAAAAACTGCACCAAAAACACAAGTTGTCGATAATCTAAGCTTGAGGTGTGTCATGTATGTGAGGACTTGATCATCTTCGTTCCAAGCGAAGACTCGATTTCAGCCTGAGCCATGGTTGGTTATCCATTGCCTTGGCTAAGTCTACAGGATAATCCTTTGAAGAGTCTTTCACTTGATATAGTGCCTCAGCATTGATGCTGGCAATAAAAAAATAGAAATATAATGAGATTAATGAACGACATTTACCCGACTAGAGTAACCTTATCGATTATTTCTCTTCTCAAGGAACCGATGGAGAGATGCTTTCCTCACCATGGGAAGATCTGTTATAAAATAAACACAGAAACATATAGTTGTGTAATGATTGGTTGTTGTGTTCCGTTGACTCTTTCAAGTCATTGATTGGTTGTTGTTCCCTTTGCATCAGTTATCAACCTAGTAACCTTAAGGAAAATTAGTCAATAGCAAAAATTGTGCAATTTTATTCACAAAATAGTACTAATGTTATAAACTATATAAATGATTGAGGGGTGAATGCACACATGAAACCCTTGGGTTGTATAGTATCCTACAACTTCATGCATGTATGAAAACAAATATAATGTATACTACGAAAAGAAACTGGAAGAGAAAATGACACGACACTTACCATAAGAATGTTTGGATCAATATCTAGCCCTTGTTTTTTATTCTCAAAAGTATCCCTCTCTAGTGCATAAACTTGATCCTTGAAAAATACGATACTTCAGAATTACCTTGTGCATATCAAAGGTGCATCCAGGTTTTTCAGTATGGCTTGACATATAACGTCATCTGGCATGCGAATACCAACTTCCTTCCGGAATGTGAATTTGGAAGAAGCCCCATGTCTTTGACATTCTTTTGGTAATTCTTTGGTAGCGGGCAGAATGAATGTATACTGTCAAACAACGTTAGTTTCATGATGTTCATGTTGTTCTAAAGGAAAGTCTAAAATTGTTCTCTGTAGAGTTCAAAATGAATGAGCTTCCTTACAGGCCAGGGTAAACAATGCTTAACAGCTCGAAAGATGTTCGTTTGACCTTGGGCATTACCACATGAAAACCCTATTGTATAAGTATCTATGTCGTGTAGTGAGTGGCACAAAACACTAAGAGGCTACAAATATACATAGATTGATCAATCGTCGCTAGTAAAATAAAGTAGTAAACATTACAATCATTGTTTTTTATTTAGTCCCATATATGATTCACATAAAAGTTACAATGTAATATTTCTTGCCTTTGAATTTCCCACATCTTTGATTCTGGACAAATAATAATAAAAGATCAATAAGAAAAAAAATTCAACAGTGTTTATAATATATCAGCCATTTGGAAGCAACCAGTCAATCAGCATAGCGAAAAAAATTAATTGAGTGAGTCCTAAGAGAAGGTAGAGAATGTTACATGCGAAGGCACTCAATGGAATAATTATTTTTAAGATCACAAACAATTGCATACCTGTTAAAAAGGAATATTAGTTAAAAGAAAATTATGGAAAATATCTAGCACAATGTTATTGTCAACCAAAAGTTGTTACAATTCATTATGGTATGTGTGATAATACAAAAGAAACAAAAAGAAGATAAGAAATTTTTTTTTTCTTTGCATGAAATCCTAGCTACAGGACACTGAGAAGAACTTCTCACAAATAGGTGAATTGTCATGCAATAAGTCAATGAGTCAAACAATATCACTCCCAGTTGGAATTTCATACTCGAACTTCTCATGAGCAAATATTGTCAATTACTTACAATAGAAAGGGTGCATATTGTTCCATTTGAAACAATCATATTATTGGCCATTTTAGAATTTCTATCCCTTTGGTAAATCAAAGTCAGATTCAATTAGATTCTCCATCAACGAGGTTGGAAGATTATAAACATTTTTCAGAACAGTAATTGCATGTGAAGATTGGAGCAACTAATTGTTCATTGACACAGTTAGTGGAGAAAAATACATGTCAATGTTACGGAGGAAGGTTAGAGCAACTAATTGTTCATTTGAAACAATCAACTTTTGATTACATTTCATCAATTATAGCATAACAAAAAAATTATAGCATAACAAAAAAAATTCCCATATACCAGCCAACATAGTGTACAGACCAATATTTTCCAAAAATAAAGTTTCCAACCTAGACACATAATTTGGCATACTTACATAATGTGCCAATAAGAACCATGCATTTACACATCGAAGGAATATGTAAACTTTACATGCAGAATAAAATAATTTGGTTTATCATAGTACAAACAACAAAAATTTAAACACCTATATTAGTAGAAACTGACACATAATTTGATTTATGATAGTACAAAGAACAAAAAAATATCATGTAGTTGATCCCCATAAATTGAAAATATGTACACTTTTGACTGACATCAGTTGAAACAATATTTGTGGACGATAGATCAAAGTATATCAATCACACAAAAAGTTACGTGAGAATAAATGACCACATTAAACACCTATATATGTAGAAACGAACTGCATTATATTTTTCCCCAAGAAAGATATTTTAAACTATACTTCCAGTGAAAATAAAAATTAATCCGGTATGTTATAATACTATAGGATGCACTAGTGCTCTAGGGAGATGAGTATTGTCACTACAAAATGTGGGTCATGTCAAGTCAAAAATGCATTGGACACAACCCGGTCACTCCATAATATGCTATAACACAGCAAAGTATCGTGTCCATGTCTTTGTGTCCTTTTCGCATTGTATCCATGTCCATGTCTTTGTGTCCACTACCAAATTACAGTATTTTAGCGACGGCCATTTAGCGACGGAAATTTTCCGTCGCTATTACCGTCGGATCACCGACGGATTTGTGACGGAATACCGACGGAAAGCAGTAGACAATTTTTTTTATTTTTTTATGTCCATATCCGTCGCTACGCCGTCGATAGGTCGTCGGCCAAGTAGCGACGGTTTTATATCCGTCGCTAGAACGTCGCATATTTTGGCGGAAAAAGTCTAAAATATTGGCACGAGATTTACTGACGACTTAGCGACGGAATAATCCGTCGCTACTAAGCCTAAAATATTGGCGCGAGATTTACTGACGACTTAGCGACGGAATAATCCGTCGCTACTCCGTCGCTAATTTCTGTACCCTAACTTAAATTGAACCGACGGGGGGGAATTTTTCATTCCCCCCCAAAACACTCTCTCTCTTCCCTCTCCCTCTCTCCGACGATCTCCCTCTCTCCGACCGGCGATCTCCCTCTCTCTCTCTAAGGTATGCTCTCTCTCCCCCCCCCTCTCTCTCTCTCTATCTCCCTCTCTCTCTCTCTCTTTTACGATTTGGGGGGTTGGGGGCTGTCATAGTGGTCGGAGAGGGTGTGGGGCAGGGGGTTTCGGGTACGGGGTGGGGTGGTCGGGGCAAGGGTGGAGTGGGGTGGTCGGGGGCAAGGGGGTCGGGGAGGGGGTCGGGCAGGGGTGGGGGGGTGGTCTGGGCAGGGGGGGTTCGGGTAGGGGGTGGGGTGGTCGGGGCAAGGGTGGGGTGGGAGGGGGGCAGGGGGGTCGGGGAGGGGGTCGGGCAGGGGTGGGGGTTGGTCTGGGCAGGGGGGGTGGGAGAGGGGGTCGGGCAGGGGTTGGGGGAGGGTCGGGCAGGGGTTGGGGGTGTCGGGACAGGGGGGGCAGGGGGGTGGGAGAGGGGGTCGGGCAGGGGTTGGGGGGGGTCGGGCAGGGGTTGGGGGGGGTCGGGGCAGGGGGGGCAGGGGGGTGGGAGAGGGGGTCGGGCAGGGGTTGGGGGGTCGGGCAGGGGTTGGGGGGGTCGGGGCAGGGGGGCCGTAGGAGGGACTCTGGAGTCCCCGCGTAGGAGTCCTCCTCCTCCTCTCCCACAGACACACACACACACACACACGGACACACACACACACGGACACACACACAGACACAGACACACACGGACACACGGACACACAGACACACACACACACACAGACACACACACACACACACGGACACACACGGACACAGACACACTGATACACACACACACACAGACATATATATATATATATATATATATATATATATATATATATATATTTATATATATATATATTTATATATATATATATATTTTTTTTTTCTGTGTATATATATATATATATATATATATATATATATATATATATATATATATATATATATATAGGCATAATTTTAAGTAATTTATTAATAATATATATATATATATACACAGACACACGTCGTGAAGTCTAGTATATATATTTGATTAGCTAAGGTAGAAGTTTAGCCTAATTAAGGTTAGTTTTGACAGAGTTGACTTGGACTCCTAATTTGACCTAGAACTAGCCTAGTTGACCTATTTGTATTTCGATTGATATCATATGAATAGTTTGCCTAAGATTTGATTGGGTTGGTTTTAATGTGTGGGTAAATTAGTTTACCTTATTTTAGAGTATGACTACGTAGCTAGTGTGTAGAGTAGTATATGGTTACTAGATCCTAGTGTAGAGTAGTATGTAGAGGAGTATGGCTACTAGTGATATATAGATATGTAGGTCCATGTGTATCTGTATCGGACTATCGCTATCGGTATCGAACTATCGCTATCGGTATCGGACTATCGCTATCGGTATCGAACTATCGGTATCGATCGAACTATCGGTATCGGACTATCGGTATCGGACTATCGCTATCAGTATCGACCGTATATACTTAGTATCGGGCGTAGCGGATTAGTATCGATCAGTATATAGGTTTGGGTTAAGATCAAGGTTCAAAGTATCGGTATCGGAATAGTAGGCCGAATAGGAGGCCGAGATAGTCGAATGAGAAGAAGGGAAGAAGGGAGGAGCAGATGGGTCCAGAGCCATGGTGGAGGAGGAGAAGTAACATGAGAGCAGTTTCCGCCGTAACATCTCCTGGCTCTGCTGGCAACTGAAGTCCAGATGCTACAAAGGACGATCCTTCGCTGAAATCGACTACAACACCCATCAGTTCAAGTTCATTCCTATATGAGTAGATTCCAATGCCATAGAAGCCATCAGTTTGTTGACCTTCCTCTATGGTATTGGAATATACTCATATAGGAATGAACTTGAACTGATGG
This sequence comes from Iris pallida, assembly GCA_029216955.1. Lineage (NCBI taxonomy): Eukaryota > Viridiplantae > Streptophyta > Magnoliopsida > Asparagales > Iridaceae > Iris > Iris pallida. The sequence goes on along the minus strand of JANAVB010013598.1, from coordinate 5,345,967 downwards.
GTGTTGTAGTCGATTTCAGCGAAGGATCGTCCTTTGTAGCATCTGGACTTCAGTTGCCAGCAGAGCCAGGAGATGTTACGGCAGAAACTGCTCTCATGTTACTTCTCCTCCTCCACCATGGCTCTGGACCCATCTGCTCCTCCTTTCTTCCCTTCTTCTCATTCGACTATCTCGGCCTCCTATTTGGCCTACTATTCCGATATACGTTTGATACGGTCTACCTAACCTATATACTGATACTAATCTGATACTCTCTGATATTAAGTACATCCGGCTTACTAGCTAGCGGATCCACCAGTTACATGATTATATACTAATTATGTTAGATTGTGATACTAAGTAGCCTCGTCGTAGGCCTAGCGTGTTATCCACAAGTTTAGTTTTTCTTACGATATGAGTATCGGTATCGGGCTATTAATTCTTATGTTTAGTTTGTCTTACGATACAGATATTCACATCAAATCGAGCATGAATCGTTACTTTGTTGATCGTACATGGATGTACAAACGACAACACGAGAGCAGAATTGGTGTGAGTGACGATTTTCAGGCAGGTGTGGAAGTATTTCTTAAGTATGCCATGAGCAAAACTCAGTACATGGACGATAACAAAATCAAGTGTCCATGTGTTAATTGTCACAATAGACGTTTCGAAGAAGTGATGACTGTGAGAGATCATTTGACACGTAAGGGTTTCGTACGTGATTACGACCTGTGGTCATCGCAAGGTGAATTATATTCAGAAAGACAGGCTGCAGAAGCTGGTACTTATGCTTTTGATGATAATGCTGCAACGGATGTCCTCGACCACGACGGATGCTCTGTGGATTATGGAGACATGCAGAACCTTGCACAAGATATGGTGTATGCTGCGGCAGGGCCTAATTTTGATTCGGAGGATCCTAATCCCGAGGCAAAGGAGTTCTATGATATGTTTAAGGACGCAGATACTCTTCTATATCCTGCTTGTGAGACTCATTCCGCACTGTCAGTGACGATGCGGTTGTTGAACATAAAGTCTGATTTTAACTTGCCACAAGCTTGCTATGATCGGATCACACAATTACTAATGAGGTGTTACCGAAGGAATCAAAAGAGCTCCCAAGAAACTTCTACAAGTCAATGATGATGGTCTGACAACTGGGACTGGGGTACGAGAAGATAGATTGCTGTCGCAACGGATGCATGTTGTATTACAAAGAGAATTGCGTATTAGAAAGTTGTTGGTTCTGTAATGCGGATCGTTACAAGATAGTACAGGGAAAAGGAAAGTCAACTAGAAAACAACGTCCTTACAAGTATATGCATTACTTGTCGATCACGAAGCGCTTACAGAGGATGTATATGTCTCTGAATACAGCAGAACACATGACGTGGCACAGTGAAGATCGCATAAAGGACGAAGGAGAATTGTCACATCCTTCGGATGGGGAGGCGTAGAAATATTTTGATTTGTGTCATCCAGATTTTGCTGTAGAGCCTAGAAATGTACGCCTAGCGCTATGTTCTGATGGCTTCGCCCCTTTCGGACAGTCGGGATCTCAATACTCATGCTGGCCGGTCATTCTTACCCCTTACAATCTGCCACCATGGATGTGTATGAAGACTCCTTATATGTTCTTGACAGCTATCATACCCGGTCCCAAAAATTCGACAAAGAACATCGATATATATTTACAGCCATTGGTGGATGAGCTAAAACAGTTGTGGGAGATCGGCGTCACGACCTATGATATTTTCAGAAAACAAAACTTTCAGATGAGAGCTTCACTCATGTAGACAATCAATGATTTTCCAGCATACGGTATGCTGCCGGGATGGAGTACGCACGGCAACATGTCTTGTCCGATATGTATGGAAAATAGTAAGGCTTTCCGCCTTAGACATGGAGGAAAAACTTCTTTCTTTGACTGTCACCGTCAATTTCTGCCAACGAGACATCCTTGGCGAAAGAACAAGGACGCGTTCAAATATGGAAAACAAGAATTTTCTGAACCTCCTGCCAGATTGTCGGGATACGATATTTGGGAAGATGTAAAGGAATTGCCCATCGCAATGGAAGATCCATCGAACAATCGTGTCGAGGGGTTCGGACAAAGCCATAACTGGACCAAACGGAGTATCTTCTGGGACTTGCCTTATTGGAAAGATAATCTTATTAGGCATAATCTTGATGTCATGCATATCGAAAAGAAAGTGTTCGATAATGTCTTCAATACCATTATGGATATTAAAGGAAAGACGAAGGACAATCCAAAAGCAAGACAAGACATGGCCGAGATATGCAAACGTCATAATCTAAACTTGATACAAAGGGGAGCTGGTGGACAAGTAACTAAGCCGATAGCGCCATACGCATTGAGCAAGGAAGATAGATTAATAATCTGCAAGTGGATATCTACTTTAAGATTTCCCGACGGCTATGTGTCGAATTTGTCTAGATGCGTTGATCTCAATGAACGCAAGCTAACAGGAATGAAGAGTCACGACTGCCACGTGTTTATGGAAAGATTACTGTCCATTGCGTTGAGAGAGTTGTTGCCTTCTGCTGTATGGGTTCCGTTGGCCGAGCTGTCTACATTCTTCAGGGATATCTGTTCAACTAAGCTCACGGTGCAACATATGATACAACTTGAGGAGAAGATTGTCTTAACAATTTGCAAGTTAGAGAAAATATTTCCATCGGGTTTCTTCGACAGTATGGAGCATCTACCGATTCATCTAGCATACGAAGCCCGTGTCGGTACATCTGTTCATTATCGATGGATGTACCCCTTTAAAAGGTAAATAAAAATCGATATAATTTAAGTGGATTTTATAATTCATTGTTAATTCTCAAGATAATTTGTCTCTCTAGGTATCTACATCATCTAAAGAAGAAAGTTGGCAACAAGGCTCATATAGAGGCTTCGATATGCGAAGCATATCTTATCGAGGAGGTGTCAAACTTTTGCTCCATTTATTTTGATACTCATGTTGAGACAAATCGAAATAGACCTCAAAGGAATGACGAAGACGTTGAGGAAGGAGGTATATTCAATTTAAGGGGCAAGCCTATTGGGGCTAGTAAGAAACGGTGGTTGAGTGACGATGAGTATGATGCCGCTTACCGATATGTCTTGTTAAATTGTGACATACAAGAAGTGAGAGATTTGGAGAAGTAAGTGACTACACCTCGTTATAATCTCTAATTTGGTGAGGTAAATGACTACACTAATTTTTATTCTCTCTAACAGTGTATTTAGAGATGAAGTCAAAATAAGGACACCCGATATTACCGATGAGGGACTTCAAAGAGAGGTTGATTTTACCTTTCCGTCATGGTTTCGAGATTACGTAAGTAACTGAGATAATATGTTATGCGGCTACCATTTAAATATATATATGCAACTAAAACATTTAAAGTTTACAGGTTTTATTAGCTGAACCAAGTACACTCACAAATGAGAGCATTCGTTATTTGTCATTGGGACCGAAGAAGCATGCAAAGACTTGGCCCGGCTATGTCGTTAATGGCTTCAAGTTTAAGACAACTCAACATCCTATAAATGCCGAATTTCTCAATGACGGCTTCAGTACGAAGGATTCTGGTGTTTGCATAAGAGGCACAATCTATGACGACGAGCCGGACTTTGACTATTATGGAGTGCTTCGGGATATTGTAGAATTACAATATAGTGCCCCATTTGATATGCATATTGTTATGTTCAAATGTGAGTGGTTCGATACGACATCAAATATCGGTTGGAGAATCGATAAACAATTTGGATTCGTCGATATAAATCATCGCAGGAGGTATAGAGGGTCCGACACGTTTGCGATAGCAAGTCAGGCTGTTCAAGTCTACTATACAAGCTACCCAAGGCGTCGTAGAGATCGCTTTGACTGGTAGGCAGTATGTAAGATTAAATCTAGAAATACATTCAACGTTGGAGACCCAGCATACCAAGAGGACCAGATCGAAAAGCCCCAATACTTGGGACAACAGTCTTGTGACATGGATGTTGAATTAGAGGTTGATATACCTCTTGCTGATGAAAATAGAGGGAAGGAAGAGGTTGATATACAAGACTTAGATGTCAACCAGGGGAGAAAGAGGCGTCTTGTCCCAAGTATTGAGACTGAAGAAGAAGAAGAAGAAGAAGAAGAAGAAGAAGAAGAAGAACTTTATGAGGATGAGGATGAGGATGAGGATACAGATGAATTCGACGATGAGGATGATGATGATGATGAGGCCGAGGCCGAAGAAGAGGACGATGACGATGATTAAATATCGCTATATTTCAGTTGTATCTTGAAGCACCCAATATCTAGTCTCGAATCCTAAATTACCCTATTACATTTGGATTTACAATTACAAGTCTAGTGGAACACAAGATGCCCTTTCATCAAAAGTTACAAGAATTGTACTTTGTTGTATTGGTGCGTGATTTTATCAGATTTTGTGTATCTAGCTTTTATTCGTACTTCACTTCTGATTGTAATATTTATTTCAGTTTAGGATATTTGCGTATTATTGTATGAGTTTCTTTTTGCAGATGGCACTCCTAGGCCTACTCGTCTGGGCGGCACTCATCGCCCTGCTGCTGGTATGGATATGTTTAGTTTTATATTCATTTATAAATCTATGTTGTCGGTATTTTGTTTATGTGTTCTATTTACAGGGCATGGTTTCGAGCACCCATACTGGTGGTGCTGGCCGTGGTCGTGGCGGTGGCGGCGGCGGCGGCGGTGGTGGTGGTGGTCGTGGGCGTGGGCGTAGGCGTGGGCGTGGTGGTAGCGGTCGTGGTCGCCAGCCGCATTCCCCGGATGTGACCTCCGATCTCGACTTGGAGAGCCCGGACACAGGCTAGCTCTTCCCGCCGTCATTCTTCCTCGGTGCCACCGACATCGTCGTCGAGGCTTGTGACTCCATCCGCTAGCGAATCCGTTCCGCCACCGGATGTACCAGCATATGCAGCAGCAGATGCAGCAGGGGGCCCAGCAGTTACTGCAGGATGGGCCTCGGAGTACCCCGGGATTCAGTTTCATCCTGTTACCGGGGAGTACATACGCGGACCTGCGGATCCCCCGACGCCACCAGAGAGGCTGGTGGGCGAGTTCCGACGAGAGCTATGGCCCGCTGGTGAATCGTAAGTAAATTTAAGTTAATTTATTAAATTTGTTTCATTTATTCAAGTTAATAATCCAGTCGTTGCTTCTTTATAGGTTTTCCCGTGGGATGCTGCCCGGATTCTAGGGCGTATTATCCGGGATAACTACCATGGCCCCTACCTCAATTTTTCTGAGGTGCCTCAGGACATGAAGTACGTCTGGCTCGACGAGATGAGGGTATAAATCCGTCGGTGAATTATTAATTATTCTTTAAATCATTAAATTTTTTATTACGTGATATTTGAATTTGTATGTCAGAGGATGTTCTGGTGGCCCCCCATCGCGAGGAGGCGATCCGCAGGACCTATAAAGCCGCCGCCGGGAAGAAGATACGGGATGCGGTGTACGACCTTCGTACGGCGCATACGAGGAAGGACTGGATCCGGGCGGAGTACTATGAGCAGATGTTGGAGAAGATGGATACTCCGCAGTTCAAGCTGAAATCGGAGAAAGCTAAGGCTAATCGACAGGCCGCGGGTCTGCATACGGGGGGATCAAGGCCCCACGCATCGACTCGTGCAGATTTGGTGAGATAGCGCAAATTCAAATTCATTCTATTATTTAATTTCGTACTGTTAATATATGAAGTTAATTAAATTCTACGTATGCAGGCCCAACGGGCGGTGAAGCAGGGGAAAGAGGCGGAGACGGTCACCGCTCACGATGTATTCGTGCATACGCACAAGAGGCGGAAGGACGGGAGCTTCGTCGACGCGAGGGCCGAGGAGACTGATGTAAGTACTTACGTTTATGATATTTATGTTAGAAATATAATTATTGTTAAGTTAATTAGATAAACTTAGGATTCAGACTATAACTTAGGGAAACATAGGATTTAGATTATAACTTAGGAAAACTTATAGTATAAACACATTCATTGGATAGGCTGCGTATCGTGAGGCACTTAGTCGGCTTGAGATCGAGCCCCCTTCCGAGAATGTCGGCGAAACGACGCCCACCCAGACGCACTCTTCTATGGCCGCTTGCTACGACGACGTGTTCGTAGAATCCGTCGGCGGCGTTAGGAAAGGGCACGTCTACGGCTTAGGTTCCATGGCGCCTTCGTTGCAGCCGTCCCCGAGATATCCACCGCCTCCGCCTCCTCCAGCGCCCCCGGTTGACGATATGAGGGCGCAGCTTGCGACTCTGACCTCCACGGTGTCAGATTTGCGGGCGATAGTGTTGGGGTGCTATCCGTCTGCTCCCGGTCCGTCTGCTCCCGGTCCGTCTGCTGGTGCTCCCGGTTCATCTGGTGGTGCTCCCGGTCTGTCTACTGCTGCTGCCGGTGCTTCGGATCGACCTGGTCCTTCTTCCCCCGGACGGCTTTCGTTTAACCGCTCTGCGGACGCCCGCATCGTATCGGATAACACCATCTTGACGCTCCTTGACATGTTGTCGCCAGAGCAGCTACGCGCGCTTCCAGACCATGTCTTGTCCCAAGTGCCGGCACACACGGTGGAGGAGTACATACGCAAAGCGGATGCGGCGGCACGAGCACGAGACGATCCGACGGACGGGGTTTGATTTTGTTTATGTTGTTGGTTTTGTAGACATTTGGATATATTGTATGTTCGGATATTTTTTTTATGTTTGGATAATTTAATGTTGGATATTGGATATATTGTGTTGGTAATATTTTGTTGGATATTGGATACGTTGGATATTGGTGTCGGATATGGATATTTTGCATATGGATATATGGTGTTGGATATTGGATACGTTGGATATTCGTGTTGGATATGGATATATGGTGTTGTATATGGATATTTTGCATGTTTGATATTGTGTTGGATGTGTTGTATAAACAGGAAAGAGTCTGTTTGTAGTATTTTTTTTCAAAAATTAGAAGTTAGCGACGGACTGGCGACCACTCAGCGACGGATAGTCCGTCGCTAACTGGAGAAACTGAGGTTAGCGACGGAGTGGCGACGTAAAAAACCGTCGCTACCTGGAGCATTTAAATAAAGCGACGGATTGGCGACGGACGATCCGTCGACCTGGTGCTGTTTGATGTCCATAAATTTTAGCTTTTGCGACGGATTGGTGACTAACTTACGGCGGACTGGCGACAAAGTCCCGACGGACTATCCGTCGCTAACTGTAGGAATTTAATGTATCGACGGATTGGCGACGTAATATCCGTCGCTACCTGGAGAATTTTACATTGAGCGACGGTTTAGCGACGGAATGTCCGTCGACCTGGTTCTGTTTGATGTCCATAAATTTTGCAGTTAGCGACGGATGTTTTGTCGCTAATACGACGCTAATCCGTCGTACACCTCGGCGGATTAGCGACGACATAACGACGACCTGCCGTATGGAAAAATCTCTGATACGCTTTTACCGACAAATTTACGACGGATTAGCGACGGATATTGCGTATCAGAAAATCACTGATACGGTTTTGCCGACTCTTTAGCGACGGAGTTTTCCGTCGCTAATCCTATATCCTGATACATGTTTTGACGAAAGCTAGTTGGTAATCCGTCGCTATATATATTTAAATGCGCCGACGGTATTCCGTCGCTAAGTCGTCGCTGAGCGACGGAGTAGCGATGGATATGTTTTAGCGACGAGGTTATTCCCGACGGCTGTTTTACCAAAATATCCGTCGGTAATCCGTCGGTATTTATTTTTGGCGACGGACTACCGACGGATAAGGACGTCGGTAAATACATGTATTTTGGTAGTGGTCCTTTTTGCATTGTATCCATGTCCATGTAACATAGCTAATACTTTATAAAACAAAAGATAACAGAATAACATAAGAAAAACATATTTAATGCTCTGAAAAACATAACTAAACATAGATAAACACAAAGTGGATCCGCCCATTTGTATGGACAAAATATGAAACAACATAGTACATGTATTTTCGTGTAAAATGTTATTTTTTTTGAGTGTCCATATCATGTCCACCACATCTTACAGGACCAGAGCTTTCTAAAACGTTAAGTTAGTAGCCGAGAAGCGATAGAAATTAGAACCAGACACCACAATTCTTGGTATATAACCCTGCCACAATGCACAGAAACACAAGACAAATATTAAATTCCAAAAATTCTAAAGTAAGTGCACAAATATATCACAAATTAAGAGATCTCAGAAAGGAGTTTTTTTTTTCTACTATATGCTTTGATTTTATTCATATACTCCAACTCCAATAAACCATGGAAATGTTATGTCAACATGCTATGTTAAATTATATATAAACTTCAGAAGATCACAACAAACAAATCAAGTTGGTTCATTGATTTGAACCAAGTTAGATTACCATATACAATCATTCCCCTTGTTTTGGTGAGAGTATCTTTTGTAGAGATGGAAAAGCTCTGATATAATATGACATGGGCATAGGAAATATAGGTGTAAATGACAAAAGTGCAAATTAAGTAACCTCCTAAATACTGCAGAAGAGACGAGAAGTCAGATCAAGATGATGAACGAGGAAAGTAAGAGCCCATACTAGACTGAAAGTTTCCATCAATCACAAGGAACTCGCTGCACTCATTATACTAATTTCCATCTCGCTCTACATTTGAACATCAGTTTTGTTCAAGTGCATAGTGAGTCCAGCAACTTCCATTATCTGATTTGCCTCTTCCTATTTCCCAATCCTATTTATATGACAAATATTTTCTTCAGTTTTAAGCAAAGATTCTTACAATATAACAACAACATGAAAGCCTTTATCCCAAACTTATGAGGAAAGATTCTTGCAACAAAGCAAAGCTCGAATCTATAAATACAACCCCCTCCCCAAACGATGATTTAGATTTTTATGTACAGTGTCGACTATAATCTCTTATATAAAAATATGAAACAAAGAAACTATTACCCCTAAAAACAATAATTCTATAACAAAGAAACCATTAACCCTAAAAACAATCATTCTATAACAATAATCCTAATAACAAAGAAATCATTAACCCTAAAAACAATCATTCTATAACAACAACCTAATAATAAAGAAATCATTAACCCCTAAAAACAATAATTCTATAATATATTTAAAAAAGCAAAAAAAATAGATAGAGCATAGAAGCAAACCCGAAGAAAAAATATTAAAAAAAAGTGAAAAATATATTAAAAAAAGGGGTTAGGTTTTCAAACATATCGGTGCCGGTGGGTAGGATCTTCTCTCCCCGGACGAAGGACTTGATAAGCAGCTGTAAAACAAAAACAAAATATTAGAGAAGAAAATGAGAGGAGGGAATAAAAAATAGAGAAGTTGAAGAAGAAGGATAATCGCTGACCTAGATAACCGAGGAGGAGAGCACCCCTTTGACACCGAGAAGGAGAGGAGGAGAACGGCAGTAAACCGATGGAGGGAGAGGATGTCACGCCCCGCTCCCGTAGCAGCGATCGTCCTCGCTAAGGCGTGATGCCGCACAAGTCTAGATTGCGCTCGTGCAAGACGGGTTCCATAACGGCCGATTTCAGCGGCTGCGACTGGGTCGTCGCACAGAAGTCCCAAGCAGAGATATTGAATAATAGCAACGGAATTTAGAACAAACACAAGTTATATAAAGAAGCTCTTTATTGATATTGAAACAAAGGTTACATTGGGGGCGCAAGGCCAATATTACAATCACTCAAGCTCACTCTTCTCATATTTTACAAGTTCACTCAGCTCTCTCTCATCTCTCAATTACAAGTCTTGATCCAGCGGAAGCTTCGGAAGGCGACGTCCATACATTATGTCCTGTATAAGTCTTTACTCCATGCGGCCGCGCGCTTCGAATCGCCAAAGAACTCCGTGCCTCGACGCATCCAAGCGAGCTCCGTACCACGAGCTCTACCTGTGCCTGCACATGTAAACTATGTGGGTATCAGTTCTCAACTGTACTGGTGGAATGAGCTCCTCGCCCACCCATACAAAACTAACACGTTTACTTTACTTTGTATAACATAGTCCCCTTTTTGATTGTCTTTATACTCTTGCCTTAGGATCAGTTTTATGACCGACGCCTTGCCTATTTGTGTCTTTAGACCATCCCGTGCTTGCAACAACAATGTCGACTCAAACAACGTTAACCTATCAAGTCGTGCTTTCCTTTCGGCCAAAATCAGAGATGCAACTACGCGATGAGGCTCCATTCCCGTGTGGCCGTGCTACAAATCCTTTGTGCCGTGCCTCGCAGCTATGTGCGACTCAACCATATCGCCGCATCGCGGCCCTTTGCTACTAAATCATCAACTGACCCAATCAAGACTTGTGGGTTAAGTGTCACTCGACCAACTTTGCCTTGCGGCCTTTCCTGACTTAGACTCAGGACAACTCACATCCAAACTATACAACTTATATGCTGACAACATTAGACTCGACGCCACATCTCGTGCTGAAGCACGTCGCCTATGTTGATGCCACATCTTAGAACCAAATATTGTATTCCAACTGTACACACATTCAACAACTCAACTCAATCCAAAGGCACACACGCAGTTTGCCGCCATGCCGACTCATCTATATGATTTGGTTACTGACTCCCAGAGCCATCCTGGACTCCTTTAGCTTGTTAGGCGGCCGCCCTTGCCAGGTGGGTAGCTAGCCCCGCTGGCAAGCCTCTACGTTAACTTGTACGATCATCCAGCACGTGCTAATGCTGCTTCTCAAGAACCGGTCCCCTTCCGTCGGGCTACCGTTCGAGGAAACTCTACCTTGTCGACAAGTTGTCCATGACCATGCAAGACTCGACTCAACTGACGTCTCACACAGTCATTCTACCTCTAGTGTTATCATCTCTTTCAGGGCCTGGTTCAATATATCTCACCTCTGAGATCTTGCCTCGACGACCCATAGTCGCGAGCATTCTTCTTTCTTGCCCTATCATTTTACTCAACTCAAGAACAACTATTCATAACACTTTCCAAACTCAATGAATCAACCGCCCGTGCCTTAAAACTCTAGGACCGTGCCATCGTGTCTCAAACTGACTTCTGATCTATGCGACGCTATCGCCCAAGTCATACTTCATATGACGGGCCTTGGGATCGTGGGACTATTTAACTTGACAACCGCAGAAAGAGCGGGACAGCACTAGAAATGACTTAGGTTGATCAGCGTAACTTTGCCTAACTTAATCGAGCCTATAACTTGACTCAAGGGACGAGCAAAGGCTATGCCAAGCCTTGCATTATGGAAACGTGCATGCTTTGTCGAGCATTTACGCGGGCAATGCCTATGACTTAGGCTATTTCATAACTTTGTGTCGAAGACCAACTGTCCTTCTCCCAAGCCACGGGACGAAAGACCGAGTGTCATTTTCAAAGCACGTCGTACACCAACTCTAAGCCGACCATTGGACCTTTTTCCATGTTCTAACTCATTTTGACCCGTCGGGATTATACCCTTTGGCTATGTGGATTCATCTCTTTTATTATTAAGCCTATTTGTGCAAGTTGAAAACATGCGTATTATTATGTGAAGGCAAAGATGAGACAAGTTCACCAAAACTACCCCACCTGAGCGAGCGGTCGCCTCGACCGAGCGATGTCTTCGAGTAGCCGTTGCAAGGCTAAGTCCGAACGCCGTCGGCGTTTCAATTCCTTCGATTGACTGAGCGGGACGGGGCACTACATCATACACCACTCAAAAAAAGTTTCGTCCTCGAAACTAACTGAGTACTTACTTATTTACTTATCTCTTTACTCGACATTCAAGAACTCTCGCACACACTACGCCTATGCGTTTTCTCAATCCGAGCCACGCTCGCACTATCCTCAATCCTTTCTTCAAAACTCACGATCTCAAAATTCTCGACACTTTCCCGTTCCTCAAGTCTCACTTGATTCGACGTATCACTTAGTATGGATCGTGCACATATCTTAGGTGTCCCCAAAATACATGTATTTCAACCAAGTCTCGTGATAGAGAATCCTCCATCACCACTCGAGTCAGATCGTGCACATATTCGGGCGCCCATGATATACGTGCATGTCAACCGAGACTCGTGAGTGGTGCCTCCGTAACTCCTATCGCTTCGCGCTCGGACGTCTGCATAACCGCTAGGCTATGTCTTTTGGCTAAGGTTATTCGTCAGCATTAGAATCATAGTTCCCAAACAACAATATCAACACTGACCCCATCCTAAGGTCAAACCAAGTTGATAGTATAGGTTTTCTATCCAAGCTCGCATCACTCTGATTTCTAAACATCGAGCATCGATTCCCTATACACATCCCAACATTCGTCGCACGGGGTCTGAGTCATTCAGCAAAGCCATCCTACTTCAACTTATGTTCAACCAAATTTTATGACGTATCAATATCACTCGTTCAACAAACCATCTTGTATAGACTATCTCTTCGAACACGTTCGACATAATTCGCCTATCAATCCTTCCAAGTTAAGCACGCTACGACACAATCCACCGCTAAACCACAATTCATATTTCATATTCCCTAAGTCATTCATCCCAATTCACGCATTCGATCATCAGGTCGTCTAGCTTAACAATATGTTGTGTCCCGATCTCACATGATTCAGATTACCCATGGTGGGCATGAATCACCATGCACGCTCCCGCGGGATAATCATCCGCATCGGGACGTAACTCTTGTTTTGCGTCTAGACTAGTTCACTCGATGTGCGGATTGGACCTGCTCAATCCTCAAGTTTTATTCATTCATCAATCGCAAGTACTCGCATCCTCGAATTTTCCTTCGCATTAAGCCAACAAGTCGAGGCAATCAAAGTTGTCGCGTCCTGATTTTTTGAGTTCGATCATTCTCGCGACATGAATCACCATGTCAGCGCTCACGCGGAATGATTGCCCCAAATCCGATGCAACACATGTGCGAGGCTAGAGTTACGCTCACACAAGACAAGATCGTCGATGTTATGGCTATCAACGTAAACATCAAGACACGATCATTTTTATCCAACATTCCCTTAAATCAAAATTCTAAGTACAGCATCCAACCGAACAATAACACTTGTATGATCGTCGTTCGCCGAGTCAGAATACCCCCGAGTTATCGCATATCGATCTTTGATACGCCTCAATACCATCGACGATATACGTAACCTGACGATCTTTCTTTGCAACAAGTTCTGAGTCGTACGAATGATGCTATTGTCCGACTGGATAATCTCTTCGACATTCAAATTCACGTTCGATCATTATCCCTCGAATCATTCACAACAACGAATTTCCTCAAACCAAATTCACGTATCGTTCATCCATTTATCTTAAGTCATCGACCAACGTATTTCCTCAATTCGCATTATTCCTTTATCAATCGATCGGCATCCCTGAGGCTATCGCATACACCACTCAGGGATGAAGTCATTCAACGAATCCTCAACTTATCATTCGAATCAAAATCGACTTCTTCAAATTTTCTGTTCGAACCATTCCTCAAATTCCAAGCACGCTCATCTATATCGCATCGACGTTATCGCCGTTCGATAGCACCCCTATCGATAGCCATCTCACTTTACTCAATCGAGTTCAACTCATTCTTGCTCGATACATTACGAATCCCGTACTCGACATTGCTAAGATCAACACAATCCTTGGTGTATATGCCCAGCCCGACTTAGCCAACCGTGCTTACGCAAACCATCTTTTGTTTCTTATCAAAAACTGTTCTCCTATGTTTTGCAGAATAGTTAGACTTATTGTATGGACATCCCGTGGGACAATTGAGAGAGAGCGCACCAACGATATCAACTCGCGGAAGCAACAAAGTTTACGGAAACAACGAGTTAAAGAATTCAATCGGTAGTCCAAGGACGTAAAGCCGTGCTCTGATACCATTATGTCACGCCCCGCTCCCGTAGGAGCGATCGTCCTCGCTAAGGCGTGATGTCGCACGAGCCTAGATTGCGCTCGTGCAAGGCGGGTTCCATAACGGCCGATTTTAGCGGATGCGACAGGGTCGTCGCACAGAAGTCCCAAGCAGAGATATTGAATAATAGCAGCGAAATTTAGAACAAACACAAGTTATACAAAGAAGCTCTTTATTGATATTGAAATAAAGGTTATATTGGGGGCGCAAGGCCAATATTACAATCACTCAAGCTCACTCTTCTCACATTTTACAAGTTCACTCAGCTCTCTCTCATCTCTCAATTACAAGTCTTGATCCAGCGGAAGCTTCGAAAGGCGACGTCCATACATTATGTCCTGTATAAGTCTTTACTCCATGCGGCCGTGCGCTTCGAATCGCCAAGGAACTCCATGCCTTGACGCATCCAAGCGAGCTCTGCGCCACGAGCTCTACCTGTGCCTGCACATGTAAACTATGTGGGTGTCAGTACTCAACTGTACTAGTGGAATGAGCTCCTCGCCCACCCATACAAAACCAACACGTTTACTTTACTTTGTGCAACATAGTCCCCTTTTTTATTGTCTTTCTACTCTTGCCTTAGGATCAGTTTTATGACCGATGCCTTGCCTATTTGTGTCTTTAGACCATCCCGTGCTTGCAACAACAATGTCGACTCAAACAACGTTAACCTATCAAGTCGTGCTTGCCTTTCGGCCAAAATCAGAGACGCAACTACGCGATGAGGCTCCATTCCCGTGTGGCCGTGCTACAAATCCTTTGTGCCGTGCCTCGCAGCTATGTGCGACTCAACCATATCACCGCCTCGCAGCCCTTTGCTACTAGATCATCAACTGACCCAATCAAGACTTGTGGGTTAAGGGTCACTCGACCAACTTTGCCTTGCGGCCTTTCCTGACTTAGACTCAGGACAACTCACATCCAAACTATACAACTTATATGCCGACAACATTAGACTCGACGCCACATCTCGTGCTGAAGTACGTCGCCTATGTTGATGCCACATCTTAGGACCAAATATTGTATTCCAACTTACACACATTCAACAACTCAACTCAATCCAAAGGCACACATGCGGTTTGCCGCCATGCCGACTCATCTATATGATTTGGTCACTGACTCCCAGAGCCATCCTGGACTCCTTTAGCTTGTTAGGCGGCCGTCCTTGCCAGGTGGGTAGCTAGCCCCGCTGGCAAGCCTCTGTGCTAACTTGTGCGGTCATCCAGCACGTGCTAATGCTGCTTCTCAAGAACCGGTCCCCTTCCGTCGGGCTACCTTTCGAGGAAACTCTACCTTGTCGACAAGTTATCCATGACCATGCAAGACTCGACTCAACTGACGTCTCACACAGTCATTCCACCTTTAGTGTTATCATCTCTTTCAGGGCCTGGTTCAATACGTCTCACCTCTGAGATCTTGCCTCGACGACCCATAGTCGCGAGCATTCTTCTTTCTTGCCCTATCATTTTACTCAACTCAAAAATAACTATTCACAACACTTTCCAAACTCAATGAATCAACCGTGGCCGGTGCCTTAAAAACTCTAGGACCGTGCCATCGTGTCTCAAACCGACTTTCGATCTACGCCACGCTATCGCCCAAGTCATACTTCATATGACGGGCCTTGGGATCGTGGGACTATTTAACTTGACAACCGCAGAAAGAGCGGGACAGCACTAGAAATGACTTAGGTTGATCAGCATAACTTTGCCTAACTTAATCAAGCCTATAATTTGACTCAAGGGACGAGCAAAGGCTATGCCAAGCCTTGCATTATGGAAACATGCATGCTTTGTCGAGCATTTACGCGGACAACGCCTATGACTTAGGCTATTTCATAACTTTGTGTCGAAGACCAACTGTCCTTCTCCCAAGCCACGGGACGAAGGACCGAGTGTCATTTTCAAAGCACGCCGTGCACCAACTCTAAGCCGACCATTGGACCTTTTTCCATGTTCTAACTTATTTCGACCCGTCGGGATTATTCCCTTTGGCTATGTGGATTCATCTCTTTTATTATTAAGCCTATTTGTGCAAGTTGAAAACATACGTATTATTATGTGAAGGCAAAGATGAGGCAAGTTCACCGAAACTACCCCACCTGAGCGAGCGGTCGCCTCGACCGAGCGATGTCTTCGAGTAGCCGTTGCAAGGCTAAGTCCGAACGCCGTCGGCGTTTCGATTTCTCCGATTGACTGAGCGGGACGGAGCACTACAGAGGAGAAATTTTAGAGGGGTGGGGGAAAATATTTTAGAAGGGGCGGAGGCTTTCGTTCATTTTATTAGTTGGGACTAGAAAAAGTTTAGAAGGGAGGAAATATTTTAGAAGGGGGAAAATATTTGGAGAGAAAAAAATGGCGTACAACAGAAAAAATTATACCTACTTTCTATTTCTGCTGACCAAGTCTAACAAATATTTATACTTATTAAATTATTATTATTTTATTAAATTTATTTAGTATAAAAATATTTTATTATTAGTGACGGAAAAAGGAGTACCAAATATTTATCTCAAAGCAGCTAAAATATTTAGTGCATTTTTTATTTAATGATCAAAAATTCTAAATAATTTCTCATAAATTTGGAATCACTATAAACCCTAAATAAAATAAAGAAATGAAGGCATGAGTAACCTCTAATCGAGACAGAGAACAAAAAAAGAAGAAAACGTGAGACAGAATACAGACTAGTTGTATTCGGTTTCTAGATTCGGTTTCGGATTAGAATTAATACATACATTATCGTTCTCTATATTAAATAAGGCTTAGAATGGTTAAAAATGTTTTTTCCAAATAGTATATATATTTCACTTATTAATACATAAAAATTTTAAAAATAACTATTGTATATGTTTTCTTCTTATGTAGTTGTTGAAAAAAATTTAAAAATAACATGAAAATATAATAATATGTTCAACATTAAAATTATATTTAAACTAACTGCATCGTATTATCTAATTAAACACATAACAAAGATTCAAAAAATATATTTATAATAAATCATAATTAAAATATATTTAAAATATATTTAGAATATTATAATACAAATTAAATCTTTATCTATTTTATAAAATAATATCATAGATTATTTTTATACGTGCAATGTACCTAAACTAGATGAGTGTGAGTCTTTTTTTAATACTTTAGGTAAGTTATTGTTTTGCTAGACGAAAAGAGATCATATCTGACAAAATTACAGTATGATCTTTTTCCTACCTTTCAGTCTTACTGGAGTTTATACAAAATATCGCATGAAGAACAATGATAGCCTTTACTAACATAATGTATGTGTACTCATATGTTTTAGTTGCTTCAAAGCCAACTATCATCAATCGGTTTTAATTGTATCAGAGGAAAAGATGCTGGATTGGCAGCTATCATTTGTTGAAATTACAAGAGGTAGCTACCAATGTCGAACTTTAAATTTTGAGTCCTGAGATAAACTCTAATACCATGTTTGGTATGCGGTATTTTT
Organism: Iris pallida; assembly: GCA_029216955.1. Lineage (NCBI taxonomy): Eukaryota > Viridiplantae > Streptophyta > Magnoliopsida > Asparagales > Iridaceae > Iris > Iris pallida. Next base: position 5,328,544 of record JANAVB010013598.1, on the reverse strand, counting down.
TTTTTATTCCCGAAAAAATTTAGGGTGGAAATCTATTACCATGTTTGTTTAGGCTATGAAAAATTTATTCCCGGGGGTTAAAAAACCCGGGTAAATAGTTTACCCATAAAACATGGGAATCCTATCCTTTAAGAATAGGTGGGTATTTTTCTTTTACCCGGGCCAAAAAAAAATTTGTTTGAACTTTTTTCTACTTTTTGATCATTTTTTCGTTTTTTTGCCCTTTTTCTGCCCTTTTTTGTTGTTTTTGTCGCTTTTTGGTCATTTTTGTCAGTTTTTATCAATTTTTTTCGCTTTGTCATTTTTAGCCCTTTTTGTCGTTTTTTTGATATTTTTTGTTGTTTTTTTCTCTTTTTGTTACTATTTCGACGTTTTTACCGGTTTATGTCGTTTTTGGCTTTTTTGTCGTTTTTAGTAGTTTTCTGTTTCTTTTTTGTTATTTTTTGTCTCTTTTTTGTCGTTTGTTATCTTTTTTTGTTATCTTTTGTCGTTTTTATCCTTTTTCTCTTTTTACCGATTTTTGTCCTTTTTGTCATTTTTGTTATTTTTTGTCATTTTTTATTTTTTGTCGTTTTTTGTTGTTTTGGTCATTTTTTGTATATTTTTGTTGATTTTGTCTCTTTTTTGTCTTTTTAAGTCGTTTTTGTCATTTTTTTGTTGTCTTTTGTCGTTTTTTTTTTTGTTATTTTTGACATTTTTGTCGTTTTTTTGTTGTTTTTTGTCGTTTTTTGTTTTTTTGTCCTTTTTTTGTAAAAAAAAATTTGTCCTTTTTTTTGTCTTTTGTTCTTTTTGTGGTTTTTTTCATTTTTCTATTTTTTTTTTATTTTTTGGTATTTTTATCGTTTTTGTTGTTTTCTGTCATTTTTGTCGCTTTCGTTATTTTTTGGTCTTTTTTATCATTTTTTTTTGTTGTTTTTTGGATTTTTGGTTCTTTTTTTTTATTTTTGTTGTTTTAGTCTTTTTTGGCCTTTTTGTCTTTTTCTTTTTATATATTTTGGTTGAGTTTTTTTGTTTTTAATTTTTTTTCTTTTTTTCCCTTTCCTTTTTTGACATTTTTTCGTTTTTTTTTGTTTTTTTCTTCATTTTTTTTTTCATTTTTTTTAGTTTTTTTATCATTTTTATTTTTTTTCCCGGGAATGTTTATATAGTCACCAAACCCAAACATGGGAATGTAATTTTCTAGAAAATTTAATTCCTTGGAATTTGATTCGGAATATAGAATTTCCGGCTATATAATGTTTCGCATATTGTGCCCTCAAGGCTTAATGCTCATACAAATTTTTTTATGGACAACAATAAAATTGTATTATCAACACAAAATTTAAGAAAAAATAATAAACAAATATAATATCCAAAATAATATATTTTATAATGAAATACTAATAAAATTGAAGTTATTCCAAGCAAAAAATTTGATGTTCTAAACAAATAAATAACTAATAATGTTTCAAATAATTCTTATAAAAATAATTAAAAAATAAAAAATTGTAACTTGTTTCTATTGTTCAATTAAATCCAACAGGACAGCGAGAGAGAGAGAGAGAGAGAGAGAGAGGATGTTGACAACGACAGAAGGAAAAAAAAAAAAAGGGGATTGGCAGCGACTAAATGGTATAAGAAGATTTGTAGCATCATAATGTTAGATCAGCAACAGAAGGGGAGAGGATTTAATTTTGACAGCGACTGCACTAATTTTTTTTCTTCATTCTGATAACTAATTTGTCTTTTGATAATATAATATATGGCATTTAAATATTCTAAAACTTTGGGCCTGAGGCACCCGCTCCGGCTACGGTAACTGCCACATTTCAAAATTTTGAGTTGTTTTCAAACAAATTTCTAAACAAATTCATAATATTATTTAGTTAATGCACTTATAAGATCTTAAAGGGAACCCAAAAAGTAAATTGAGCAAACTGATAGAACTGAAATCTCCAATCCTTGTATACACTTTATGGGGAGTACGATATTTTCATAGTAAGTTATACATATGCCACTATCAAAACATAATTCTTGAACCAACATGAGAAAATCAAGATTGGGACCAACAAGAATAATATAAAAACATTAAACAATTATCAAAGTTAATTGAACAAAAAAGACTAACAATCAAGGGTGTAAAAGCAAAGTAAGTTGTAAAAACATGTAAATAAAAAAAACTTATTTATCTCGATGATTACGCTTTAAAAGTTCTAATATTTGTTAGATATTTTTAATAATTCATTAATTGAATATATGACACACCCTAAGCTAAAGCAGCATTTTAAATAGTAAACTAGAGGTGGAGGAGAGCTGATTTTTACAAGAAAGAATATTATAACAAGCAAGAAGCGGGGAAAGGGATTGATGCAACAAGTATATATATTAGGTCTGTCTTTCGAAGCCGTGGAAGGGATGGTTCAACATGTGACAGATCCATTTAACCATGAACTGCTACCAAGAGAGGTATTGACCTAATATGACCACCTTTTTGAATAATAGTATCCTAGAAATATTTTAAAGATATATTTACAACGTTGTCTATATATTGTAAAAAATACGTATTTTACAATATTTTATAAAAGTTGTCAAATAAAACCCTTTTATAATGTTTCATAAACATTGTAAAATGATATTACATATACAACGTTTACATAACGTGGTAAAATAAAATTAATTTTACAACATCAAACAAATATTGTGCAATATAAACAATGTACAACTATTGTTAAACGTTGTTGAACATGACATTTTTACAATATTTTAAATACATTGTTAAAATTAGTAACTTTGGCAACAATAAATTACCGTTGTCAAAATTAATAAATGTTACAATGTTAATAAAACGTTGTTAAAAATAATAATACACAACTTTTGTGAATGACCATTGTAGAAGCCTTAACGTTTGAATGTAAAACGTTGTTTGCACCTGTATTTTACAACTTTTTTACAATAAAGGTTGTAGAAGACCCCCATTTTTTACAACATTTTTAGGAAGTGTTGTAGATGGAACGTTGTAAAAGAGGATTTTTCTTGTAGTGAAGGATCGACTCAGACAAGAGGGGTTGTGATCTACACATATAGGGCTACAAGATCAATTAAATACATTTCGAAATTATCATGAAATCATTCACAGAGATATTTAATCAAACACCTACAAATGCAAAATAATACGTGTCCGATACGGACACGAAACCAATACAAAACTTCACCAAACACACACCACAGCTAGGGGACACCTAGATCTAGGCTATCATACAAAGAAATCAAGATTAAATGATAGTTTGAGATGTTTACATATAGAGTATCAATCACAAGGAAAAAGCCCCAAATAGGAATGTTCCTTTTGCAAGTAAAAAGCTCCAAATTGTGCAAAATCTGAGATTTCTCTCCATGAACAGCAAATAGAGTATAATTAGGTTCTAATGCAAGAGACTATAGTTAAAAATGAATTAAAATGAAATAGTTATGGATTGAAGAAGAAGACCAATACCTCTTTCTTGCCAAAAGTTATTGTGATGTCAAAAGAGGCAAGAACTAGGAAGAGGCATTAAATAGGGAGGATTCCCTAGGGGGTAGGCCATGTAAGGAAGAAATTAGGATTAGGGTTGTGGCTAATAGGCTTGGGCTAAGTTTCAATGCTAAAAGAATCAATCCATAAGTCAAAAGTCCATGAACCTAAATCACTTATTCTCTATATGAAACTTAATTCAAATAAGTCAACTTGAGTCGACTTAAGTTAGACTAGGGTCCTACCATGCTAATCAAGTCACCATAGCTAAAGTCAACATCTAAGTTAGTCTCCATAGTCTCAACTAGCAAAGGTCAAAAATAACAATCATCATTCAAACAATTTACAAATAATTTCCAAAAAACTAAAATGACCAAAATACTCCAAGGCCAAAAATGATAAATAAAACATCCTAATCACAGGGTTAGGCTCTAGGTCAAGTAGTCTCTAGGGTTTCACTAGCAGCACATCAAAATCACAAGTCATGACTTAAAACAGTTTTAAATTGATTAAAAATCACTAAAATTCATAATGTGATATTATATCAATAAATAAATGATTATAATTACAAAAGTTTAAAATTATCCTTATTTGGAAAACTGGGTGTTACATTCACCAACGACGCCTGACAACCGTACAGCAGCCGTTTCTTAATATCTGCTCAATCAGCATGATGCAATTGATTCTCTTGTTGCCCATCTCGATACAATCTCACACAAAGACGAGCTTCAGAAGATGGGGATATCTCAACCTTATCCTCCTGAATGGGAGAATGCTACTTGCTCTCCTAACTACAAGCCACTGACGCTAAATTCATTTGACGGGATGACTTCTCCTTGCCAACACATAACATATTTCAACATACAGACTCTAAACTTACCCAGGGACGATCCGTTCTTGTCAAAGATGTTTATTAGCACCTTGCAGGGGTTAGCTTTTAAATGGTTCTGTAATCTGTCTGACGGTTGTATTAATTCTTTTAAAGATTTGGAAAGGTTGTTCCTCAACAGGTTTTATGAGAGTAGCATGCATGTTAGTATGTCCACCCTCATCAAGACCAAGCAAAGGAGGACTGAGTCTGTTATTGCTTTCATTGAACGCTTCAGGCGACTAGCATTGAAGATGCCCTTTGGTATACCAGACTCAAAACTTATGGATACTTGTCAACATAACTTCCTTCCTACAGTGAAGTTCTGTCTGTGTATACATAAGTACGATACGTGGCCTGCTTTCATTGGGGCTGCTGATGCTGAAAATGATGTCCCTAATCTGGAATTAATAGGGTTGAAGACACCCAAATCTGAGGACAAAGGCAAGCACCCTCAAACCATCTCTGTCCGTGGAGTAAAGGAAAAGAAGTCTTGAAGGTCGACACTTCCAAGGGAGCTTCCAATTCTCAGGGCGCTCCTGACAAACCTAAGGAGACTTTCTTCTTTGACGAGGATGATGTTACTACCATTTTTCACACATTGATGAAGGGTAATAAACTGACATTGCCTCCACCACGACGTCTTGCGGAGGCGAACCAACTCAATAATCCCAAGTACTGTCTTTATCATCAGTACGTGCACCACTCTACCAAGGATTGCGTCATCCAGAAAAAGAAGATACAACAGCTTATCGACAGCCAAGTGATCAACCTCGAAGTTGAAGACAAGGTCGTATCTTCTAACATGATCGCTCTTCAATTTGGTGACTTTCCTCTCACAGAAGTCCCAGACGGCGTAGTCCCAATCCCCAAGGCAATAATAGAAGTCGTCAACCTGCTGCCAGCTCGCAACTCAACCTTGGTGCCACTCACGACTGAACGTGGTGAGATCATGTGGGTCCATCCGGACCTTGTGCAAGAAATGACGCAGGGGGTGGTATCTTCCAAAGTAAAGAGGGGCAAGAAATATAAATCATGTCATATAGTGTCTTCTCCCATTTATGAAGTTCTATCTAGCGAGACGCGATCTAGGAAGGCTTACCTACGGACTTATGGCCCCGCACAAGAAGAAGCAGTACCTTCTCAAGCTTCTGCTACTCCCACAAGTTCAGAAGCCGGTCCATCTAAGCCCTCAACTACCGACAAAGCCAAGCAGAAGGAGACGTAATTTGACAAGTCTCTGAAGGTGCCAAATCCCGAAGGCATGGATCTGCCTTACAACTTTGACATACTGGCACAGCTGGCCAATACACCTGCCAGGCTATCTTTGTTTGATCTATTGCGACTCTCCAAAGAAACGCGAAAGGCCTTAAGTGAGGCATTACTACATGCCGACTTTTATCTCGCTGAAGTCAAAGCCCCCGCCGAAGATCCCGTCTCCTGTCCTCACTACCACAGTACTATGGAAGTGGTGCCCAACATCACCTTTTCACCAGAGGACATGCTACTCAAAAAACAATCGTCATGATAGACCTATGTACTATACAGGATATATCGGGGCGATTAAGGTGGATCGGATGCATATCGATCCAGGTTCCGCCCTCAGTATCATTCCTAGAAGTTTACTCCAAATTCTAGGGATCCCTCTGCACAAGCTACCTGCAACCAATACAACTATCATGGCTTTCAATGCTGGGAGAAGCCACCCGCTGGGCAAGATCCATCTCAAGTGCCAGATTGGCGATCTTCGAGCAGAGGTTTCTTGCTATGTAATCGACGCCAATGTATCCTATAACATCTTGTTAGGACATCTATGGATACACGAGAACATGATCGTTCCTTTTACACTTCACCAGTGCTTAAAGTATGTCAATGGTGATGTCATCGTAAAGATGGAGTTTGTTGATGTCGATCCTTTTAAGGACATTGAAACCTACTATGGAGATTCGGTACTTTACCAATCTCATCCCTCCAAGGATGACAGCAACGAAGCTGACGATGAAGCTGAAGTGAGTTCATCCACCAGTGACGGTCCCCTGATTATCCGAGTCAAAGGATGTACTACCCTAAAAAGTACTCCAAAGTCTCTCTCAATCTGGGTTAAAAAGAAGAATCATGATAAGATCAAACCCTTGACCATCACTCTCTGCAAACTACCTCGGGTAGAACCTGCTGAAGTCCGTCCTCCAATCCTGAAGAGTTATCCTATGTGGCGAACTTGGCCAAGTCTGTGGCTCCTGTTCCAGATAATAATCCTCTCAATGAGTATATCAATACTCAAAATAATGTACCTTCAGTAGATGATGTTATCCCTGAAGAAGAACTTGCATATTTTCTAAGTATAGGTTTATCTTTGAATTACTCCGATGACTATCAATCTGTAAACCAATACATAGATACGATATATGTAACACCCAGTTTTCCAAATGAGGGTAATTTTGAAATTTTATAATTATAATTATTATTTAATAATATTTATTTCATATTATGATTTTTAGTGATTTTTAAATTATTTTAAACTATTTAAATTCATGACTTGTGGTTTTGACGTTTTGCTAGTGAAACCCTAGAGACTGTTTGACCTAGAGCCTAACCATGTGATTATGATATTTTAATGTCATTTTTGGCCTAAGAATATTTTTACATTTGACCTCTTTGAATTATTTTGTTATTATTTTATTATTTATGATATTGTTTTGGGGTTATTTGAGTCGGGTTCGAATTTCAACTCAATCCGACTTGAAACGGGGACCCGGGGGTAGTTTGACTCTAGTGGGACCCACACACTAGTTAGGCATAGCCCACATGATATTAAATTTAGTCCACATGATATAAATATTTTAGTTAGAGGTTAGACTAATTATTATGGATAAGGTTAGTGTGATTAGAGACTTTAGAATGACTAATTTAGCCCCAACTAATTAGCCCTTTCCTAATACTCATAGAATAGGTTAGTAGGGGAATTTTGGACCTTACCATAATAGGACAAATAGCCCCATATGGCCAGCCACTTTAGGAGAGGATAGGCTCAAGTTCATTTCATTATTCTTATCCACACTCTCTCTCTTGTTCTTTCCCAAATTCCTAGAGAGCAATTTCTAGCAATTTCTCTACCAAATCCTTCCATTTTGCCACCAAATTTTCTTCTTTTCTTCTCTATTCTAGCCAAGGAGGAAGCTACCCAAGTTTGGAAGGATTCGGAGCTCGTTAGTGTCCTTTTGAAATCTCTACGTGTCGGTATCGCTCCAGGAAGGCTTCTCTTCGATTCGATCTACCGGGAGGTATAAATCTCTTCTCCTTTTCATTTTCTCATGCATATAGGTCTATTTTGAACCCATATGAATGACCCCCATGGTTGCATCTCCATTTGTGTCCATTTCGTGTCTATTTGGAGGTCATAGGAGTGTCCTTTGTGTTGTGGTTGTGTCCATATGGGAAAATCCCAAATTTGGACACACTATGTGTTGTTGTTATGTATGAATGAATTATTACATATTTAATCTCATATTTTTGTATTGGAGATGTATCTATAGTGTCTCATATATATATTAGTGTAGAGAGTGAGTTCTTGATATATTATGTTATATACTTGTGTTCTTTTGTCTCAAACTACCCAAATCTGTCATGATTTTTATCCACGTTTTTAATTTCAGCCCTAACTTAGAAAGGTCATAACTTCTAGCTTAAAGCTCGGTTTAATCTTCCGTTTTTTTTAAAAGAAGCGTATTAAAGTTAGATTTCAAAAAACATGTATTAATAGGCCTAATTCTTTTTGTAACTTTCTGGAGAATTATTTGAGTGTCAGTTGTACGAAAGACAAATGCGTTCTCGATGTTTTCGCGATTCCGGGAGTTTCCGAAAACGAAAACGCGATCCGTTTGAAGTTTCAGAAAGCTAACACATAGATCTATAACATACTTTAATTCTAGATTTTAATTCATGCTGAGATGGTACAGTATTGATTATTAGTAGGAGTTACTATTCGGCATATGCATTTTGTGCACCATTGTGTGTAATATAATGTTCTATTTGATTTTAACCCATGTTAATGTATATACATTATGTAATTAAATAGAGAATGCAAGCATGAGTAAATGTTTAAATAAATGATGTATGAGGTCTAAGTATCCTATCTAATGTAAGCATGTATAAGTATGGCTTGTAATGAATATGTAGGTTCTATAGCATGTAATGTATGGTGCATATAGTGGTGCAAGAGAATAAATAAATGATGAATGAATGCAAGTTGTATATTTTCATAGTTGTATATTTTAGAGATGTTGAGACTTTGTTATTTCTTTCTGCTGTACCTCAGTTGAGGTTTTCTTATCTATTTCCATCATGCTATATTCTACCTTAGATTTTGATTGAGTTGTACCTCTGTGTTGGCCTCCTTATGGAGAGTATTCATATTATGTAGTTATAGTTCATGACCTAGAACAGCATTCTACCGCCGATACTGCGGCGTAGGCTGGGCGCTGTTACGTACTCGTACCCTCACGGTGGGTGCGGGTCGTGACACGTTTTTAGTGGTGGCCCACGCAGGTCGAGTTTATGTAGTGGTATTTGAACTAGAGTATCACTACAGCCTGCAGCAGGATTAGGATTATTTTTAGAGGTACTCAATCACATTAGAAAAAACTCTTAATCATATTCCTTTGTCTAAAATTGTTGCTTATTGACTTCCCTTGAATATAAACTGTCCTCCTTTGAATTTTTGCTTCATTCTCAGAAATTGCTCCTTATTTTGATCTGTTTTCATGATGGTTATGAAGACAGGATCTCATCACTTCGGTTCGGGGGATACTATCGAGAGGCTGGCCACCTCATGTCCTGTTCATCAGGGCCTCGAGACCGCAGCTCCTGTTGTGCGGACTCAGGTTGGCGTATCTGCCACATTTGAGGTGCACCTCTATCTGTACAGAGATTTTCTCCCGTCATTTCTGATTTCTCTCAGCAGCGGTGATTCATGCAGCATCAGCAGTAGATCAGGGGAAACCAGCTGGGCGAGCTATCGTCAGGCCAGTTGAGGATGCACAGACCGTTGGAGATCTTGCAGCAAGTTCCATTTTTCTCAATTCCATTTCCGCAATTGTCTTTTATAATTACCTTGAAATCCGATTCTATCTGTTCCTTGTTGATTGATTAATTTTGTCATGTTACTCTTTTGTTGTGTTTGTTTTTTTCTTCTGAGAAAATCATATGGGCTAGGTCGCCTAAATCGTGGGATCTAGAATCCTCGATAGTCATGTTAGTTGGCATAGTGAGGACATGTAGTCAGATTTTAGATGTATTTCTTGGGTATAGGAATTTAAGGTTTTCGCCGTCGCATGCGACTATACGAAAATTTTAAATACCATGAACCTAGAGGTACGTTCCTTAGTCAAGGACTCTGTGATTATCGTAGCCTTGCTCACTAGCATGATGAAGACTCTAGACAACATGATTTTGGACAGACGCATATGATTAGCAGATTGTATCTTGAGAAGGTTTGAAACATTATACCTTTTTTTATTGTTATAAATGACTTAGGAGTAGGGATATTTAGTTTTGTAGAGCTTATTCAGAGGTTGTTCCTTCATAGTATAATGGTATGATGACTTGTAGAGTGTCTGTACCCTAGAGGTGATAGTTAGCATTGGTGTTAGAATAGTAACCCATTACAGATAATTCTCCTGTTATCTATAATACCAACCAGTTACACATAGGATGTTAGTATGCCTTACAGCCTTGATGATTATTACTACTTTCCCCTACCTTTTCCAGTGAGGCACCCATGACCAGAGCCTGCCTTTGAGTATAGTTGTAGTTTCACCTAAGACCGAGAGGTATATTTGTATAGATAGATTGCAGATGATATTGGCATATGGGATATAGGTTAGTTGGTATCTATAGGCCATTGTTGTATAGGGTTATAAACATGTTGTTTAGCCTATACTTGGTTCAGTTTTCCATTTTAGTTAAGTTCTCTTCGTAGAGTTCCTTTATGTTGATCACCTTTATAGGCAGTGTGCAGACCCTTCACTAGATACCATGTCCCCTTGATTCAGACCATTCATCCTTAGCCTAGTTCTAAGCATTGTTTCAGACCCTTATAAGTTTAGTCTGCCTTAACCCTTGGTTGATCAGTCATGTATATATATAGATATGATATACTTAGGATATATGTGATGGGTTGTTGTTCTTGAGCATATATATATATATATATATATATATATATGTGGTATTTGGTATTCATGTGCTTAGCTTGTTGGTATTTAGTTATAGGTGACTTGATAGGATTGGGAAGTTAAGAGCTAGTCAATTATAGAGTTTCTATTTTGCTAAATTCTAGTTGCCAACACCTAGATAGCTAGCATAGGTAAAACCCTAAGAAGTTGACCAGTTGATGACCAAGTACTTGGATGTTGAGAAATTGACTAGTGATTGACCCTTGACTATGTTTGACCTAGAAGGGGGTGCGATCATCTTAATTTCGAGGACGAAATTTTTATAAGGTGGGTAGGATTGTAACACCCAGTTTTTCAAATGAGGGTAATTTTGAAATTTTATAATTATAATTATTATTTAATAATATTTATTTCATATTATGATTTTTAGTGATTTTTAAATTATTTTAAACTATTTAAATTCATGACTTGTGGTTTTGACGTTTTGCTAGTGAAACCCTAGAGACTGTTTGACCTAGAGCCTAACCATGTGATTATAATATTTTAATATCATTTTTGGCTTAAGGATATTTTTGCATTTGACCTCTTTAAATTATTTTGATATCATTTTATTATTTATGATATTGTTTTGGGGTTATTTGAGTCGGGTTCGAATTTCAACTCAATCCGACTTGAAACGGGGACCCGGGGGTAGTTTGACTCTAGTGGGACCCACACACTAGTTAGACATGGCCCACATGATATTAAATTTAGTCCACATGATAGAAATATTTTAGTTAGAGGTTAGACTAATTATTATGGATAAGGTTAGTGTGATTAGAGACTTTAGAATGACTAATTTAGCCCCAACTAATTAGCCCTTTCCTAATACTCATAGAATAGGTTAGTGGAGACATTTTGGACCTTACCATAATAAGACAAATAGTCCCATATGGCCAGCCACTTTAGGAGAGGATAGGCTCAAGTTCATTTCATTATTCTCATCCACACTCTCTCTCTCTTGTTCTTCCCCAAATTCCTAGAGAGCAATCCCTAGCAATTTCTCTACCAAATTCTTCCATTTTGCCACCAAATCTTCTTCTGTCCTTCTCTATTCTAGCCAAGGAGGAAGCTACCCAAGTTTGGAAGGATTCGGAGCTCGTTAGTGTCCTTTTGGAATCTCTACGTGTCGGTGTCGCTCCGGGAAGGCTTCTCTTCGATTCGATCTACCGGGAGGTATAAATCTCTTCTCCTTTTCATTTTCTCATACATATAGGTCTATTTTGAACCCATATGAATGACCCCCATGGTTACATCTCCATTTGTGTCCATTTCGTGTCTATTTGGAGGTCATAGGAGTGTCCTTTGTGTTGTGGTTGTGTCCATGTGGAAAAATCCCAAATTTGGACACACTATGTGTTATTGTTATGTATGAATGAATTATTACATGTTTAATCTCATATTTTTGTATTGGAGATGTGTTCTATAGTGTCTCATATATATATATATTAGTGTAGAGAGTGAGTTCTTGATATATTATGTTATATACTTGTGTTCTTTTGTCTCAAACTACCCAAATCCGTCATGATTTTTATCCACGTTTTTAATTTCAGCCCTAACTTAGAAATATCATAACTTCTAGCTTAAAGCTCGGTTTAATCTCTCGTTTTTTTTAAAGAAGCATATTGAAGTTAGCTTTCCAAAAACATATATTAATAGGCCTAATTCGTTTTGTAACTTTCTGGAGAATTATTTGAGTGTCAGCTGTACGAAAGACAAACGCGTTCTCGATGTTTTCGCGATTCCGGGAGTTTCCGAAAACAAAAACGCGATCCGTTTGAAGTTTCGAAAAGCTAACACATAGATCTATAACATACTTTAATTCTAGATTTTAATTCATGCTGAAATGGTACAGTATTGATTATTAGTAGGAGTTACTATTCGGCATATGCATTTTGTGCACCCTTGTGTGTAATATAATGTTCTATTTGATTTTAACCCATGTTAATGTATATACATTATGTAATTAAATAGAGAATGCAAGCATGAGTAAATGTTTAAATAAATGATGTATGAGGTGTAAGTATCCTATCTAATGTAAGCATGTATAAGTATGGCTTGTAATGAATATGTAGGTTCCATAGTATGTAATGTATGGTACATATAGTGGTGCAAGAGAATAAATGAATGATGAATGATGAATGAATGCAAGCATGAATGTAATATAGATGTAATATATGTATCCTTGTTAGGAATAAAACTAAAATTTAGTTTTGTTTCACTAAATAAGAGATACATGAGAACTCATATATGTGAATGTTAACTTCCTATTGACACTTTGCTACACAACTGTCATGCCTCACTATCACTCCACACACAATGCACACTACACTATATAACCCTCACACCCTCACTCATTGACACTCTCACTCACACATTGCCTAACACTCATTCCATAATAACACACACATATTCTTGTGCACTTTCATGACACACACACACACCCATGAACACATACACATGCTCCTCTCTCTCTCTCTCTCTCTCTCTATATATATATATATATATATATATATATATATATATATATAAAATATATATATATATATATATATATATATATATATATATATATATATATATATATATATATATATATATATATATATATATATATATATATATATATATATACTATACATGGCTAAATGTGTTAATGTGGTAAATAGAGTTTTCCTATAGTTATATATACATATATGTGATATAGGGCCTAGTGTTGAATTCTCTTTTCATGTACACCTCCATGTTCACACACACACATAGCTTTACATGTTAGCTTCCTTTCTCTTATGTATAATATTGAATGTGATGGCTTGTGTTTGGCTTGTATAGCCTTGTGATTGGTGTGTGATTGCTAGACTAGGCTTGGTTAGGCCAAGTGAGACTTATTAGACTTGTTGGGCTAGGATTTGACCTAGTTGACCTAGTTTGACTAGTCTAGTTGACTGGAGTTGACCAAGTGTTGACTTTAGTCTAGTTTGACCTAGACAGCATGCAGATGCATTGTAGATTATATTTATCATTCCTTGTGTACATCTTGACTTGTGTTGCTCTAACTAGGAGTCAGGTACCTCATCTCGGACAGTACATTTACTTCAGACATTCAGATACGAGGCGAGTACATTCTCTGACCGTTTCATACTTGTTTGGATTTATATTCTTGCTCTAGATTACTGTACTTGATGCTGACACGATCATTATCACGGATTGGTACTAAAAGGATCTTCTTCTGAGATGTTATCTCCTTGTATTCACTAAATACATATTGTGATGTGCGTTTCACTTACATATTGTATTTATTGAATACCCTTATCATTGTACACTCATTTTGCATATTGTACTCTTATTATCACATTGAGCCATTGTACAAGCCATTGTACAAGTCATTGTATAAGCCATTGTACAAGCCATTGTATAAGGTAACGTAACTGAATTGGATCCTTGTGTATTGATTGGGGAGGGAGAGTAAAATTGGTTATGTGATCAATCATATTGTATAAGAAATTGTATATGTCCATTGTACACCCACGTACAAAGGAGTCCCATTTTATTGTATAACCTAACCCGTTTACATAACCATATTGTGCTCTAAATCACATGTTGCTTACAGTTCTTACTTATCATATATAGATATTTCCCATTATCAAATCTCTGCTATTTTTATATACATTCTTCTTTCAGCGTTTCATATACCTTACTCTATTGCATGCTTTATATTTTCTAACATGATATAAACTGCGTGAGATGTTTTGTGCTCGCTCCCGTCCTGACTAGACCTGTTGAAAATTTTACAGAGGATGATGAGGAACCCTGCAGCCTTACTTGGAGTTTGCCTAGTTGACACTCGCGACCTGGACCCCTGGGGAGGTTCAGGCAGCTGCTCAGGATGATACCTTGTATAGTGTAGATAGCTTAGACTGTCCTTTCTTTTCATGTTTAGCTGTTGTCTTATTTTCATAGTTGTATATTTTAGAGATGTTGAGACTTTGTTATTTCTTTCTGCTGTACCTCAGTTGAGGTTTTCTTATCTATTTCCATCATGCTATATTCTACTTTAGATTGTGATTGAGTTGTACCTCTGTGTTGGCCTCCTTATGGAGAGTATTCATATTATGTAGTTATAGTTCATGACCTAGAACAGCATTCTACCGCCGACACTGCGGCGTAGGCTGGGCATTATTACGTACTCGTACCCTCATGGTGGGTACAGGTCGTGACAATATACGCCCTAAAGCATGACATAGGATCACATCTCTGCATGCCGGTCACGATGCCTCGTCTACGAGAAAAATTCTGGCCAGAAGATATCCACTACTTCATCGTTCCAGCTAGAAAGAAGGGTAAAGAATTGATCATCTTCGGTCGAATAATTGGCAAAAGAAAGTTCATTCTGGACTCTACTTCTCCCAATCATAATACTGAAGCTGACTATGACTCTGGAAAAATGCAACTTTATCGATATAGTTGGCAAGCCAAGAATATCATCCAGAACATGGGATATGACATAAAAAGTGACTAGGGGCTAAACTACGGTCAATGACGATGATTGCCAATACGTCACTTTGCTCCTTCCGACAAACCCGAGAACTATTATCAACAAAATGGTGTTAGTTAGGGTTACGTTACTCCTCCAACAACTCCTGAAAGAGCAGACGTCGAAGCATATCGTTGTTCTCATTCTTCTGATTCCTGCCTCTGGGATTCAGAATCCAGTATTGGAGACATGTTCAAAGCAACTTTGTCCGTCAACATGGTGTTAGTTAACGAAATTACAGACAATGTCCAATCGATCGAGCTTAAACAATGGGCTCAAAAGATGAATACTAGCTGGGAGTTACGTTTTGAACAATGTGAACCACCTACTGAAGACGAAGTCATCCAAGTTAATTTAGGAGATGAATCATCTTTTAAACCAATCTTCATCAGCAAAAGTCTATCTGGCGAAGAACGACAATCTCTTATACAGCTTATAAGAGAATACATTGACGTCTTTGCAAGGAGCTATGAAGACATGCCAGGCTTGGACCCTAACGTTGCTATGCACCGCCTAAATATCTCGTCCAAAGCTAAGCCAGTGAAGCAACAGCAACGACGATTCCGACCAGATATTATGGAGGACATTGAAAGTGAAGTCAAGAAGCTTATTTCAAGCAGGTTCATTCACGAAGAACAACACCCTGACTGGGTCACTAACATTATGCCAGTTACAAAAAAGAATAGTAAAGTTCGAGTCTGTATCGATTACCGCAATTTGAACTCTATATGCCCGAAAGATGAGTTCCCTCTACCGATCACCGACGTAATAATTGACAATACTTGCGGCTTCGAGCGGATGTCCTTCATGGATGGGTTCTCAGGCTACAACCAGATCAAGATGTTCCCCGACGATGAGAAACATATCTTTTCAAACACCGTTGAGGGTATACTGCTATACGGTGATGCCCTTCAGATTAAAAAATGTCGAGGCGACATACCAGCGAGCTATGAACACAATTTTTTGCGATCATTTGTGCAAAATAGTGAAATGCTACATGGATGATATCGTAGTTAAAAGTTGTCTCAAGGGCAACCACCTCCAAGATTTGAGAACGGTGTTCAAACTAATACGTGCACACTAATTCAAGATGAATCCAACCAAGTCTTTTCTGGGATTCTCCAGCGGCAAGTTCCTTAGTTTTGTTATCACTTCAAAGGGTATACATCTTGACCCGAAGAAAGTGAAAGATATCCTCGATATGCATCCCCCCAAGAAATCTCAAAGAGCTATGCGGACTTCAAGGAAGGCTAGCCTACATCAGACGATTCATTTCAAACCTTTCTGGAAGGTGTCAACCGTTTACTCAGCTCATGAAGAAAGGAGTATCTTTCGTTTGGACTGAACAATATCAACGCGCATTCGACGACGTCAAGAAGTAACTCACAAGCCCCCCAGTATTGGTGGCTCCAATAATAGGGAAGCCCTTCTTACTATATGTCCGTGCTATGGACCATTCCCTTGGTGCCCTATTAGCTCCGAAGAATGAAGGCGGCCGTAAACAAGCAATCTACTACCTCAGTCGCACGATGGTGGGTACCGAGCACAGAAACACACCTGTAGAAAAAGAATATCTCGTACTAGTATTTGTTATCCAGAAGACATGCCACTATGTGTCTGGGCAGACTATCCACATGATATCTAAAGTCAATCCTCTCAGAATACTCATGACTAAACCGGGTTCTCTTAATTCTCGTTTAGCTACATGGGTAATGCTATTGACTCCATACGATATGTTGTTTGTCCCTCAGATGGCAGTAAAAGGCCAAGCGTTAGCTGATTTCCTAGCAGCTTATCCGGTACCAGAATCTTCCAAACTCTACGATAAAATCCCCGATAAAGTAATGGAGTCTAACCGCAACGGAGGAAATCTCCATTTGGCGAATGTTTTTTGACGGTGCATTAAGAACGTGACCTAAAAGAAATATCGTGGCCGGAGTAGGCATCGTGCTTGTGTCACCCGGCCATCTGGATATACACTGTGCATATTCTCTCGTGGAACTTGTACTAACAATGTGGCCGAATATAATGCCCTACTGATCGGCCTTCAACTAGCAAAACAATTGGGAGTTGACTATCTAGAAGCTTACGGCGATTCTAAGCTATAGATAGTCAGGTCCGAGGGAATTATGAAGTTCGCCACGAAGATCTCATCCTATATCACAAAGCGATAATCGAATTAGCTTCTACTTTCGCTGGATTCTTCATCGAGCACGTACCTCGATTACAGAATATAGAAGCAGATGCTTTAGACGGTCTTGCTGCTTCCTTGATCGTCCCTACCAATGCTCAGCAGTCGATCACAGTATCTGGTCGAGAACTATTCTGTGTGAAAGATGCCTTGTATATTCATCACAGTTACACAACAGAGACAAACGTCAACGTTAAAGACTGGAGATTTCCTTTCATAGACTATGCCATCTATGGAATCCTCCCTGAGGACCCAAAGGAAGCAGTATCTGTCCAAAGGCGATCCCTCAGATTTTACTATGATATAGCTACCAAAATGATGTACTGACGTTCTTACGACGGGCTACTGTTACGATATTTATCAGACACAGAAGCCAAACATGCACTTCGTGAGGCTCGCAATGGAGTTTGTGGCACACATCAACCAAGCCCTAAATTACAAGATTGCCTCAGACGAATGGGTTATTATTGGCCCACGATGATAGCAGATGTTGTTGAATATACAAAGAAGTATAGGGCTTGTCAGTTTTATGCCGATTTCATTCATCAACCTTCAGAGTTTCTACACCCGACTACAGTATCTTGGCCTTTTGAAGCCTGGGTATGGACATCATAGGCCCAATCAGCCTGCCATCTTCTAGAGGACAACGGTTCATCCTAGCTATAACCGATTACTTCTCCAAATGGGCGAAAGCTATACCGCTCACCGAAGTGAAGACGTCAAATGTGATCAGTTTTATCAAACATCTCGTTATCTATCGCTTCGGCCTACCTCGCTGGATCATCTATGATAATGGTCCACAATTTGCGAGCCATGTATTCTTTCGGTTCTATGATAAGAATTGAATCCAGAATATAGCCTCTACTGCCTATAATCAGCGGCTAATGGGTTAGCAGAAGCCTTCAATAAGACCATCATTAACTTCTCAAGAAGTTCGTGTCTTCAAACAAGCGTGATTGGAATGAGAAGCTCGGTAAATGTCTCTGGGCCTATCGTACAACTGTCCGGACTCCAACAGGCAGTACGCCATTCTCTCTGGTTTATAGGAGCGAAGCAGTTCTTCCCCTAGAAATCTATATTCTCTCTCTTCGAGTAGCCTTAGCCAGTGAGTTGACAACCGAAGAAAGTTACCGTCTGCGACTACAAGAACTCGAAGCGCTAGATGAAAAATGCTTATTAGCTCAGCAGCATATTGAGCTATACCAAGCACGCCTTTCTAGAGCCTTTAATAAAAAGGTGAAGGAAAAAATCTTCCAAGTTGGTGATCTGGTCTTAGCAGTGAGAAGACCAATGATCATGATGCACAAGACAAAAAAAAATTCTAGCCTAAATGGGAAGGTCCTTTCGTTATAGAAATAGTGTATTCTAACGGTGCGTATCGACTAACCAAACCTGATGGTAACTTGCTCATGATGCCGATCAACGGCAAGTTCCTGAAGAAATATTATGTGTAACCTTTATGAACAGCGTTCACATATACCCTATTTTAGTCATATAAATGTACAGTACAATGTTTATGTGATTCAAAAAAATATTTAACTATTATCCGTATTTTAAGAGTCTTGAATACACCATGGATAATAGTCCTCTAAAAAGATTCTCCAGTGGAATTATTTTCGTTTTGGACCCTGCCCAAACTCGGTCTGACAAAAACAAGTCACGTCCATATTACCTCTGAACTGTTTTCTGATAATTATTTCTCCAGTGGGATGATTAAGAAATGTTTTGCCACGTCCATATAACCTCTGAGCAAAGCATTCATCAAGGATAATCACATCCATATTACCTCTGAATTATCCACTCCTACCTAATGTTATATATCCCTTCACGTCCATATTACCTCTGGTCAGTATAGAACTTCCTCTGTTATTATGTCCATATTACCTCTATTAGCAGCTTCTTTTAACTTATTATCTATATTCAAGAACCTTGAATATAAAACGGATAATAAGTCCACATCAAATTCTCCAACAGAGTATCCACCAGAAATATCCTTACTACGTCCATATTATTTCTAGTTCTGATATTTCACAAACTTCATTCATGAATTTTGAAAGCCAAAAAGATTTTTTATTAAAAACGTCTATTAAAAGACAGAGAAAATAAAAGGATACAGGAGTCTTGACGGCCAATTGAGCCTATTAGAAGAGAAAATTTAAGGGATACACAATCGATTGATACTATTCCTTAGAGCCATAATTTTGGCTTCTGACTTCGTGGTAGCATGGCGGCGCACCTCTTCTTGACGAACAGCCTCATCCTAGAAGGGGATCAGACGTCGATGTCCTCAAGCTGGCCTCCAATTGAGCAATATCACTTTGGATCCGCACAATGTGATTTATATTTCTAAGTAATCTGCGCAGCCAGCTTATTCTTTGAAGCAGCACGTGCCTCACTCGCAGCGTTGAACTGCTCATACTGATCAGCCAATTCACTGATCTCTTGAGCGAGGACATCCTTCCTTGCTTGGAAAGTAGCCTCCTTTTCCGCGAGAGCTGCGACTAAGGCCTCGTCTTCTGCATGGAACAGCGACGTCGGGCTCCGTTGTTTGGCATTCCGGAATCTGGCCACCTGACCCTCTAGATCATTCAGAACCCTCCTTAGAGCATTAGCCCGCTCTTCATAGCCAGAGATGCTCTCAAGGGCTGCCACTTGGCATTCAACAACAGCCTTCACAGGGCCAAAAGCGGCATTTCGGCTCAAGACCTCAGGGAGCTTTACTTTCAAGATAGAATAGAAAGCTTTGACAACTTCATGGGCCATCTCGTCGTCTTCGGTGGAGGTCGTCGGGGAGGAAGCTTGATGAGGTTCTTCCGCTCCAGGAAGAGATGCCTGACAAGAAGCCGAACCTGACAAAAAAATAATATATGTATTAGTAACAAAAAAGGGAGAGTACGAAAGAGTTGTAATTTTGTACCTTCCGCATGCTCAACCCCAACTTGGGCTAAGTTATCAGTCTTGGCTTCAGAGAAACCAAGAGCAGGCCCAGGTTGTTCAAGAAGAACAATATCGAGGCCTCGAGCAGCATCAGGCTGGGTATCTTCCATGGCCCCAGCTGGATCGGAAGCAGATTCAGTAGCAGCCGCCTCAGTAGGCTGTTCAACCTCTCCTTCTGCAGCCGATGCCGGCTTACTAACAGATCCCTACGTACCAGTAAATTCATAAGAACCAGGGACAACCTCTTTTTCTCCCCCAATGCCTTGGGCTATCTCTATGAGTGGTCCCTTCTCCTTGTCTAGAAGGGAATATACAATGGCAGTCAGCCTCACGAGGGGCACGCAAAATCAAAGTCAAAAAATCTCATCCGAAGAGAGGTGCAAAGATAACGTACCCGCAGAAGGGTGAGTCGATTGGACTTGATTCTCATCCAACTCTTTCATTATGGTCCCGATTTCAGACATCGCCCTCAAGGAGATATCGAAAGAAGGATTGGTGTTCTGGTCGCCACCATAATCCCGGCATTCGTACTGATCATCCTTTGATTCAGCCTCCTTGACAGGGGAAGGCTGAACGTCGTCTGCCGGTCGAGGACAATGAGGGGACACTGTTGCCACGTCCACTTTCTCAGACGAGGAGGCACCTGCCTTAGCTGCAACTTCAGGGTCATGTGCAAAGGACAAACGTAAGGGTGAGAAAGCTTCTAATGTCTTGACCAAAACGGCTATGGAGTCTAGGAAGGAATCTACCTCCCAAATGGTAACGGCCCGTAATGCCGTTCCACTTCTTCCAGTTTGCCAGGAAAACCTTCTCAAGGGAGGTGAGCCAGCACCCACTTCCTTGGCTCTCCTTAGGGCAACAGTCTTCTTCTTCCTCTTAAAAGTTGGCTCATGTGCTAATTCAGTTGAAGCTTTCCTCTTCTAATGAGGATTGGGAAGAGCAAAATCATATTTCATGACCTCCTTTAGAGGCACTGTCGGCTTCCTAAGGATAGCCCTCGACCGTGGTGTTGTGGCTGGCTTCACAGGTGGAGCAGCGCTCTCCTTCTTACTGCCTTTCGATGCCTCTCGGGCTAGTTTCGCAGAAGGGGGACCAAACTGAGTCCCCAATATCAAGCTTTGTTCACGATCATATCGGGGATGAAAGGTATTGATCTGAACATAAAACTTGGCGGCAGTATAGCACAGGTGGGACTTGGGCTTATCTGCGGGCAGAGTGAAGATTACCCCCGTGCATCTGGCATTATAATATATCCAGGCACGTCCCCCATCAATTATGATGCTTATTGACTCCGAATGCGGGCTAGCATTTCCCAAAAGGTGTTGGCTGTAGCCAAACTACCGTGCGAAATTATTCGGCAGGTATGGCTCCAGATAGGCATGGTTCCTGTTTCTGAGCACCAGATACGACGGCCTAATAGACTGAAGCCATTGAAATGCCCCAGCAGTCAAGCTAGTGGTATGAACTCCCTCATCCACTAAGGTATCTCCTGCAGCCGGACGGAGGGATACCCTGAAGAACTCGTAGTTCTACAAGAAGCTTAAAGCCCTTCTGCAAGCGGGTACACCAGTGACGGCCCAGTCTGTGTCACGGAATCTGCAAAAAAAGGCATCTTCCGCCAAAGAGTCCGCCGTTGGCCCAGTGTTCATCAGGATAGAACAATGCAGCAGCAGCCACCCCATCAAGAAATAATACGAAAGTTTGGTCCAGGCGAAGTTGGTTCTGCCGTCAGGAGTTACCGCATTTCTAACGAAATCTCGTAGACCCCGTTTAGTGGCACAGACCATCGCGGGAAGCAAGGCAAGCCGATATCTGAATACCAGCTTTACAGCCGGAAGTATTATGCTCTGGCTCATCCTCTCAATAGTCCCTGAACCCCCAAGGACTATACATTCACGAAGCCAGATCATCAAAAAAGCTGCCAGTACGGCTTTCTCCGACAACGGATATTCAGCTTGACGAAAGTAGTGGCCGATCGGGAACGTCCCCTCAGGATCATCACTGTCCTCAGCATCCGTTGTATCATAATCTTCCATCCGAACTTCTATCTGGGACTTGGTCATAGGTTTTAAAATTGAAGAGGAGGCTGGATCCTCTCCTTCTCCTTGAACGAAGACGTAGCCCGTCCAAGCCCTTGTGTGGGGATTGGTGTCACAACCCGCATCCAGTGTAAGGGCACAAGAAGTGGGTAAGTCCAGCCTACGCCGTAGTGTCGACGGTAGAACGTTGTTCTAGGTCACTATCTAATCAACAACTCACGCAATTATATAATGTACCTGTCATAATCTCAACTCCGAATAGAGGACAAGTATAAGATATGATATAACTCAATCACAGTCTAAGCACGATAGGATAAAACAGAAGTCTATACTAAACTCAAAGCAATAACTTAAATAAACTTCTAAAATAATAATATCTCAAACAATCTCAAATACAACTCAAATGTCCACTTATTACAATACAAGTTCCAACAGATAAAACTAAACCATAAACTAGCAATCTACGCCAAGCTCTACTGGTCCTCTAAGCTAGCTGTGAATCTCCAGGTTATCTATAATATCTTCAACAGGTCCTGTCAGGACAGGAACGAGCACAAAATCTTAAAAGTTCATATCAAGACAGGAATAGAGTAAAATACATGAAACGCTGAAAAAAAGTACATATAGTAAAAGAGAGAGAACTGTAATATAAATAGCTACTATAAGTAGAGAACTATTAGTGACTAGTGATGTAGAGTACAAGATAGACATATGAACGGCTTAAATTTGTACATGATTACACTAAAGAGTTTGCACAATGATTACACTACTTTGGAATTGTTCACATGACTGCTTCTACTCCCCCGTACCCCAATCAATACACAAGGATCCAGACAAGTTATGTTATTATACAATATTTTACATGAGGGCCCATAAATGGATGCACATGAAGTTATACATGAGGGCTCTGAGAACATGAGAGTACATGAATTACAAGAGTATACATGAATAGTGAAAGCACAAAAGTATATGCTGAAAGTGAAATGCATATGACATGATGTACCCGATGCTCCTGAGGGAGATAACATCTCAATGTAAGGATCCATATAGTACCAATCAGTGTCAACAACGTGACAGCATCAAGTAAATTAATCTAGAGTAAGAATATAAATCCTAACAAGTATAAAATGATCAGAGAATGTACTCGCCTGATACCCTGAACAGCTGATATGAAAAGATGACCAACTGGAGTCACAGTATCCTAGTTAGAGCAACACAGGTTATAAAGAGTTCAATTTATATGATAATTGAAATTATAATGCAATCTACATGAGTCTAAGTTAATCTAGGTCAAAGTTAACTCTTGGTCAACTCTGGTCAAGTAGTCTAGTCAAACTAGGACAACTAGTCTAATGTGGTCAAACTAGCTAAGGTTTGGTCAACAATGGTCAAACTAGTCTAGGTTAGTCAATTCTAGGTCTAAACAAGTCTACGGCCTAAACAATCAAGTATACTAGTACCATTGCTATCTAACACATAGCCTAAATCAAGGCACATAGCTAAACCACATAGCTAACAAGGCACACAAACTTTGTTATATAATATACATTACATATATATCACATATATCCTTACCCATATAGTACCACCCTAACACATACATATAGATATCATATATCAAGTATATACATATTCTCACTATGAACCATAACCTATATCTATATACTCTCATAATATATATAGATACTATATAACCCAAAAATATATATACCTATCTATATAACCCTTCCATAATCTAACATCACATACTCATACTCAAACACTTAGACACTAACTCACTAATACTAGGATACCATATCAACCTTGGTCATATTGGCATCCCAAAACCAATACCTTGGTCATAAGGTAAACTAATCATTTACCTTGAAGGTAAAGGTAATTCATATTTACCTTAAGATACTAACTTGGTATCATAAGATACCAAGATACCCCTTAAATATCTAATTAACTAACTATCTAATGTACTAACATAACATCTTAACTAATATCTAACATATGACCTATAGAGACTAACTTGATAAAATACCAATATCTAGAACTAACATAACCTACTAACATATCAATATCTAATATATTAGATATCTAACATTAAACTATCAAACAATATATCAAATATCTAACAAAATACTAATCTCTACTATATAACTAACATTAATACTAACAAATATAACTTACACTAACATATAGCAAACTCTAATATATCTAACCCTCTACTAACCAACATCTAACAAACATACTAACATATATAACTTACACTAACATATAACAACTCTAACATATCTAACCCTCTACTAACCAACATCTAACAAACATACTAACATATATTACCTAACAACCTATGATACCTACATTCTCTTGATATCCATACTACATAGGCTCATAGGAAACACAAAATGCATATGTCGTATAGTTACTCTTCTACTTAAAATTAATACTGTACCAATTGGTTATTCACTAAATTCTAGGATTAAGGTATGTCGTAACCCTTCGTGTTAGCTTTTCGAAACTTCAAACGGATCGCATTTTGTGTCCGGAAGCTCCCGGAATCGCGAAAACACCGAAACGCGTTTGTCTTTCGGACAGCTGACACTCAAATAGTTTTACAGAAAGTTCCAAAACAATTTTGGCTTATTAAAATATATATTTGGAATGCTAACTTCAATACGGTTCTTTTAAAAAAAATGGAAGATTAATCGAAGTTCTGAGCTAAAAGTTATGGCATTTCTAAGTTGCTATGGTTACTAAAAATGTGGATGAATATTATGACGAATTTGGCTTATTTTGGACAAAAGAAACACATGTAGGCCAAGATACTTGGATACCAACATAGGTATCCAAATAAAACTCATTCTAACCATCCTAACTAAGATCAATCCACTCTCTAACCATTCTAAAACTGAATTTAAAACACAATTGATCCTATTAGGCAATAAACCAAACACATGGGATGTCCTAATTTGGGATCTATCAAGTAGGACACAAAATACATATCTAAAATCCTCAAGAGAGCTCCAAATGCCCTCAAACTTGAATCTAAAGGGGGTACATGCATGGAGGTGGATCCTATGGATTCAAAACTAACTAATATGCATAAAAAAATCAATTTAGAGGGTTGGTTTTACCTATTGGGAGTGGAATCCCAATGATACTCTCAAGGACACGGCTCTGACACGAAGATCTTCCAAAAAGGATACTCCTCCTTGCAGTTTGCTCCAAATCTTTGCTAGCACCCTCCCTTGGTAGTATGAGAAGGTTGGATGAAAGTTTTGGTGAAAGGATGTAAGGATTTGGAGATCAAATCAAAGAGGGAAGCTCTCAATTTGGGAAAGAATACTTTGTGACGGAAAAGAGGCAAGATGGAATAAAGTAAAACGGAGGAAGGCTAACCTACCTATAGTGGCTGCCATTAAACCCTATTTGGGGCTTGGAGGAAAGCCCAATAAGGCCTCAACTAGTCCTCTTGGTTAATCGTAAGTTAGGTTCAAGTTTGGGATCAAAAGGGTTAAATTTAAGCCTCTAACTTAACCAATCAAACAAGTAGGATTAGTCTAAACTTACTAACTTAATTAGTGGGGTTTGTGGGCCATGACTAACTAATCTTGGGATCCTGTCTACAGTCTAAGCTACCTGGGTCACTAACATAAGTCGGAACGAAACGAAACTCAAACCCGACTAAAAAAATCCAGTAAAATCAATATTAAAATATAAAAATTCCCAAAATATTAAAATATAAAAAATAACCAAAATTATAATACATCAATTTAAATATTATTAAAATAATCTAAAATTCACCAATTAATCAAAACCCTAAATAATTCAAAAATCACAAAATGACCAAAATATCCTTAGCCTAAAAAGTTGTGGTTAGTCATTCTAATCACATGGTTAGGTCCCCATGGTCATGGTTAGTCTCTAGGCTCAACAATTCTAGGGTTCACTAGCTAACACATCAAAATTATAATTCACCAATTATAAATAGTATTAAATTAATTAAAAAATCCCCATAAATCATAAATCCTATTATTAAATAATAAACTTTTATAAAGGTTCAAAATTACCCTCATTTTAGAAAAGTGAGTGTTATAAGTCTACCCTCCTTAGAAGAATTTCGTCCTCAAAATTAAGAGTGGTCGTACTCCTTCTAGGTCAAACCCCCAACAATCAAGGTCGAAGCTTCTACCTAGCAGCACACAAGGTCAACAAGTAAAATATGGGTAGTAGGCTTAAAATGGGTCATATCCCAAATTTGGGTCGGCAGGTTTGGATCAAAAAGGTGTCCCCAATTCGAGTCGGAAATAAAAGCGACTCCGTGGGGTAAATCAAGATGGGGTCTTGTGTCAGGAAAGTCGTGTGATAATGATGAAACACAAGATAGCGTATCCGAGTAGGACATGAAGGTCATGGGTGTAGGGTGTCATGTATAGGTCATGCATGTGAAGTTGGTTTTGAGAAAACAACTAATCTTGTGCTCCTAAATTAACAGTTATGGCAATGTGCATATGATAATCATAATTAAAGTGGGAATGATCAAATGGCCTAAATTTGACCGAAAGCTGCGATACAAAAGTAGTACAAGAAAACAAGTTTGAGTAGGACATAATATATCAAAGTGAAGATAATCTTGTCTACTACAAACTTATGAAGGAAGTTTCCAAATATTTACATCTCTGACGTTCCAGAAATCAAAGTCACAAAAAGAATATTCGTCTACCTAGAATACTCTCTCTAGGGTTCCCATCTATCCATTCTAGTCATACTACAGCACAAACCAATCCTAAGGTATCAAAACATACAAGCAATGTGGGGGTGTATCAATTATTTCAAAAGACATGCTAAGGTCTAGGCTAAAAATCTGGGTACTTCTGAGGGTCTAGGTGGAACTGGATACTGTTCCCTCAAGATCTCAGCCTGAACTCTCTGTGTCTCTAACACATCCCGGAGGAGTCTGAATATCTGAGCTCCATCAGGAAACAACTCTCCCGAGAATATGGTATGGGGTACCACTATAGGAGGCAGAGGAAGACTCTCAGTCTCAGGCGAAGCTACAGCTACACTCAAGGACAGGCTGTGGTCATATGTGCCCTACTGGAAAGGATAAGAAAAATAATAAATCATCAAGGCTGTAAGGCAGACTAACATCCTATATGAAAACTGGTAGGTATTATATAACAGAGAAATCATCTACAATGGGTTACTATTCTAACACCAATGATAACTATCATCTCTAGGGTACAGACACTCTACAAGTCATCATATCATTACACTATGAAAGAACTACATATGAATAAGCTCTACAAAAACTAAAATATCCCTACTCTTAAGTTATTTGATGATGAAATACAATTTTATAACAACAGAAGGGTACGATAGAGATGATATGTTTAAAAACCTTCTTAAGATACAATCTGATAATCATATGCGTCTGTCCAAAATTATGTTACTCAGAATCCTCGTCATATCAGTAAGCAAGGCTGCGATAAACGATAGATTCCATAACTGGAGTATGCACCTCTACAATCATGTCGTCTAGAATTCTCGCTATGTCGACTAGTATAGCTGCAAGAAATTCCAAATCTCATAACCAAGATATGTACATCCGAAGTCAGGTCTCTACGTTTCTGCCACGCCGGCTAATATGGCTGCGATAAACTTCAAGTTCCATAATCAAGTAGATGTTTTACCATCCCTGTTATTCCCGTCAACATATGTTATCAGAAAATATCGTAACTCAGGCCATAAAATTCATCTCGATAGGAAAATCAAAATCAACAACGATCCATGAAAAATCAAATTCAATAACAAGGAGTAAGGGTGAACAAAACAAAGGAAGGGATTTCAAATTGAAGTTTAAATAAGATTTTCAAGGGTCGTTCCAGGAATCTCTCAAGGATTTCTAACTGTGATTGAGAAACCTCTCATTCTAACACCTTACTTCCTATATTCTATAGCAGGCTCGTAGCAGTACAACTAAGTCGTTGTACTACTACGATATTGCAATAATGCGACTCTCGACCTGTATGGGCTACCACTAAAAATGTGTCACAATCCGCACCCAGTGTAGGGGCACGAGAAGTGGGTACGTCCAGCCTACGCCACAGTGTCGGTGGTAGAACGCTATTCAAGGTCACTATCTAATCAACAACTCACGCAATTATATAATGTACCTGTCATAATCTTAACTCCGAATGGAGGACAAGTATAAGATATGATATAACTCAATCACAGTCTAAGCACGATAGGATAACACAGAAGTCTATACTAAACTCAAAGCAATAACTTAAATAAACTTATAAAATAATAATATCTCAAACAATCTCAAATACAACTCAAATCTCCACTTATTACAATACATGTTCCAACAAGAAAACTAAACCATAAACTAGTAATCTACTCCAAGCTCTACTGGTCCTCTAGGCTAGCTGTGAATATCCAGGTTACCTGTAATATTTTTAACAGGTCCAATCAGGATAAGAACGAGCATAAAATCTCAATAGTTCATATCAAGACAGGAATATAAAGCATGCAATAGAGTAAAATATATGAAACGCTGAAAGAAAGTACATGTAGTAAAATAGAGAGAACTGTAATGTAAATAGATACTATAAGTAGAGAACTATCAGTGCCTAGTGATGTGGAGTACAAGATAGACATATAAACGGCTTAAATTTATACATAATTACACTAAAGAGTTTGCACAATGACTACACTACTTTGGAATTGTTCATATGACTGCTTCTACTCCTCCGTACCCCAATCAATACACAAGGATCCAGACAAGTTATGTTATTGTACAATATTTCACATGAGGGCCCATAAATGGGTGCACATGAAGTTATACATGAGGGCTCTGTGAACATAAGAGTACATGAATCACAAGAGTATACATAAATAGTAAAAGTACATGAGTACAAGATGAAAGTAAAATGTATATGACATGATGTATCCGATGTTCCTGATGGGGATAACATCTTAATGTAAGGATCCATATAGTACCAATCATTGTTAACAACGTGACAGCATCAAGTAAAGTAATCTAGAGCAATAATATAAATCCTAACAAGTATGAAATGATTAGAGAATATACTCGCCTGATACCCTGAACAGCTGATATAAAAAGATGGCCAAATGGAGTAACAGAGTCCTAGTTAGAGCAACACAGGTTATAAAGAGTTCAATTTATATGATAATAAAATTATAATACAATCTACATGAGTCTAAGTCAATCTAGGTCAAAGTCAACTCTTGGTCAACTCTGGTCAACTAGTCTAGTCAAACTAGGACAACTAGTCTAATGTGGTCAAACTAGCTAAGGTTTGGTCAACAATGGTCAAACTAGTCTAGGTTAGTCAATTCTAGGTCTAAACAAGTCTACGGCCTAAACAATCAAGTATACTAGTACCATTGCTATCTAACACATAGCCTAAATCAAGGCACATAGCTAAACCACATAGCTAACAAGGCACACAAACTTTGTTATATAATATACATTACATATATATCACATATATCCTTACCCATATAGTACCACCCTAACACATACATATAGATATCATATATCAAGTATATACATATTCTCACTATGAACCATAACCTATATCTATATACTCTCATAATATATATAGATACTATATAACCCAAAAATATACATACCTATCTATATAACCCTTCCATAATCTAACATCACATACTCATACTCAAACACTTAGACACTAACTCACTAATACTAGGATACCATATCAACCTTGGTCATATTGGCATCCCAAAACCAATACCTTGGTCATAAGGTAAACTAATCATTTACCTTGAAGGTAAAGGTAATTCATATTTACCTTAAGATACTAACTTGGTATCATGAGATACCAAGATATCCCTCAAATATCTAATTAAATAACTATCTAATGTACTAACATAACATCTTAACTAATATTTAACATATGACCTATAGAGACTAACTTGCTAACATACCAATATCTAGAACTAACATAACCTACTAACATATCAATATCTAATATACTAGATATCTAACATCAAACTATCTAACAACATATCAAATATCTAACAAAATACTAACCTCTACTATCTAACTAACATTAATAGTAACAAATATAACTTACACTAACATATAACAAACTCTAATATATCTAACCCTCTACTAACCAACATCTAACAAATATACTAACATATATAACTTACACTAACATATAACAACTCTAACATATCTAACCCTCTACTAACCAACATCTAACAAACATACTAACATATTACCTAACAATAATATATATATATATATATATATATATTTTTTATATATATATATATATATATATATATATATATATATATGTACTATATCATACATATACTCGACAATCTATGATACCTACATTCACTTGATATCCATACTACATAGGCTCAGGATACACAAAATACATATGTCGTATAGTTACTCTTCTACTTAAAATAAATGATGTACCAATTGGACATTCACTAAATTCTAGGACTAAAGTATGTCGTAGCCCTTCGTGTTAGCTTTCTGAACTTTAAACGGATCTCATTTTCGTGTCCGAAAGCTCCCGAATCGCAAAAACATCAAAATGCGTTTGTCTTTCGGACAGCTGACACTTAAATAGTTTTACAGAAAGTTCCAGAACGATTTTGGCTTATTAAAATTTATATTTGGAAAGCTAACTTCGATACGGTTTTTTTAAAAAAATGGAAGATTAATCGGAGTTCTGAGCTAAAAGTTATGGTTTTTCTAAGTTGCTATGGTTACTAAAAACGTGGATGAATATTATGACCAATTTGGATTATTTTGGACAAAAAAACACATGTAGGCCAAGATACTTGGATACCAACATAGGTATCCAAATGAAACTCATTCTAACCATCCTAACTAAGATCAATCCACTCTCTAACCATTCTAAAACTAAATTTAAAACACAATTAATCCTATTAGGCAATAAACCAAACACATGGGGTGTCCTAATTTGGGATCTATCATGTAGTACACAAAACATATATCTAAAATCCTCAAGAGAGCTTCATATGGCCTCAAACTTGAATCTAAATGGGGTACATGCATGGAGGTAGATCCTATAGATTCAAAACTAACTAATATGCATAGAAAATTAATTTAGAGGGTTGGTTTTACCTATTGGGAGTGGAATCCTAATGATACTCTCAAGGACACGGCGCCGATACGAAGATCTTCCAAAAAGGATACCCCTCCTTGCACTTTGCTCCAAATCTTTGCTAGCACCCTCCCTTGGTAGTATGAGAAGGTTGGATGGAAGTTTTGGTGGAAGGATGTAAGGATTTGGAGATCAAATCAAAGAGGGAACCTCTAAATTTGGGAAAGAACACTTTGTGAAGGAAAAGAGGCAAGATGGAATGAAATAAAAGGGAGGGAGGCTAACCTACCTATAGTGGCTGCCATTAAACCCTATTTGGGCCTTGGAGGAAATCCCAATAAGGCTTCAACTAGTCCTCTTGGTTAATTTTAAGTTAGGTTCAAATTTGGGATCAAAAATGTTAAATTTAAGCCTCTAACTTAACCAATCTAACAAGTGGGATTAGTCTAAACTTACTAACTTAATTAGTGGGGTTTGTGGGCCATCACTAACTAATCTTGGGATTTCGTCTACAGTCTAAGCTACCCGGGTCACTAACACAAGTCGGAACGAAACGAAACTCAAACCCGACTAAACAAATCCCGTAAAATTAATATTAAAATATAAAAATTTCCAAAATATTAAAATATAAAAAATAACCAAAATCATAATACATCAATTTAAATATTATTAAAATAATCTATAATTCACCAATTAATTAAAATCCTAAATAATTCAAAAATCATAAAATGGCCTAAATACCCCTAGCCTAAAAAGTTGTAATTAGTTATTCTAATCACATAGTTAGGTCCCCCATGGTCATGGTTAGTCTCTAGGCTCAATAGTTCTAGGGTTCACTAGCTAACACATCAAAATTATAATTCACCAATAGTATTAAATTAGTTAAAAAAATCTCTATAAATCATAAATTCTATTATTAAATAATAAACTTTTACAAAGGTTCAAAATTACCCTTATTTTAGAAAAATGGGTGTTACAATTGGCCCCCTCGGTCCTTCCTTTCTTGTTGATCCTTTGGCAGATGAGGATGTGGCAGAATAACTCCTTGTATACTTCTATCATCTCGAAGTTCTCATTCTCCAGGTTTCGGAGCTCCTCATCACAAGGCACGTACTCTTCATATGGCTCTGT
This sequence comes from Iris pallida, assembly GCA_029216955.1. Lineage (NCBI taxonomy): Eukaryota > Viridiplantae > Streptophyta > Magnoliopsida > Asparagales > Iridaceae > Iris > Iris pallida. The sequence goes on along the minus strand of JANAVB010013598.1, from coordinate 5,296,014 downwards.
GCCCCAAGAAAGCTTCGATACTTCTTGCATCTCGTGGAGAGCCAATCTTATCTCCCCGCCCGGAGTAAAGAAAGTACAAGTGTGAAGGTTGTATAACTCCGCCAAGGAGACAAACATTGGCCAGTTGACCTTTACGCCATATTGGGTGGCCCTAATAGCATAAAAAAGGCCAGCAGTCTTCAAGGTGGCTTCATACGTGGAAAGTACCCAGTCAGTGAGGTTGCTCCAGAATGAAGCTGGATACCTCCAGCCTTCCATCCGCATCTTCCCCATGGGATACGATACTTCCCCCGACATTATCAGATTGCAACCGTGTCGGCAGCATAAGGGTGAAGGTCAGTCGGCATGTCATTTATTACGGCACCAGGTTGCAACCCACTCGTGGAGTAAGATGTAGAGCCCCTGACACACTTGAAAGTGTCATTCTTTCGATCTTCTGAGTCGAACTGTATTCTTCCGAAGACGACCCCGGGGAGCTCAGGGGTTAGCTCCTATTTCATCTGTCGCCGCACGACTAAGATAGTGAACGCAGACAAAGGATATTGACGCTCCATCAACGGTAGCCATATCCTCTGATTGTTCAGCCTAACCACTAGTCGGCTTCTCAAGCGTATCGTCTTGCCATCTTTGAACCCCATACTGTCACCAAACAGGAAGTATGGCTTCTTGAAACGATGTGCCCCTCCGAGCAAGAGCTTCTTGTCATTAATCATCTGCTTCAGGAAGGTCTTGTCATGTTCAAGTATGGCGATCGTCCGTTCCATAGGCTGGTTATGACTGATCTTGGCCTGAACCTTGCTGACCATGTTGGTTATGAGGCTTGTGCCGAGGACTTGGCAAGCAGAACCGAAAGGGATTCCACCAAGTTCTGGGACAAACATGTTAACTGTAAGGACAGAAGAGAAAGTCAGACTCAGAATCTATAGAAAAAACTAAGTGCTGAAGGAGTCATATGCGTCCAAAGGGTTATGTGCCCAAACAGCATATGGGCGCATAAACATACAAACATCATATGGGCGCATAAATATACAAGCAGCATGTGGGCACATAACATGAAGCAGCATGTGGACGCATAATATGTAGCAGCATATGGGCGCATAACATACCACAATGTGGGCGCATACTTCTGTGGGCGCATATGAATGCTCACAGAAATATGTTGCCTTAGGGCACATGTGCCCAGGTAGAGAAAAAGTCTGAGCGTCGCAAATTAATGCTCAAGACTTTGTTTTGAGGCCTAGCCTCACCCAGGATCGGGTCTTGGACAAGCGAGGATGCTATCGCAGGAGGAGAGCCACTTGGTGTAGCCCCCTTGTCCTCTTGGCGGCCTTGGAAGACATGGTTCGTGCAGAGAAGAGATGAAAAGTCTTTTAAAAGTTTTGAAGGAAAAGAGAGTAATGAATCTTCTCTCTCTTTAAGGCCTATTTATAGGCATGGGCCAAACATTATGCGCCCACTACTCCTATGCGCCTATGCACCCACTACGTACTATATGCCTACTACGGCTTATGCACTCATATGAAGACCCAATCTCTTGCACATTATGCGACTACCACTTGCTGATGTGGACAACGCATGAAGGATGGACCTCTTCAAATTCTACTCCGATAAATTTGTCAGTTCAAATTTTCGAGGAAGATTTCAACGGCCATCTCTCTGACAGTCTGGCCAAACTCTATGCGCCCAAAGGGAGAGCTATGCTATGCGCCCATTACATCACGAGAAGACGATCAATGCTTCTTTCAAAGTATTTCAAACTCGTTCAAGTATCGAAAACTTTGAATGGGGACTTGTAGAAGCATAAAAATTTCAACGATCTTCACAACCATGCGCCCAAGCTAGGGAGTAATATGCGCCCAAGCTAGGGAGACATATGCACCCAAGCCAGGATAGCCCACATGCGCCCAAGTCCCAGAGCAAGCTATGCGCCCATGTTGATGGCATGTGCCCACTCTGGACTCCTCCAGAAGGGGGCGTATAACCCTGTTTCAGGCTATGCGCCCAAGTCAGAACAGCCCCTGACTCATTCAAACCCACTATCAATCGTGCATCGAAGCATATGGCCACATCAGTCTCCATGAGCAGTCGTACACCGAAGCATGTGACCACGTCAACCCCACAATCAACCCACGATCACGCAGTCTGTATGTGCCTACACTCTATGCGCCCAAAGCAGGACTATGCGCCCATATGAAAATTAGTATATTTTCTCATATGGGCGCATAACATCATTCTAGCACAAAAATGACTATAAAAAGGGGTCTCTACCTCTTCAAAACACATAACGGAGAGCATTTCAAGAGCCAAATTACTGTCCTTCTTGCCAGTGAGCCGAGAGTTAGCAATTTTCTTAGGTTTTTCCCCACTTTTGTAATCGGAGTGCCAACGGAGTAAAGGAGCAACTGCCGCTCGATCTCCATCGTCCCATTCTCCAGAATTCTTTTTGTACTCGGGGATCCTCAGCGCAAGATCTCTCAGGCGTACTCGATTTGTGGTACATTGCTCCAATAAGAAAAGACAGTATTTCTTCTTCTTTTTTGTGTGTGTCCACACATAGCTTGGCCGATGACTAACTATACTTGTATATATGCAATTATCATAGCCATAGGTGATATGGACACTACCAAAATACACTCATTTAGCGACGGCTTTTTAGCGACGGAATTTTTTCGTCGGTATTAGCGACAGTTTCTTGGCCGCTCAGCGACTGATTTCCGACTACAAGCCTTTGCCATTTTTATTTTAATTTTAGGAGGAGGAAAGATCGTGGATCCGTCGCTAGACTGACGGTAATATAGCGACGGAGTTACCGTCGTCGCTACACAGTCGTATATTTGGCGGGAATTGTGTAGGAAATTGGCGAGACATATTTTCGACGACGTAGCGACGGATATTCAGTCGGAACTTATCAAAACGGCGACTGCCGGGCGACGGAATTTTACCAGTCGCTCGTCCGTCGCTATATATACGTTCCAGACTTTAAATGAAATGGCGGAGAAAACTTTTCGCATTCCCTCCAAATTTACTCTCTCTCCTCTCTCTCTCTCTCTCTCTCGCCGGTGTCGGCTTCGGTGATCGGCGTCGGTGTCGTCGTCGGCGTCGGCGTCCTCTCCTCTCTCTCAACCGAAGGTAACCCCCTCTCTCTCTCTCTCGATCTCTCTCTCTCTCTCTCTCTCTCTCTCTCTCTCTCTTGCGGTGTCGTATAGGGGCTGGGTGGCGTGCTTGGGGCTGGGCCGTCCGGGGCTTGGCGGCTGGCTTGGGTCGGGGGCTGGGCGGTGAGCTTGGGGCGGGGGTGTCGAGGACTGGGCGGCGGGCTTTGGAGCTGGGGCGTCGGGGGCTGGACGGCTGGCTTGGGTCGGGGTCTCGGCGGTGGGCTTGGTTCGGGGGCGTCGGGGTCTGGGAGGCGGGCTTGGGGTTGGGGCGTCGGGGGCTGGGCGGGGGCGTCGGGGTCTGGGAGGCGGGCTTGGGGTTGGGGCGTCAGGGGCTGGGCGGCTGGCTTGGGTCGGGGTCTGGGCGGTGGGCTTGGGACGGGGGCGTCGGGGTCTGGGAGGCGGGCTTGCGGTTGGAGCGTCGGGGGCTGGGCGGTTTGCTTGGGTCGGGGTCTGGACGGTGGGCTTGGGACGGGGGCGTCGGGGTCTGGGAGGCGGGGTTGGGGCGTCGGGGGCTGGGCGGCTGGCTTGGGTCGGGGGCTGGGCGGTGGGCTTGGGGCGGCGGCGTCGGGGACTGGGCGGCTGGCTTGGGGCGGGGGCGTCGGGGGCTGGGCGGCTGGCATGGGTCGGGGGCTGGGCGGTGGGCTTGGGGCGGCGACGTCGGGGGCTGGGCGGCTGGCTTGGGGCGGGGGCGTCGGGGGCTGGGCGGCTGGCTTGGGTCGGGGGCTGGGCGGTGGGCTTGGGGCGGCGGCGTCGGGGGCTGGGCGACTGGCTTGGGTCGGGGGCTGGGCGGTGGGCTTGGGGCGGCGGCGTCGGGGGCTGGGTGCTGGCTTGGGGCAGGTGCGTCGGGACTATTTACAACCGACGCACACCCATAAGCACTCTTCATATATATATGCGACCTAACTACTGGGCGGCGGGCTTGGGACGGCGGGCTTTGGTCGAGGGCGGCGGGTGGCTTTGCTTCTCAAATTCATCTGAGTTTATATATTGGCTAAATAATGTGTTATCCATATTGGGTGTTCCATTAGTTTGGTGGTGTTTGGATTAGTAAATGTGGATATATATGGGGTTTGGATTCATGGTATATATGTTCACTGTCTCAAGGACAGTGCGAGTTCTATCAGTTGTGTGCTTCTGTATAGATGTATATATCTATACATCTAGCTGTGATATACATATGTGTATATGACAATCTCAGTTAGCGACGGACTAGTTATCGGTTAGCGACGGATATTTCCAGCTCCATTAATTGCATTAATCTACGGTACGACATGGTGACGGATATTCCCTGCAGCCACTCGACTGACGAGGCAGAAACTATGTTGCCGTAGATAAAGTTGCCTGTCCTCCGACCCTCATCCCTCGGCAATGATGATACGACAACCTATCACTATATCTTATATAGTAGTAGATGATGTCTTAGTATTACATTAGTGAGTTCATCTTGATTCTGTTACGTACGTCCTTCAGATACTAGATACGATAAGGTTAACATATACTACACGATATGTATATAGAATATAGATGATTCACACTAATATATGCTAGAATGAATCTTGGGTTGTGTTCTGAGCCATCCGTTCTCACACTTAAAACACATAGGAATTAGTAGTGTGAGAGCGCCGGAAAGAGTGAGAGCGCCGGAGGGAGGAAGGAGAAAGAGAGAGAGTAAAATGGTATGACATGGTGAAGTAATACTGTATTTTGGCTCCAGTTCCAGCTCCATTTGATCTACGATACAACATGGTGATCAGGACATAGTACCTGCAGCCATTCGACTGCCGAGGCAGAAACTATGTAGCCGTAGATAAAGTTGACTGTCTTCCGACCCTCATCCCTCGGCAATGATGATACAACAACCTATCACTATATCTTATATAGTAGTAGATGATGTCTTAGTATTACATTATGTGAGTTCATCTTGATTCTGTTACGTTCTTCAGATACTAGATACGATAAGAACATATACTACACCATATGTACAAAACATAGATGATTCACACTAATGTATGCTTGAATGAATCTTGGGTTGTCTTCTGAGCCATCCGTTCTCACACTTGGCAAAAAATCGAATTTTTTATACTTTATCGGCTTTCAAAAATGTACTCAAATTACATGATGGTTCCTTTAGTTAGCTTGCTTATGTTATAATTATATTATTTGTGACTATCGATCTTACCAGATGGCACCCATGACCCGAGGAGCGGCACGTCGTTTGAGGAAAATAGTGAATGCTGAGGTGGCTTCTCCTATAGTTAAGGAGGAAGTGGCACCGGTTGCTAGTGAGACCGGGAGTTCTATTCATCCAGCACCGGTAGCTAGTGAGACCGAGAGGACTCTTCATGCAATCCTTGCAATGGACGACAGCTCTCCTAGTGCCAAAAATCTCGCTTTTTCGAGGTGGTTGCGTGAACGTATCACTGAGCGTTTGCGTGAGCAGCGTGGTTCTCATTAGCTATTAGTACTTATTTGTATTGGACTATTTGTATTGGGTTATTTTTGTATTAGACTATTATATTGGACTACATATTGAGTTGTTTTTGTATTAGACTATTTGTACTGTCCTCCGACCCTCATCCCTCGGCAATGATGATACGACAACCAACAAGAGAGAATACTAGATCCATCTCAGTATGACGTATACTCTGAGAGATCATAATTACAAGAATGATATCAGTAGTGGGATTGAGTGCTGGAGGAGATATTATCAGAGTATACGTCCTACTCAGATGGGTCTCCCACCGTTACTAATTTTTTCTGACAGCATGGTGGATGTGCTCCGTCAACAGAATCTTGCTCCGAGCCAAAATTTTGCCCCGGAGCTCAAGTAGACATCCTTCGTGTAGAACTCGAGTGAGAGGTTCCTGACAGCATGGTGGTCTCATTTGTCAAAGTATTCGTGCTCATCCCACATTGGTTGTGGGACGAGCACGGATACTTTGACAAAGGAGACCACCATGCTGTCAGGAACCTCTCACTCGAGCTCTACACGAAGGATGTCCACTTGAGCTCCGGGGCAAAGTTTTGGCTCGGAACCAGATTCTGTTGACGGAGCACATCCACCAGGCTGTCAGAAAAAAATAGTAACGGTGAGAGACCCATCTGAGTAGGACGTATACTCTGATAATATCCCCTCCAGCACTCAATCCCACTACTGATATCATTCTTGTAAAGGTGATCTCTCAGAGTATACGTCCTACTCAGATGGATCTCTCAGAGTATCCTCTCCGGTTGGTTGTGTTCTGAGCCATCCGTCCCAGGGATTTGATTCTGTATTTTGGTTTCTGTATTTTGGCTCCAGCTCCATTTGCATTTGATCTACGGTACGACATGGTGATCAGGACATAGTCCCTGCAGCCATTCGACTGGCGAGGCAGAAACTATATAGCCGTAGATAAAGTTGACTGTCTTCCGACCCTCATCCCTCGGCAATGATGATACGACAACCTATCACTATATCTTATATAGTAGTAGATGATGTCTTAGTATTACATTATGTGAGTTCATCTTGATTCTGTTACGTTCTTCAGATACTAGATACGATAAGAACATATACTACACCATATGTACAGAACATAGATGATTCACACTAATGTATGCTAGAATGAATCTTGGGTTGTCTTTTGAGCCATCCGTTCTCACACTTGAAGATAAATCGAATTATAACGATGGATATTAGGTTACTCTTCAGGATAATTGATGTCTATTTTATATTAATTTGGTTTGGTCTATATAATTCTTGGATAATTGGCGTACATTAAATTCGTATGTGCATATTTGGTCTATGTGATTCTTGGATAATTGGTGTGCACTATATATTGGTTTGGTTTATGCATATTTTTGTGAACAGGAAAAGTGCTGCAATTTTTTTTCAAAAAAATTCTCAGTTACCGACGGACTAGTGACCGGTTAGCGACGAATATTTTCAGCTCCATTTGCATTAGTCTACGGTACGACATGGTGATCAGGACATAGTCCCTGCAGCCATTCGACTGGCGAGGCAGAAACTATGTAGCCGTAGATAAAGTTGCTTGTCCTCCGACCCTCATCCCTCGGCAATGATCATACGACAACCTATCACTATATCTTATATAGTAGTAGATGATGTCTTAGTATTACATTAGTGAGTTCATCTTGATTCTGTTACGTCCTTCAGATACTATATACGATAAGAACATAGATGATTCACACTAATGTATGCTAGAATGAATCTTGGCTTGTGTTCTGAGCCATCCGTTCTGATCAAGCATCTTCCTTCTCCTCTCCTCTACCATGGCTCTGAACCAATCTGCTCCTCCCTAGGCTCAGAACACAAGCCAAGATTCATTCTAGCATACATTAGTGTGAATCATCTATGTTCTTATCATATATAGTATCTGAAGGACGTAACAGAATCAAGATGAACTCACTAATGTATGCTAGAATGAATCTTGGGTTGTGTTCTGAGCCATTCGTTCCGATACTTGGCAATTAAGTCATTCGACTGGTGAGGCAGCAACTATATATAAGGCTACTTGCATGTTCTTCCAACTTTAAATTACAAGATTACTACATTTGGTTAATAAATCACTAACCTCATCGCGGCCAATGTTTACAGTCTTGGTCTCAACTATCTTCGATTCTATGATCCCATGCTTTCGGAAAATAGACAACGCAGACTCCATGGAATAGAATGGCCTTACATGCAAATCGTCTGTGATTATGTATCTTTTCCCTCCTTTCACAAACACGCCATCCTTGTTGCCTCCATCTGCAACCCCCTCCCACGCAATATCCTCATCCATTGCCTTACCACAGGGACATCGAGCGCCAATAACCGAACTATACAGACGGTGAGTCTTGGTGTAGCACTCAAATGTGGGGCATCCGTAAATTCGTCGAGGTTTTAAATCATCGATATTGAGTTTTAAACCCTCACGTAGCCTTTCTGCTTCACTTCTAGGGTCGAGCAGCATCTTCTTGCAAGCTTCGGTCTCCAGATACTTAGTGTCAAGATTCTGGACGCTTTCGTAGAGCATGTCAACGCATCCTAGCGTCAATTTCCTGCCGAGTAAATTGACGCAAGGATGCGTTGACATGCTCTACGAAAGTGTCCAGAATCTTGACACTAAGTATCTGGAGACCGAAGCTTGCAAGAAGATGCTGCTCGACCCTAGAAGTGAAGCAGAAAGGCTACGTGAGGGTTTAAAACTCAATGTCGATGATTTAAAACCTCGACGAATTTACGGGTGCCCCATATTTGAGTGCTACACCAAGACTCACTGTGATGAGGTTAGTGATTTATTTAACCTAAGACATGGGATCATAGAATCGAAGACAGTTGAGACCAAGACTGTAAATATTAGGTGAGTTCATCTTGATTCTGTTACATCCTTCAGATACTAGATACGATAAGAACATATACTACACTATATGTACAGAACGTAGATGATTCACACTAATGTATGCTAGAATGAATTTTGGGTTGTGTTCTGAGCTATTCGTTCCCATACTTGGCAATTAAGTATGTGAAATAGAACTGATTATGTTTAGTTTGTCTTACGATACAGATTTTTACATCCAAATTAAAATGGATCGTTACTTCGTTGTTCACATGGATGTACTAGCGGATCAACCTCCTGGACCGTAGGTACTTATAAGTATTGACCGTGTCGGATTAGTATCGATCTATCATTTTGGTATGGACCGTATCGGTTGGTATTGGTCTTAGCGAATTGCTATCGTCCTATCCGATATGTATCGGCCGTATAGCCATTAAGTCATATTGGCCTTATCGATTTGGTATCGGTCATATCCGATAGGTATCGGCCGTGTTGGATTATTATATACCATTTCGGATTAGTATCGTTGAAGATTTAGTAACAACTGTACTTGGATTTCTCTCTTCTAGAGCTAGATTACCATTGCAAGATAGTCACGAGAGCGTAGATGGCCAGTTACAGAACATCCATACTTCCTTTTCAATCTCGCTTTTCCTGATGGAAAAGGAAGTATGTATGTTACTGTAACTGGCCAATCACGATCTGGTGATTCTTTTGCAATGGTATTCTAGCTCGAGAAGAGAGAAATCCAAGTACAGTTGTTACTAAACCTTCCACGATACTAATCCGAAATAGTCTATACTAATCCAACACGGCCGATACCTATCGGATATGACCGATACCAAATCGATAAGACCAATATGAATCCTAGCTATTCGGCCGATACATGTACATATCGGATATAGGACGATACCAATTTGTTAAGGCCAATACCAATATGATACGTCCTATACCAAACCGATAGACCGATACTAATCTGATACACTAGATACTAAGTACATCTGGCCTATACCAGCGGATCCATAAATTACTGCACGATAGGCCCAACGACTCCAGTTACATCCGGTTATTGGTGAGTACATGATTACATAGTAATTCTGTTAGCATTGTGATACAGATTTTTACTCTCTCATGCTACCAACGTCACAACTTTTCCAGTGCTGCTCCCTCTAATGATGATGAACGCAAAAAACCAACGTCACAACTTTTATAACTTGAGTAAATTTCTTTATCCTATATGAAAATTTCTGTTGTCAGAAAGATGGCTACTAGGACTCGTCGAGGTGGTGCTGCTAGTCGAGGAAGGGGTCGAGGCAAGAAACCCTTGGAGGTCGACACGGAGGAAGTCTCCGTCGTCAAACAAGAGCCGGTGACTGTTAAGGAGAAGGTGTTACCAAAGGTCGAGGTCAAGGAAGAACCGATGACCATCAGGGAAGAGATTGCTCCCAAGCTTGAAGCTAAGGAGGAGCCACCGTCAGAGAGTAGTAGCATCGGAACCGACCCTCCTATCCCTACAGAAGACCTCAACCAGATTGAGCCTTCGTATGCAAAGTGGCTGATAGAATGGTACATGCCTCAACGCAACTATCATTCCTGGCTGTGAGGATTCATCGTCTGACTTGTGGTCTTTGTTGAGGCCAAAGTCGATTTTCCTATGTATTTTGGAATATTTGTGAAAATTTTGGAATATTTGTGCTATGATCGGTCGTCAGGATTGGATATTAGGTTACTGTAACTGGCCAACTCTTTCCTATGTGTTTTGGAATATTTGTGAAAATTTTGGAATATTTGTGCAATGATCGGATTATAACGATGGATATAAGGTTACTCTTCCGGATAATTGATGTTTATTTTATATTAATTTGGTTTGGTCTATATGATTCTTGGATAATTGGTGTGCATTAAATTCGTATGTGCATATTTGGTCTATGTGATTCTTGGATAATTGGTGTGCATAATATATTTGGTCTATGTGATTGTTGGATAATTGGTGTGCATTATATATTGGTTTGGTTTATGCAAATCTTTGCGAACAGCTAAAAAGTTGTAATTTTTTTTCAAAATATTCTCAGTTAGCGACGGACTTGTGACCGTTTTGCGACGGATATCACCAGTTTTCGACTACTTTTCGACGGTTATGCCGTCGCTAACTGGATATTTGAAAAAATTTCCCAGTTGGCGACGGATGGTCGATGGAATATCCGTCGGCATGATATATTGTTCGACGGAATAGCGACGACCTATCCGTCGCCCGTGTTATGGAAATAACAAGAATTTCCAGAACAAGGTCGACGGTTAATCCGTCGCTATTCGATCGATATATTTCGACGGCAAAGCGACGACTTATCCGTCGCCAAGTTGCTGAAAATGACATGAATTTCCAGGAGCTGGTCGACGGCTTTTCCGTCAGAAAACCGTCGCTAATCCGTCACTTGATATCGACGGTATCGACGGATTAGCGACGGAATGATACGATCTGATACGCTTTTACGACGGTTTACTGACAAAAATTTACGTCGGTATTGTCTACATAGTTCAGTACTTAAAAGCTGAAGTGGACGACAGTCCGTCGGAAATACGTCGCTAATGCTTCGTATTGTGACGTCGATTATCCGTCGTTATTCCGTCTTGTGACGACAACTTAGCGACGGAAGGTTATTAGCAACGAGCTGATTGCCGACGGATTTTTTTGGCCAATATCCGTCGGCAATCAGTCGCTAATAGTAATTACCGTCGTCTTAGCGACGGATGTGGCCGTCGCTAAATCGATAAATTTTGGTAGTGGGAAACTAAGGTGGGACACTCCTAATCTCATTAGGATGACATTGTGTCTATCTTGGTTTCCTATCAAGACAAAATTTAAAGCTTTTAATTCGAATTTTCTCAAAAGTTCTTCAACATTTATTAAAAACTAATCCACCAATTTCCTTATTCGTTATTGGTTGTATAACTTATAATTTCAAATTTTCTAATCAAACCTCGAGATAAACTTTATCATATTACTAACCTTTTTTCCCCAAAAATTTGTCATTCAATTTTCTATCCCAAAATTTCAAAAAAAAAACCAAAATTGAAATTTTAAATCAAAATTCTTTAACTCTAAAATTTAAATCTCATATGACAACACTTGAAATTTAAATTCATTCTTTAAGATATTCTTATCCTCAAGTCGAATTCATATCCTCCAAAAATTTACATATATATATCCATTAAGTCCGATAAGTCATAAATATTTTCTAGAATCTTCAAAAATCAAAACCGCTTTATTTTATCAATCTTATATATATATATATATATATATATATATATATATATATATATATATATATATATATATATTATTTTTTATTTTTAAGAAAACTAAGGTACTATAGATGTATCAAGCGTAAAATATCGAAGCCTGTACATGTAAGTACGCCAAAAGACAGAAAACAGCAAGAGCAATTGGAGCCAGGAGCCGGGCAAACTCGCAAGGCCATATCGGGCTCGGGGTTAGGCCAGCGCCCTCCAGAAATTGTTCGAGGTGTGATGGCAGCGTCCGCTGACTTTAGATATTTGTCTGATGATTTTCCTGATCATTTAGTTGTAGTTGTATGGACGCCCTTCGTACCTAAATTTGTTTATGTTCTTCCAAAGCACCCAGATACCTGCGGCTGTGACGATCTGATGCCCGCAAGATCTTCTCCAGATTGCGAGAAGATCATGGAAGCCGCCAGTCGGATGAGTACTTCTGCACTTTCTAGAGAGGCTGGACCAGATCTTCGAAGCGACTTCCCCGGAGAGGAAGAGGTGTTCGGTAGTTTCGGGCTTATGGGATTTGTAGCAGTGGCAGCGCGATGCAAGGTTGAAAACAATTAAGGTAAGCGATTCGTCAGTGGGGAGCTTACGGCAAAGCGCTCTCCAGATCAGAAGGGACCATTTGTTGGGGATGCAAGTCTGCCAGAAGGGGGCGATGATAGGGTTCACGGTGCCAATGCCTTTGGCCACAATCCTGGCAGAGGCCAGCGTAAAATCACTGCCAGAATTGGGGGACCATCCCAGGGTATCCGGGAAGTCATTGAGACGTACATCAACGGCGGCAAGGCAGTTGGCGGCCTCCGTCCCTAGCCAGTCGGTCACCCGGTCCCATCTTCATCCAGAGTCGATATCCCACAAATCGCAGATGGAACAGTTGGAGGGAGGTCAGGCTTGGCTGTAGGATGGTATCCCTAATCCACCTCTCGTGGCACATTGACGAGGTTCCGTTGCCTAGCTGCAAGCGGATGAGGGATTCTGCGAGGATGCGGCCGTGAAGGATGCGTCTCCAGGTCACGGAGGATCTGGTATTGGCGATGGCAGTCGAGGGGTGGGAGTATCGGAAGTAACTGGCCTTCATAAAACGATTCCAAAGCGATTTGCCCGAGCGGAGTTTCCACCAAAGCATCATGGAGCTGGCTTCAATGATATGCTGAAGACGGCTAAATCCCATCCCTCCCTCGTCGGTTGGTTTGGCCATCGAGTCCCAACTGATCCAGTGGTGTTTGTCCTTTCCATCATTGTGCCACAGAAGAAGCTGGAGAAGAGGAATTCTAATGAGGAGAGAACCTTCTTAGGGGGGAGCAAACTGCCAGGGTGTAGAGGAGGATGGAGGAGATAACGTATTTGATAAGGATCATCTTCCTACCCGACGAAAGGGTCGCGTTATGCCAACCCTCGATATTTTTTCTGATTTTGCTCACCATGCCATCAAAGATTCCCGAATTTGATTTCCCGTACGCCAGCGGGCACCCTAAATAGGTGAAAGGTGGATAGGCGGTTAAAAATGGGGTCATGTTGGAGAGGGCAGTCGAGTGGGTCATGTCGACTTTTTGGTGGGTATAGATGACGCTCTTGGAGGTGTTGACTTGTTGACCCAAGCATCTGGTGTATCTTTGGAGCGTTCTATGGACAACCTCCACTGAACTGATGTCTCCGAAGGAGAAGATGAGAATGTCATCAGCGAAAGCGAGGTAAGTGATTAAGGGGCAACCGGTGGTGGTGTGCAAGTGGTGGTATCCGGGCGTGTTCGGCATTAAGTTGAGGTTTCTGCTAAGCGCCTCGGCCGTGATAAAAAAGATGGTGGAGGATAGAGGGTCTTCTTGCCTGACTCCGCGACTACATTTGAAGAAACCCTTCGCTTGCCCGTTGATGACAGTGGAGAACCAAGAGTCGCTGATGGATCAGAAAATGATGTCAATCCAAGGCTCTGAGAAGATGAAGGCCCGGAGCACCCAGATCAAGAATTGCCAGTCCAGGCGGTCATAGGCTTTCTCCATGTCAAGTTTGATGGTGACAATCCCGCCCATGGACGGGAATTTCATGCAAGTGATCATTTCTTGTGCAAGGAGGATGTTGTCAGTGATGTTCCGCCTGGAGACAAATTTTTTCTGCTCCTCGAAGATGATCTTGGGGAGGAGAGTGGACATGCGGCTAACGATGATCTTGGATATGATTTTATTGGTGAAAGTGCATAAGCTGATAGGGCGTAAGTCTTTAAAGGTCACCGGGTTTTCTTTTTTTGGGGATTAGAATGAGGTTGGCACTGGAAATAGATTTGGGGTACCTTGCCCCCTGAAAAAAGGCGAGAGCGGTCTCATGGAAGTCATGATCGATGATATCCTAGCATGAGCGAAAGAAGACACCTGAGAAACCATCAGGGCCAGGAGCGCTGTGTTCGTCGAGAGTCCAGACTGCGGACTTGACTTCTTCTGCAGAAGGAGGGATAAGAAGTAGTTTGTTCTCTCGTTCATTGATCGAGCAGGGGATCTTAGCTATAAAATCAACGTCCTTGACGACGGCTTCTTTGGAGAACAATTTGGCATAGAAGTTCACCACGGCCGCTTGGATGCCCCGATGGTCTTTGCGGCCTAAATTATTTTTGTCGGTGATTTGGTGCAGATGAAGCTGTTGTCTGCGGCCGTTAACGCAGGAATAAAAGAAGCAAGAGTTCTTGTCTCTATCGGTGTCCCAAGTCAGTCTAGCTTTTTGCTTCCAAAATTTGGTCTCCACTTTCAGACGGGACTTGAGAAGAGTGGGGGTGAGGTTGAGCGCCGCCCTAGACTCTGGTATTTTATCAGTGGCATAGAGGACCTCGGTGCGGGTGACATCGTCTTCGGCTTCGCGGATAGCCTGAAAGATGTTGCCGAAGGCTTGCTTACTCCAAGATGATAAGGCTCTCCTAGTTGCTTTAAGTTTGGCCGTCACGCAGATGAGGGGGTCGAGATCATCAACGGATTGCCAAGCGCAGGCCACAATATTTCGGAGTTGAGGGTGATGTTGCCAGAAGTCGAGGAATCTGAATGCTTTCTTGATGTGGTTAGTGTTGTTGTTGATCTCAATCAGAAGGGGGAATGATCTGATTCGGTGGTATTCTGGTGGGAGAGGTTAGAAATAAAACCTATGTCGGACCACCGATTGTTGACTAGTGCTCTGTCCAGACGGGAGTATTGTCGGCCCTCGCCTTCCTGCATGTTGCACCAAGTGAAAGCGTTACCGGGGAAATGGAGGGGTGACAAGTGGGCGTTGAAGATAAAGGTGTTGAAATCGTTCATGGTCGGCTAGGGGGGCGGGCGACCCCCGGATTTCTCTTCTCTGCACGTGATTGTGTTAAAATCACAAATGCATATCCACGGGAGATTGATGAGTTGATGATGGGTGTCTAGTAGAGTGTCCCAAAGGAACCTACACTCGGGGATGTCATAGCTGTTGTGGACAGCGAAAAGCAGGCAGCAGGAGCTGAGAGTGGGGTCATCGATCCAACAAGAGAGTGCCTGACTGGAGTTGTGGATTGAACCAAACTAGATACCGGCAGCAAAAAGGATCCAGATGTCATTGCAGCCGGCGATGCCGTATGGGAAGCCCAGCTGAAGTTGGATGGATTTAGGTTTTTTAGGGATTTTGGGTTCGATGATGACTAATATGTCTATACGGTGTAGTTTCCTGAGGCTTTTGATTCTGCTCATGGTAGGTTTATTCGCAGGATGTTAATCATTAGAAGAGGATGGAGGGAGGGTTGTTGAGTTTTGTGGCTGACCATGTGGTCATGACCGGTAGCTTTTGGTTGGATTTCTTCTTCTTTAGGTAGGATTTTTGGGTGCTATTCGGGTCGCAACGGTGTAAGTGTCCGCAGCACCTGTCGACCTCTTAGCAGAGGATCCTGTGGCTTCCAATGTGGGAGAGACCGCATCTTTCACTATATCTGATAGAGCGTACAGGGGTTGAGAGGGTCCAGGAAACCTGCTTCCATGGCTTGCTTGAGTCTACTGACCGTTGTCGGGCCGAAGATAGCTAGTTGGTCAGTGATGGGGCTGCTGGGGATGGTAGGAAAAGCAACCATCTGCGAATTAGTTTCCGAAGCCTGTTGCGGTTCTCGGTCGCTTTCGGAGGGGTCGTCGACGAAATGAGGATTAGTAGTGCTATGCTCGCACTCTGTGGGGGGAGGGGGAGGGCTCACCAGGTTATTACGGGTGGAAGATTTAGCACGGTGTCGAATTGGTTGTTGATGAGAATAGTTAGAGGCTTGTAGGGAACCATCGCCATGCTCAGCGGTGGTCGTTCGTCGTGTCTGGGAGGGGTATCGTTGTTTTCAAAATAGATGTAAGAGTTAGGGGGGAAGTTTTAGGGCTATAGGGGTGCATTGGTTCGCCTTCGGTTGTCGCGGCTTTTTGGTGGCTTTTTTCTTGAGTTTTGGGTGTACACGGAAGCAGAACTGAGTGGTGTGGCCTCTCATCTGACAGTGCTTGTAGAATATAATATTGTTGTTATATACAGCGTCTGGGAGATCGTCTGTCCCCCGAGCTCAAGCTGAATCTGGGTGGGGTGTCTATGGATAGACCTAGTTCCACGCAGATCTTCGTAAAGTTACCCTTAAAAAGGTTGCGAGTTTCTTCTACGATAGCTACAAGCGTCCCAATCGAGCTGGCTATCCTTTTGAGCGCTGTCGGGGCAAAGCAGGCAAGGGAGAGGTTGGAAAGTGTGATCCAAGCTGAAATGATCGACGAGTCGACTTTGGGGTTGAAGCTTGGGAACCACTTGACGATTTTGACGCCTTGTCCGTCTATGCTGGAGGTGCCTTTCGCCCAGACTTTATTGAAGTCCGAGTCGGTCGAAAGGTGAAGGTACATGTACTTAGGGTCGAAAGGTGCAACCCTCTAAACCGATGGAAGACCCCAGCCTGCGACGGCTTCTTGTGCTTTGGCTATCTTCGTTCATCCCGAGAAGAACTTAAGCACGAGAGTCTTCGCGAAGGTGGAGGAGAGGGAGGAGATCTCTTCCTTGGAGAAGGGAACTCGTAAAGGTAGTCCTTCGTGAGCGGTCGGTAGCACGATGTTAGGAAGGACGATATCCTTTGCTAGGAGGGGACGGGCTGCCCTCCTGTCCGGCCGTAGGATCTCTGCGAAGGTAGGGCCTGCGGGGGGGTCCCCACGGGCGGAGGCGTGGAGGGGGTGTGCTGTCCCAGCTGCGAGGGTGGAGAGGGTGGGGGAGGTGTGAGAGGGAGAAGCCAGCGAGCCGCATATCGAGGACGACGCGACCGAACGATAGGGGCCGGGGAGGGGCACGGAGGGTGCCAAACAACTAGCTCCAACTTCCACGGCTGCCGATGACCGGAGGTTGCCAAGGGTGGAGGAAGGGGATCCCACCGGGCAGCCGAGAGCGCACGGGCGAGCCGAAGAGGGCGCATAGCTCAAGAAGGGGGTACATGGCCGCTCGCAGTGGGTGCATGACCGTTCGCAGTGGGGTGGGCGCATAAGATAGGCGTGTCCGAGGGGGGCTCCCGCGAGGGGTGGGCACATAGCCGAGGCAGGGTGGCGCAGGAGATTGGCTTAGGCGCATAACCCCCCGAGTCCTGGGCTGGCGACCGCTGTGGGCGCATATAAGCGGCCGCGCTGGAAGGGCGCATACCCGCTTCGAGAGTGCAGTCGTGTGCTTTTACTAGTATTTTAGCCATGGTAAGGAAGGCCTTAGTTAAAGTTAAATTTTAAGGTACAAGATGACTAGAAATCATGGCACGAATAGTGCAGTCATGTACTTTGACTAGTATTTTAGCCATAGTAGGTAAGGCCAAGCCATAGGTGTGTTCTAACTAGAAAAACCAGTCTGAGTTACGAATTGAACCCTATAAATGAATTAATCTATTATTTATTTATTAGATTATTAACTTTTAGGAGACCCGATTGTACCAATTTAGCCAAGATTTGACCCGAACTAAGTCCAAGCCCATGTAGTCGGGTAGTGCAATTAAGGACGTCCATGTAGAGGTATGTTGTATTGCTATTCTAATCTAGTGACCTAGTAGGCTAGCTTGGACACGCATTCGTATCCCGAAAAGCGGGTGTAGGTCGTGACATATTTTTATGATGGCCCATGCAGGTCAGTTTTTGCAAATTATGTGAACTCATGATAGTACTTAAGTTAGTCGTACTATTGCGAGCCTGCGACTAGGAAATGCCCATTCACATTATGATTGAATTGATTTAGGAGAATGACTAGGAATATGAGTCCCTTATTTAACTTGACTATTGGGTAGTTAAGGATTGTTATATAGGTCATGCAAATTAGGTAAGGATTTATTAATTTAGATAACTTAGGAGATTTCTATAGATATACTATTGCATTTTGATATGGCGATAGGATCTAAGCTGGGTAGACTATTCTTTCGATAACTTAGGTCTTCCTAGAATTCAATTCCTAACCTTGATAATTTATTCAAATTATTTTTTCTGCCATCTCTAAATATTATTATCGTTGTTCGTATCACTTAGTTGTTTCCATTTGTTTTCCCTAAGAGTATATTTTGTTTCCATTTATTGAGTTTGGACCTAACTCGATTATTCATATATTTACTCATTTCGAGTCAATATGTGTGTGTGTGTGTGTGTGTGTGTGTTTTCTCAATCTTTGAATATTACATAGATAAATTAAAGTTTATATTTCTATTGCCTTCGATCATTTTCTTCCTAATCTTGATCGTTTGTTCCTTCCCTAAAATATCGTCATATCATAAGTTTGTATCACTTATATTTTTCCTTGGACCTAAAAAATTATTATTTTAAAATCATTTATCACTCAAAATATCTATATATTAATCTCGAGTTAGTTTTGACTCAATATTTTCTCTCAATCATTGAATATTGAATAGACGTGAAATAGGGATTAGAAGATTTTTACTTATTTTGGCTTCAATCATTATCCTTCCTAATCAATTATTTTCTTTTCAAGAACTGATATTTATACTTGAATGACATATACTTACATCTTCTTGGAACTTGTTTGAAATTCTAGAACCTCCTTTGAAATTCTTATGAGTATAGTTGAAAGAATATTCGTTGACTTACGATGGCAAGATAGCAATGCACCGTCGCCATTTATTTGAATTATCGAGACTGCGGGTTTACTATAGCCAGCATAGCACTGGCGTAGCATGATCCCCAAGTTGAAGTAATTTTGAGTAAATATAAGTTATCGAATGTTATTAAAACTATGTTCTAGTTGCCCAATTTTGACTTTTGAGTTGTATGTTAATATTGGTGGAGCTAATAGAAATATTCGATGCAATATCATACTTGAGTCATGAAACCAAGGGTTTACTGCAGCCAGATATACACTGGCAAGGCATGGATTCTCGGTGAAATGACTTCAGATATGCGTACAGTTTTCGAGTACCATAGAGGCTATATCTTTTATTGGAATATGAGTATCGATCCTTCATGATCCACAAAATCTTGCACTCCCACTCCAAACTGATTTGATATCCTATTTCATATTGTCAATCTTGTAGTTCTTCCCATCTTATC
Organism: Iris pallida; assembly: GCA_029216955.1. NCBI lineage: Eukaryota > Viridiplantae > Streptophyta > Magnoliopsida > Asparagales > Iridaceae > Iris > Iris pallida. The sequence continues at coordinate 5,276,730 of JANAVB010013598.1, read as the reverse complement.
CTTCTTCCTTATCTTATATTCGTGGAGTCGTCATTTGGTTCCTCCTCATTTAAAACCTATTACTATATTTTAATTCCATATTTCCCTAGATTCATAATCGTACCTAAATTATGATTCTATGATCATATCTACATAATTGATCGTGCTAAAATGATTTCGATTTAGATCATCCTTACGACTTTTGATCACAAATAGACTATCTTGATTATATTTTCGAGCGAGTCAATTCGCATATTTTCTAGATTTTTACTCGGTGATTGTGCCTAAATAGTTAATTGAGTTAATCGTACCAAACAAAATTGAATTTTGATCGTTTTTAAACGACATTGATTGTGACTAAACTATTTTGACTATAGTCATAATCGTGCCTATATTTCAACTCAATTGTTGCTAATGTTTAGATTTTTTTATTCTACTGTGATCATGATTATTTTGATCAAATTCATACTTGTGCCAACTTTTTACTTTTTATCATGCTTGGATGACGTACATGATTAACCTCGGTCGGAACTGCATCTTAGTCGTATCTTAGTAATTTTAACCATGTTTAGACTTGTCTAAATTCGCATCATTGACCATGCCTACATAATTCTAACAGCAGTTAAATTGTGCCTAACGACTCTTCCTTGTTTAACTAACCCTATTTCGATTATATCATTTACCATTGTGACTAGACCCTTTTTGACTACACCTTAATCGTGTCACATGGTATCTTTTCTTAAACTTCGAATATATTCATAATCTAACTCATTATGATCATTGGTCATATCCTCTTGTTGATTATATTTTTAGTCATGTTATTCGAAATTTCGAGGAAGGAATATTTCTAAGGTGGGTAGATTTGTAAGCCCACTCCCTAAAATTTTGAAAAAAAAAAATTTGTCTTGAAAAAATAATTTTTTCTCTAAATTCTATTATAGATGTTTTTGAAATAAAAGGAGTTTTGCCAAAGTTCTTTTAAAGAGATTTTTATAGTTACAAAAAAATAGACTTTTAAGGTTAAAGATTATTATCAATTATTTCTACGATTTTAAAGGTATTTGAATAATGTCAAATATTACTTTATATTCTTTTGGTGACAAATTATTAGATAAAGATTTACTAAATTTGTTTGGATCTATGAAAATATATTTTAAAAGTTATTTGATAATGCTTAGTGTCTATTTAAAGTTATTTATCAAATATTATATTTAGGTTTGGTTAAAAGTATTTTAAATGTTATTAATAAAATCTAGAATTATTTTTAAATTATTATGGATTGATTCTTGATTTATTGGATTCAATATTTAAATAAATCTTGAAAAGATTTGATCAGCCAAGTCCGTCTATCCTAGTAGTCCTTAAATTCGAGAATGAACTTATTTTTAAGGTGGGTAGATTTGTAACCCCTTTTCTCAAAAATTTGGAAAAAAAATTTACTTTTATCTATTTAAATTAAATGGTGATTTTTGGAATTTTATAAATAGTTAATTAATTTATTATTATTATAGAAGACCTTAGTCATAGTTAAGTTTTAAGGAACAAGATGACTAAAAATTATGGCACGAATAGTGCAGTCGTATGCTTTGACTAGTGTTTTAGCCATGATAGGGAAGGCCAAGCCATAGGTGTGTTCTAACTAGGAAAACTAGTCCGGGTTGTGAGTTGACCCCCATAAATGAATTAATATATTATTTATTAATTAGATTATTGACTTCTAGGACACCCGATTGTACCAATTTAGCCCGAGCTTGACCCGAACCAAGTCCAAGCCTATGTAGTCGGGTAGTGCGTTTAAGAACGTCCATGTAGAGGTATGTTGTATTCCTATTCTAATCTAGTGACCTAGTAGGCTGGCTTGGGCAGGCACTCGTATCTCAAAAAGCAGGTGCGAGTCGTGACAACGACGGAGGGGAGCAAGGTCATGGTGGTCTCTGGGGACGCCGGCTCGACGAGACCATGACCAACGCACCTGCACACGGAGGACGGCACGGTCGAGCTGCGGTGGCGGCGAAGGTTTACGGAGAGGCAGTTATGGCGGGTGACTATGGTTAGGTGGTGATTGGTGACCTGGGCGGCAGAATTCAAGGTGAATCGCCGAAGATGGTGATGGCCAATGGTGCTAGCTGTCGCGGTCGTCATCGAGGTGGACAACGACGACTCGGCAGGTGATGGTTCAGGTGATGGCAGTAGTTGCAGATCTGGGCGGTATTGCCCAGATCTGGAGGGGGTTCGGCGGCCGAGAAGGCTGAAGTGGCGGCGCTGGTGTTGATGATGGCGGAGGTGGCGACGTGGAGTGGTCATAGAGGCTGTGGCCAATGGGACGACCGGGGACAAGGTAGTCGCGAGTGGCGGTTGTGCTACAGCGGCGGGGAGTAGCAAGGAGCCGAAGAAAATTAGGGTTAGGGTTAGGAATTGTGTCGGTGTGTCCTACAAGACACGGACACGGGAAAATTTTATAGAATAGAATTGTGTCCAGGCGTGTCGGACCCGGAGATAGGGATGTTGTGTATTTTATCGAAAATTGGATATTGTGGAAAGACATACGGGTTCGGACCCGAGGCTGGCACGGCTAAACGGTAGAAAGTGGACGCGGGCATGATGTATAATTGGCTATAGAATTATTTGGGAGGAGGTGGAAACTCCTAGTTGAATAAGGATTAGAACTTTTAAAACCCCGTTTAGATAATTCTCACTATTTAATTAAATCCATTCAAAACTAATTTAATAAAATCTAAATCCCAATTTAAATCATCATAAGTATTACATTATGTCAAATAAATGCAAAATACCATTTTATAAATTAAAATGTTTTCAAATTATTTACTAAAATCAATTTTACAAATATATATAAATTTATTTTCATGTACCTCACATGCGAAATAATATATATTACTTACATAAAACATTATTTCCTAAATTTGTACCTATACTTGTATAATAAATAAAATAGCATTTATATACTAATAAAATAAAGTTTGACAAAATCTGGTGTGAAACATCTTATACTCAAACAAAATAGAAAAATATATTACCTTATATGTATATTGAACAGAATATTTATTTACTAAATTTATTAAAATCTATAATAAAACTTTTATATACACAAATAAATAAATTCTTTTATATACGTATTTGTACTCAAAATACGAGTGCTATAAATAAAGAAAGAAAAATCTATAGTAAAATTTAAGGGTTTACAAATATGCTAGTCATAGCACACGACTATACTAACCATGCCATAACTCATAGTCAACATGCATCCCCAAACTTAACCAAGACTAAGGCAATATATAATAATAAATATTTATTTTAAAAATATATAAAAAATCCAAAAATCATTATTTAAACAAAATAAATGATAAAAGTAATTTTTTTTAAACCTAGGGTTTACATTCTACCCATCTTAAAAGAATTTCGTCCTCGAAATTAAAATTTATCAATATTCCTTAAAAATGCATGTCCACCCTTATCAGAATCTTCTCAAATTTTAAACATCCAAAATTTTATTCAAATGTAACATATTCTAAGATTCAAAATTGTAGAATTTTGTAGCCTCCAAAATTTAGAATCAATTCCTATCGTCGAAATTTAAATTGATGATTCGTCCTTCAAACTCAAAATTTAACATATCCTCGAATTATAAATTTCTTAAATCAAATCTATATATTTTAAAATTTTAATTCAATCTACAATAACTTTTCTCCTTAAGTAAAATTTCTATCCTCAGATTCTTTTTTTTTTATATTAACTCAATAATCATAATTGTTCTTCTAAAAATTATCAAAGTCAAAGCACTAAAATCTCTCAATATTATTTTACTTGATTGACTTTTCAGCCATATCTAAGTGCTTCACTAAAAAAATTCCAATTTCTAACTTAACTTTGACAAGACAACTTCTAACTATCTTAGAACCCACCAATCTTTCATAAACAAAAGATTATATCTTATAAAAACATCCTCAAAGTTTAAATTGAATTCAATATCCTCTCTTTCAAGTTTGTAAATTTATAATAACTTCATAAATCATTTCAATCATTCATTCACCACCAATGAATCACATGTGCCTTGAGGACATCTTCCCACCTTTGGTTATACTACTCCCATCAAATACATGCTACCATAAAATTTTATAATATTTGCCCATAAATTGCAAAAATTCAATACCACTATATACCTATGGCATATGGCATCTCCTCATATCTATTAAGTAACAAAAATCTAATAAGCAAACTAATTTACACAATTATCTATGGATTACTGACAAATTCTATAAAGCACGATCATTCGTCACTCCGAAATAGGAAGGGACTTGAAGCAATGACACGAGAAAGCAAAAAAAAGTAGTTGAGTGCAAATATGAAGTTCAAGAACGATAGAGAAATTCTAAAAGACTTGCCAAGGCAGTTGTAGATTGAGAATCTTAAGAGTCTGATCATATTCGCAGGCCCCATCGTAACATCCCAGTCCTAACTAACTCGACCTGCATGGGCAACCAAAAAATATGTAACATCCCAGCCCCGAAATACATAGGACCAGGATACATAAACATGCCAACTATGTATCAAATGGACTCCAGCCCTACTCGAATACGTATAAACTATTTAGAGGTCCAGTCTAATTATAACTAGCAAGTCCAACTAAATGTCAATCCACAGGATATCATCTCAAGTGAGAACCAAGTGTACCAGTAATGGTCAAACAGTAATACACTAAAAATACCAAGAAAGACAATACCTACTAAAGTTGGCCAGACCTTAATAAATTTGTCTGAACAAGCTCATGACAAAAATAAAGCTTGTTAAACTAGGCTATATCAGCAGAATAAAGTCATGAAAAATTAAATATAATGCTAGAGGAATATAGTGAAGATATCAACCAATATATGCATGAATCTTGAAGATGCAACCATTGATCACCATCTAGCCTATTAGACAAGCTCAGCATTAATCTGAAGAGATCACCAGGTCCTCAGGGGATATAGCAAGATACATAATAACATGCCTACTATGGCAGTAAATAACTCGCATGAAACAATAAAATAATAATATAAGAAAATAGAGACTAAAGAATATACGGTACAAGAATGAAAACGTAAAAATATGGCATGCCGTCGAGAATTGTGCTAACAAACGTGACTACGAATAAATCGAGGTAAACTGCAACTTGGTGGGAGCTAACGGCCCTATAGATCGCAGCTCAAAGGGGACTCACAACTTATAATAAGTCTCTATCGCAGCTCGGTGGGACTCACAGCAGAGAGTTGTCAAGTATAGTCAACGCCTAGAACTACGAGTCAAGTCAATCAAACATGTCAAGTCTATGTCAATCATGTCAAGGGAACATGGCATAGGATCGGACAAGGACAATCTCAAGAAGTATACAAGAACATGGCAAGATATAAAAGACAATAATGAAAAGATAGAAACCATTTACGTGCATGTATAACGATAAAATAATAACGACAGGAACAAAAATAACAGGTAATCAAGTATGACTGGAAAAAAATAACAATATAGTATATGTATGTAAATACTATACAGTTAGGCAAGGTATACTTATCTGTCGTCCAAGTCCTCATTGATTTTGCAATACCAAACCTACCAAGAATCCACATACAACAAAAGAATTGTTTAGCATTCTAGTTACACATGGGTCACATGGGTTTCCTAAATGATAAGTCTATATGCTTCTAGAATTTCTAAATCTAGTTTTATAGTTTTGACTTCTGAAATTCAAGGTTAACTCCCTACTTCAAGGACATGCATATAAATTATCTAAAATAATAAAAATAATAATTTTAATATAATTTATATGTAATTAACCTCTAAATTCCATATTTAGAATTCTAAGAAAAACTTCATGGCTAATTGACTCTATGTCAACTAGTCTATACCCGAAACTTGTTCGAAATATCACCAAACTTTCAATATTACTTAAATACATGAAATAACATTTTGAAACCTAATTAATATTTATTATTTCTCAAAAAATAAATCTATATTCAATTGTCAAATAAACTCCTAAATTTTAGCTATTCCATGTCAGTAACTTACCCGAAAAGCTAGTATATTGACCCCTATTTTTTGGTTCAGATCTAGATTTAAGGTGATAAAATCATAAAAATATTTTTAGAAATCATATTTACAGTAATAAACCTACATTAAATTTAATTTTAAGAAATTCTAACAATGTCACGCCCCAGAACCAGAATACTGGAGAGCGGGGGCAGACATAGCCAGCTACGTATAATGAAATGGGATCCACTTTACTATACGGTCACGGCTGTCTAGATATATGAGGGTTTATCTACAAGCCATTAGTCTCCTATGGTCAAGAATGAGCCTAATGTCTCAATCACAAGAAAGAAAATAAATGTTACAAGATGTAAGATCACCAAATATACAATAGTAAGGTATCCCAAACATTACATATTCAGCTGATCATGAAGCTAGTCGTTACAAAATGTGAGGACTAGCAAGAGTTTAGTCATACATGATCAACCCTAGGTTGCCAATCATGTTACAGCCCGTAGGCAGACAGTAAGCAAAATGTACACGAGCTAACACTTGTTCGACGGCTAAACGCCTCAAAAGAATAATTTTATAATAGAGTGGGAGAGCCAAAATAAACCCACTCGTTGCCAGGATTCCTTCTAGTGGTCACCATCTGGCTGGAAAGTCGGTAGATCCTCTGGTGCTGCTCCGGTATCTGGCCATACAAAACCAGCTGGGTCAGACCCCAGAAAGAGCAAGTGCCACAAAGGAGGCTTAACTTAGGAACTAAAACCAGCATATCACAAATGAATAGCAAGGGTAATTAAAAGATACTGATAATAACTGAGATGACAATAATATATTGAGCACGAAGAAACCATTCAAGTAGCCAGACTGCAACCCTTAAACCAAACAAGGACCGGGGTTGCAATCCTTCGCCTGAATAGAAACCTGCTTCAATTACTATTGATAAGGTAAAACGTATCAAGCATGACAGGTGATATACGATGAGATAACTATGGGACTATTCAGATAACCAGGTTACAACCCGTAAACCAAACAAGGACCGGGGTTGTAACCCTTCGTCTGAACAGAACTTAGCTTCTTCTACCATTTATCGGCAAGGTAAATAAGAAAATAGGTCATGTAACAATCTTGTACAGGATCAAGACAAGAATAGACAGATTATACCTCATCTACTCAATCACGGCCAAGCAATAGGTACGGCTTGATACTTTAACTAACTAGGGTTATCACAGGCCTAGTTACTAGCAAGATGCAGTGAGATTATTCCACAGCCACAAGCCCTGCAGCTAATCCAGGTTATCCAAGCGACTTGGATTCATTAAGCAATGCCTCGTTCTACTCCATATATCAGTGAGTCTAGACTTGTGCCCTACTCGTCGGCAGGCTACAAGTCCAACAATTGTGGCCGGGATAACGGGATCGCCTGTAACTGGGGAAATCTCTCATGACTACTGGATTATTCTAGTTATTAGTCTTAGTAAATTTTAGTGGGTACCCCTGACCGTGGTACTCAGGGGTTCCTGTCCTAGACATGATGCAAGACAAGACGGGTTCATTTGTACAAGCACAATCGTCCACGGTGTCTAGGTTATTCAATCTTGTCGTGTCATGTTAGTCGTCGCAACAGCATTTCGAGAAATATATCATGTCAGGTTCACTGTCAAGAGTGCGCCACGGCGGGCGACTATCAAGAATTATCATGTCAAGTTATCAAGTCAAATTGTCAGGTCAAGTTTTCTTGTCGGGAGTGCACCACGGCGGGTCACTATCAAGTCATGTCATTTATCAAGAAGGGAAGAAACTTGCACAATTAAATAATAATAATATATAATATATATATATATATATATATATATATATATATATATTCTTGAAGTCAAGAAAAAACTCTACAACTTTCATGTTGGGAGTGGAAAGAAATTCTGACCACAATTCAGGCAAATAAAATATTTAAACAATCAAAGTGGACCCCATGCGGCCCAAAAGTGGGAGAACATACATACGGCCAAAGAGAGTGGGAGGCCACCCATGCGGCCAGACAAAGCTTATGCGGCCAGGAAATAGCTGAAGGGGCCATGCGGCCAGCAAAAAATATTTATGCAACCAGAAAAGTCAAGGAGAGAGGAACCCGCAATAAATGCAAGCTTCCACTCAAGCAAAAGAAAAGGACACGTGGCCACTCAAGTACTGGGGCCATGTGGCCTAAATTACATGGATACAAACCTTGTGGGACCCTACTACAATTAATGCTTCATACTAATGAGGCCAGCACATATTATATATATGTGGCCATGCGGCCAAGTTAAAATGGCTATATGCAAATAATTAAAGTAAGGCCATGCGGCCAATCTAAGTTGCTGAATGCAACTAAAAGCTAAGGGCCATGCGGCTGAAATAATAATATATAGGCCATGCGGCCACAAGGTAAGCTTGTATTTAGCAAGCAAAGAAATGTCATGGGGCCCACAAAATACAACTGTACAAATATTGCCCTGCGGCCTATGCAAATAAGGCCACGTGGCCAAGCAATTATTATATACCATATAATATGCCATGCAAGTATATAAGGCCATGCGGCCAAAATGTTTTAACAATCAAGCTAACTGTAGGTGCTTAAAGCCTTCTCCATGCGGCTCAAAAATTTAATGTAAAAGCATGCAAGCTGATGCTTGCATGCAAACTAAATAAGTAAACTAAATAAGCATGCATACCAACTAACAAAGCATGCCACGTAAGCATTCATGCAAAGTAAATAAACAACTAAGAAAGCCTGCATGCAAAGTAATAAACAACTAAGAAAGCATGCATGTGAAGTAACTAAACAACTAAGAAAAGCATGCATGTGAACCAAATAAGCATGCAACGTAGGCATGCAATGCATGCAAATAACATTAGCTAAAGCCAAGCTAAAGCGCATGCGGCCAGCAACTTAGCATGCGGCCAAAATAAGCATATGCAGCCAGCAACTTAGCATGCGGCCAAAATAAACATATGCGGCCACAATGAGCAGGTTGCATGCAAAGTGCAAGCCAATATTTTAATGCTAATGCTAATGGCAAATATTTAATGCAAGCAATATTAATACTATTTGCTTGCATACAAATTGCAAGCAAATATTTAATGCTAATGGCCAAAGGTCATGCGGCTCACTTGGCAATATTTAATGCTAATGGCCAAAAGGCCTATGCGGCTGGGAATAACAAATGGCCTATACGGCTCAGGCAAGTTGCATGCAAACGCATGCAAGCTTGCAAGCAACTATTAATGCCAGCAACTAATATAAAAGGGCCATGCATAATTAATTAATGCTCATGCGGCCAGAAGCTAGAAATGCTCATGCAGCCAGAAGTGATATTAATGGCTCCCACAGAGAACATGTCCATAGAAAATACCATGGCCTCCATGCTCCTCCAAACAATATCAGGAACCCAATCCAAACTCCCGTTGATCAATTTTGGACAAAATAGAATTTTCTATAAGATAGAACCATCAACTAGCAAAAATATGCAAGCTTGATAGATCAAAATTTATGAAAACCAAAAATACCACAAAACTAGATCTACAAGAATTTAACCACAGAAATGAAAAATATTAAGTACTAAAGTGGGTTAGCAACACATGAGGAAGACAATAGAACAATAAAAATGGACTTCCTCCATGAAGCAAGATGCACTTGCCTAAGCTCTCCACTCTCTCAGGTTGGTGGAGAAGAAGAAAGTAAATGAAAAGAGAGAAATAGGTGGTGGGATATTTAATGAAGGTGGTGGTAGGTGGGAGTGGGTTGGTTCACATAAAATCAAGCAAAACCGAACCAAGCCAAACAAACCGAACCGAACCAAGATAATCAAATCAATGATATGCCAATTAAATCAAGCAGGAAGACATGCAATACGGTCAAAATACGTACACGTATTCCAAATACGTATACGAAATTTGGGCATTACAACTCTACCCACCTTAAAAGAATTTTGTCCTCGAAATTTAATCAAGAGGCTAGAGTGGCAAAGACAAGCTATCTAATCTCAGGCAAGCTATACTAAGCAATCAATCATGTAATCATGTATGTAAGCAAGGAATCGAAGGCACGAGAAAGAGGAAAGATATCCTGCTAGAAACCTCTGCCGTTCTGAATCTGGGCTGGGATCAGGGCATACTGCTGGGGTCTCTGCTGCTGGAAGACTTGTGTCTGAGGCGGCATTGGCCTCGAGAGGCTGGTACTGCTGTTACACTGGTGCTGGCGCTGGTCCCCTTACCGAGGGACTAGTCTGGGCCGATGACGAACTGGCCCTATTCGACAGGACCCTATCTTGTGGTTCGTGCTCCACAAGCCAAGCCCAATCCCTGTGCTCTGCGACACTCCGAACAATGTG